>CAUJNA010003858.1:67500-145053 GCA_963377175.1 Effrenium voratum
GGCAGGTTTCGATACCGGAACATTCAACAAATGCCGAACTACTGTGGAAAGCTTGGGCCCAATTGTATGCTCTTTTCACATTCAAGGCATCATTGTTGGGGGTGCCAAGGCCATGCGAGCCAATGGATGCAAGGGAAGCAGGACCTTGCTACAGCAAGTGCGCCAACCTGCCATGATTGAAGACAAGTCTTGACATGGGCAGCAGCGTTTTCTCGTGGACTAGCCATCATCAAACTCTGCAAGGGATAGCCGCCAGTGCCGAGAGCACACACTGTTGATACACAGCGCATGAGCCTTGGCAGATGAATCCTCTCCTGCATTAGCTGCTAGCTCCAATTTTCGAAGCTATGAAGGTAAGCCTGGTGTGTCTTGGGAAGTGTCATCAGTTCGGCCTCGAAAAGGGGCAAGTGCAGCTTCTTGACTTCCGATGTTCAACGCCAACTAACACCTCGACAATGTGAGAAGTGAGACGCTTAAGAGGGCCCGAAAAAGATTGGGGAATAAATAAATCCCCTCAAACCCAAGCAGCACCAAGTAACTCGAAACAGTCCAAAACAACAGGCCCAATCAAGCCCAAAGAAAGCCCAAGTAAGTCTGAGCAACCTCGCACGTACCCTCGAGTTTACTACCATGAAGTTGGACATGAGCAGAGCGCTCTGAGCAGAAAGCACACCTCAGGGGTTGGAGCAACAGCTCTATCCTGAAGGCAGCTTCAAATCACCATGCAGACGATGCTAGGCATCGCTTGAGAAAGCCAACAAGGAGCTCCCAAATCGCTCGAGTTGAAACAAGGGCGAAGGCACCACCAACAGGCATTGCTAAGGATGTTGCGCGGGGCCAATTGCAGGCAATGTCAGATTTTTCGACCCCTTGAGCGGCCTGAGGATTGTCGGATGTCGGAAGACCAGTGACTCAAAGCGAATTGGCTGAGGATGTTAAGGGGTCCGATTTTTGCATCCATCATTTTTTAAAGCTTCTCTGGCTTATGCGTGTATATGTCTCTCTTTCTTGCTTTTTGGATAATATGCTTAAATGTTCTTTGTTTTTTCTTTCCAGTGGTGTTTGCATGATTTTTGGCATCAACACTACTTGCCAAACAAAACTTTAGAGCCTCCCGCTCAGTCCGCCAACATTGCACCCCTTTGTCGCTTTACTACCCCTTCAAATCCCATGCGTTGCCACTGGACTCCCCTTCAGTTCCCTCATCGTGGCCCCTTCATTTCCTTTCAATTTGCCCTTCATCTGAGGACGTGAACAAGCCCGCTTCTTTCTGAAAAGCAAACTTGCACGCAACGCGAGCTGAAGATGTTGCAAGTAGCGCGGAAAATCAACTCTGAGCAGCTGCCGCATAATCCGGTAAAGAGCCACCGCCGGATTCGAGCCTGACCCCGCAAGTAGCACGCTGCAAAGGCATGTGTTGCGCTACAATGTAGCGGAACGTGTAGGGCAGCGTACCTCTACGCTACAGTACCTGAAATAGAGCAACAAAACACGCAAATGCAACAACAGCAAACGCATAAAGCCAACACCAAATACGTTCAGCTCTCGAAATTAAACCTTCAGCACATCAAAGCAGCCTCTAAAGCTTTTAACCTTCATCTCGTCTTTGATTTGGCGCATCCGCCCATCTCGAGGGCGGGGGGCCATTTCAGATCAAGACCAGTGTCGTAACGCTTCGCTTCACTCCCTTGATCTTATCGTCTGCGGCCCAAGGGCCTCGGCGGATGTTTAAGGATTCTGGCACAAGCCAACCTCAGGTGGCTGAGAAAGCTGGAGGACACGTGTGCTGCAAGTAACAAGCAGCTGACTTTGCAGAGTGCTAAAACGCCAGCCATCCTTTCGAGGGCTAGGTGAGTTGGCGCCAATCTGCTTCCGAAGTGTAACCTTGCCCCTTCTTTACTCAGTGGCTTCTAGTTGGTGTGATGGCAAGGGGAAGTACCATTGCATTGGTGCACAGCAACGCATACGATGGCCTCCACACAGAGCAAACGCTTCAAACCTGTTGAATATTCAATACGTGTGCAGCTTGCATAAGAAAGATGGACTGGCTTTCCGTTGGTTTAGAGCAAGGCATAGCTGCAAGTTGTGCCAGGAAGACGAAGTCTTTTGTAGTTGGACTGACTGGTCGGAGTGGCAACCTCAGCTGGTACTTTGTTGGATCGCAGGGAAGTGCTTGCCTTGAACCGCACTAGGTCTGAATCTTGCGACAAGTGTGGCACCGCAAGTACGACTCGCAACAGAGCTTGTCACTCAATGTACCATGCTGTGAATTGATCTATGACACTTCCGATCAATGAGCAGTAATGAGCATGCATGTAGCTTCAGGCCTTGGGTCTTATGCCATTTCAAGTGGGGTCCTTCTTTATGGTGGAGGACGAGTCCTCCTGTGTCCGAAGCTCACGATCTAGCTGAAGCTGTGCGCACTGCTTGAGCGAGACCATCCATTCCCTCTTGTCAATGCAGGCTGGCACGCAGCTAAACGTTACGCAGTGCCCGCTGAAAGAGTCATGCCGGACGCCGTGACCTCAGTTGCTGTTTGTAAACCATGGCTGGGACTCGAACCAACTTTCTGAGGTGCATCCCGCAGAATTGCACGTTTTCAAGCTGGAGCGCATGGCATGATCCCACCTGCCTGGGTGCGCCTGTTGCTCTTTTGCTGGTGCTAGGGCCTCGGTTCAGATCTTTGCCAGGCCTTTGCGAGCGTCACCGTGTCATCAGCCAGCACAACAACGATTGCGGAAGTGGATGCCAAGGCACGGAACATGACACAGGCTACTGTGGACATTGGGTCAGCCCGTGAGGTGGCATGCATATTGACTCTGCAAAGGCCCAACATTGGAGTCGAAGCAGTGCCCGGTGGTTTGCCAGGAGGAGCAGGTGCGCACCTGTTCTTGGCTGCTTCGCTTAGGGCCCATTCTGCTTGCCTATCAGGATTGTGAACTTGGTCCTTGGTCTGATTGGGAAGGGCCAGTCACCTGGGCAGAGCCTTGTTATGTGGCATGTTGTCTTCTAGGTTTTTCTTTCTGCTAAGTACTCGCTGGTGCAGGACTGAGTAGACTCTGCCCAAGGTGCGAGGTGACAATGGCAATGGGCGGCACATTGAGGCCTTTGTCAGTCATGTCGGTGACACATGGAGGGTGTGGAGCATCGGGCAAGGCTGCAAATGGACCGGAGAAGAGAAATCATAAAGATGCCAATGAATGGCGGAATGTTTGTACCTCAGAATGGCAATCGTGGCACAGTGGCTTGAATTGCCTGCTGCTCAGGCCATGCACCGGACAGCTGGTGCAAACAAAAGGCTGTCCCAAGGCATAGTTGCTGTGTACGGTCGCATCAGTTCTGTTTCCGAGGCTCTTTGTTTTGTTTTCTCACTTAACATGACTTTTTTTCCTCACGGACATATCTGCTTGCAGCTGGCCTGTGCCCAGATTCCTCAAAACTGCGTGCTCGGACAATGGTCCAGCTGGTCCACTTGCAGCACCCGCCATACCCTCAGAATCGCAGTTATACACGGGACAATGATCGCCGGCAGCCCATGTTTTTGGTGGGAATACGGCTCTCAAATTTGCCATTGTGTAAGGCTGCGTCACTGGATGGCACACCCGGCAGCGTGCAGCGTCTTGGATGAGTTCTGCCCAACTGTTTCTTTCGAAGGTGTCCCCATGCTCTGGGATCGACAGATGTTTGCACGCTTCCGACGTTGCCGTTGCTGACAAAACGCGAACGTGATTAATTGTGATGCGTGTGCTCATCACTTCAGGTGGATCAGCAAGCCCGGCATGGGGGCGAGTCATGCGCAGTCTTCTCAGCATTGCAGCCTATCAGTTTGACTTGGAGGGCTTTAAGTATGTTGGATTGATGTCGTTTGCCAGGACAACATGTTGAATGCTTGTGTGTGTCCCAGATAGATGTCGCCGCCAATGTGTTTGTTGGAGCTCGTTGATAATTGCAAGAACATCACCAGCGAAGCTCCCCTGTGGGCCTGTGAGAGTGGGGGTTTGTCAAATTTAGGGATGTTTTTTTGTATCGATTGAATGGTGCGGCACCAGGTCCAAAACGGGGCTGGGCTTTTGACAACTCCCGGTGACTGATCGAAACGGCAGCCAAATCAGCCATGTTGAGGGTTCCCCGATTTGGAGACAGGCCTACGTGTTTTGTGGCGTTAGGGTCACCCATGAGTGCTTTTCATGCATAATCCCGCCGAAAGCTTGTGTCAGCAGGCGCACACACACACACACAAAAGCAGCAAAACAGCCCAACAAGATATCATTGACAACTTTACCAGGTTACAACCCAAATAGTCGGTTTTGCTTAAAGGATTAAAAGTTGGAAAGCCCTTCTTCGTTTTCCCTTCTTCGTTTTTGATAGACTCGGTTGACTGCTGATGACTGACTGGGCCCATAACATGACGAGGAGTGCCCCAAAAGGATCCATCATCTCAGGGCATATTTATTCCCCAACAGCAGAAAGCTTTGGGGTCTCAGCCCAGATAGGCTCCGGGGTGGTCCGCGGCCCCCCTTAGGTAAGGTTCCACGAGGGTTCCACGAGGGTTGCACCAGGGTTCCACCAGTTCCACGAGGGTTCCACGAGGTTCTGCGAGGGCTGCAGGGTGGTGCGAGCACTAAACAGAGCACCGCATGCTGTTGGGGATGTCACCTGAGCTTTTTTTTTGTTTTTTTTTTGTTTTCCGAGTCGATTCAAGACTCTGCCGAACAGCGCAAGGAAGGAACCACGCAGTCAACTAAGCAACCAAGAGACCAAGTGGAGCAGCCAAGGACCTAACGAACTCCCAGCCAGCCAGCCAGCTAGCCAGCCAGGGCGATGATGTTGGTGCGCTGGTGATTCATTTGTTTTGCATGGCCCTCGGGTGGCTACAACTCCCAATAATGTTACGCCCAATTTTTTTGAGCTGTTTTGATTTGAGGGTTTGAGGTGTTTTTCCCCAACGGTGGTTTGGGATGGTCGAGACGGTCGGACGGTCGGGACGGTCGGCCCAACTACGTCGGCCAAGCTTCACATCGCCGTCGGCCGAAATTCACATGACATAAGCTTTGGCCGAGTTTCAGTCGGCCAAATTTCTCCTTGCAGTCGGCCGAATTTCACGTGGGCATCGGCCGATCACGTTTTCTGAAATTCACATGAACCAGGATAGAATTTGGACAGGCTGCAGTGTACACCTGCATTTGTTTGTTCGCCAGCTCGCAGGTCGGACCACTCTTTGAGGTTGACCTTTGCTTGGGAGTCAGAGCCTGAGCCCATTGCGAAACCATTGCAAGCCATCATCAACTCAGGCAAACCCGGACTGCAGAGAATCAGGAAGGGAAGATTGCAAATGGTCGTCACGGCCCTACATCTTAACCCCGAGCTGAAGTGTCGCTGCAGCGAGTTGAGCCTGCAGGCCTTGGGCCGAGTGGTCTCATTGCGGACTAGATGGACAGATGTCTCGAAAGCGCAGAATTACGCAGCTGCCTTCGGTTGGGCCCTCAGAAGTATGAGTACGCCAGACTTGAGCTATCTTCATATTCAGCAAGCCTGGTGCCAGGTTTTTGGAGAACCCTGCGAGGGTTCACTCTCTGACACAGCATCGCACGAATCTCAGAGAAAGTTCTTATAGAGCCGCTGTGCTGGGTGTGTGAGTGGGTTTCCTTGTGTTTGTTTGCGGGGCGCAAGAGGGCTTTCTTATATTGTCCAATTCTCTTTTCATGATTGCAGAACACAACCATGACCCATTTCTGGAGGTGTGACAGTGAGCGAGTTGACTGCGTTGTGTCACCATGGTCTGCGTGGGTGATGCCCGGCTTGTTTGCGCCAACTTCAATGTGTTCACTTCCCAGGGCACGAATCTTGGCAAGTACTGACCGGACAAAAAGCTGACCCTCCTGCAAAGACGCCATGACAGGACAACTGCGACCGCTCATGTGATGGTGGACAGTCGCATCGCCACCGAGAGGCGCCGGGCTTAGCGCGGAGATTATCGGATTGGATTGTGAGAATAATGATTGTAGTCATTTTAGAAATTTAAGGGCAACTTACGGGCTGCCACTAAAAGTTATTTTTTTTCAAGAAGTCCTTGATACCACTGTTGGATTGCTTATTGAGTTCCTATGGACAACACACCCACATTCAAGCTGTGGGTAGCTCCAGATTCCAGGCCAACGTGAATCTCCTCCCATGGTGCCAAAATACCAGCCAATGCCTGCCCAGTTCTTTTTGTGAGATTTGACAGGGCTGTTTTGAAAGCATGTCTGAACCATTCTTAGAACTCCTTTTCTCTGTCTCAATCTAGTTCTGTCACTCGTCGCGCCGGAGCGCGGCCCGTGGAGCACGCTGTTCTGCTGCATCCGCTGTCGGATGCCATACATACTAGTTACATGCATGCCTGGTTGCGGCAGGCAACCAGGAAAGGTTTTTAAGCACTTAAGGTTCGCCGTAGCAAGCACAAAAGCCGAAGCGTGCCGTGCAGTCTGGACAGGGAAGTACCTACAATCTGGAATCCGACCATTCTTGTGGCAAGTGAAGGGGTGCCAACAACCCGCTGAGTCGAGATGTATGCAGTGCCAGGTTGCCCGTAATGGGAGCCATCCAGTCCAACTGAAAGATAGACAATGCAGTTGCCTTCAGCAGAAAATGCTTCAGTTCCGCATCGGTGAATTGCAAATGCTCCGGCAAAGAGACACTACGCATTGCACAGTCGTCACTCCCTGGGCCGGAGTTGGACCTGTTTTCAGTAGGGATGTGACAGGTCTGGAAGGGGAGTTTGACCGGTTCCTAGCAGGTTTCGACAACACGTGCAGCCATGGCATGCTGCTGGTTTCGATCAGTTTTGCCTTTGGGAGGCTTTCTGTGTGTGTGTTCTACCGGTTCCACTGCCGTATCGGGATGAACGGTAGCGGACATGCGCATGAGTACATGCAGCCTGCCTCAGTATCGTGTCCGCTGCCGGCTGCAAGGCACCTGCTTGGCTTTGGGGCGCACACACACACACACATAATATGCTTCTTTCGCTTGTGTTTCGGTAATCTTGCTTGCCAGGCTTTATATTTCTTTCAATAACAGCATGAGACCCAACATGAGGTGCATCGTTATCCTTCTGACGGCGGCAATCCATGTTTCCTGCTCAGTTGCTTCCAATTCTTCGGCCAGATGCAGTGCATTTGACTTATTCAGGTCCGCATATCCTCATGGAGACCAAAGGCAGTGGGTCGGTTCAACGCATATTGCACCTTGTGCAACCTATGTTGGAAATGTGAATCACACATGATTAGAGCATTGAACGCCAAACAACTCTTACAGCAAACCAATCAGAACAAGTGGCTGAGAACGATTTGGTTGACACACCTATCAGCTGCAGTCTTTGTGTTTCGTCACGATATGATGTTTTGGCCCGTTTACCTCCCCTGCTAGGCTGCAACAGCCAGTCGTGCAGCGGACATGACTGTGTACTTTCAGGTGTGAGTAGCCGTGCTACTTTGTACATGTATTGTGTGTGAGAGCTTGAGTGCCAGATTGGACGCATTGGGGCTTTTGCTCGGCAACTTGTGGCGTTGGCCAAAAGACACGCAGTTGGCACCCGAGCACTGCGGCAAGTGAGAAAGGGCGGATATTGCAATTTTCTGGTAGTGGGATTCTTGCAAGTTGCCTGAGGTCGAGAGATTCTCAGTCTCCGCGGGGTTGACGGACATGGTTGCTATGACATGCTGGGTGAGGTCCAGGCAAGCCATGGATTGATTGCTGACAGCTTGTTTAAATTCCCTGTTGCGCAGGAGTGCGTCAATGCAGTGGAGTGCGAAGCTAGAGATTGCGTGCGGTTGCCTACAAATTTTCTGGTTTGCTTGGAGCTCCCCGCCATCGCTCATACGTTCCAAAGTTGTGATGAGGCGTGGGGTGGATGGTCTAGTTGGAGTTACTGCTCCCGTTCCTGTGCCAGAAGCCTTGCCAAGTCAGACACATTCAGGGGTGTGAGTGCGTGTGACACCAAGGATGGTGGATTTCGCTCTCGAAAGCGTCACATTCAGACGGTGTGGGACCTGTTGCGACCATCACACTTGCATACTTGCTGATGATGGTCTTTGTCCTTGTCTTTGTCCTTGTCTTTGTCTCTCTCCCCCTCTCTTTCCCCCACGAAAGTGAAAGTACAAGAAGAGCGCCGTGCAGTGATCATATTCCTCAAACAACAGCACATTAGTTCGAGTACGGCCAAAACATCCCGCTTGCCCGCGACGTCGGCGACCGCCCCCGCCCCGACCCTAAAAAAACGTGGCAGGCGTGGGAGCTTGTAGACCTTCGTGTGGTGAACTCCCTCAAAAACTTGGGGGTCGAAACTTGGATTTGGAGCACCCTGTCTTGGGTTTAAACCCTAAACCCCAATCCCTAAAAACCCTAAACCTAAACCCTAAAAACCCTAAACCTAAACCCTAAAAACCCTAAACCTAAACCCCAACAACCCTAAACCTCAACCCTGAAGGCAGCGGCAGACATCCCCAAAAAGATGCTTGTGGTGGGTTCGAGTACAACAAAAGTTATTCTCAAACTTCCTTATGATGTTGCATGTAAATTATGTTAGTCTGCAAGAAATACACTCATACACGTGCGTATTCCGGAGTCACGTTTCGAAATCAAAGTTTATGCCGTGTCCGCTCTCTTCATCCAAACAACACTGTTCTTGTGCGCTTCCCTGATCTTTGCCCAACAATGCTGGCCCCAAAAAAGGGGCTGCAGTTTGTGCACGATTCATCAACATGAGAGCTAAGTCTCGTGTATTTTGGGTTTCGCACCAAACCTAATTTTTGTTGCCTCGTATCAAGATTGTGGAACTGCCCTCTAAATGTGTGAGCATGCATTTTCTCTGTATTGTCGTTGGATGAAGCTTGACATTTTCAGTTCATCTCTTTTAGACTGACGGAATACTATGCAGGCCTTCCTGTTTTATGCTTTACGTAGTGATGTTCTAGTTGATTGACAAGGCAGGTTTGAGCCCGAAAACCCGTCCCACGAGGCATGAACAGGGCTTAACACCACTTTTGAAACCAATAAGCGAGACGGACCACGGTGAATCGAACCCTAAGCTATTGCCAAATGTTGACCAAGAAACACAATCAAGCTACAACAAACTGCTTAAATGTTGGCAGGTTTGAGGCCGAACACGTGCCCTGTGTTGCGCGCAAGAACTGGAACGCCACTTTTGAACCCTAAAGATGCAGCAGCAACATCCCCAGCATCACCTCCGGTACTGCTTAAATGAACGCTATTCCTGCTGCACTTGGATTGCTTGAGCCCGAGACTACGCGCTGAGAACTACCGAAGAACACTCCCAAATCCAAAGCCTTGACCCACTGGCTGCAGATCGCAGCTTTTGCTCTGGAATCCGAACACCAAGCACACCCTTCCCAAGCACACCCTTCCCGTGCGCCTCCCCTTTTGCAGGAAAAGGTACCAAATTACCTGTCAGAAGCGCTTTTGACACCAAATTCCAATGCCAGTCGGGGGCCACAATGAGTACTGACTGTTTCTCACATCCTTTTCTTGTGAGAGACTGCGGTGGCCCTGTTCAGCATACATAACAAAGCATTAGCGCTGGAGCATGCCCGCTGAGGCGAAATCATAAATGTCTAGCATGAAAAGCACAAACTGTGAGCAGGATACACATTCATCATGGCATGGCAGTAGTCAAAGGTATGCAGTAGTCACAATGGTCTCTTCCTAAGTTGCGTAAGTCTCCAAGATCGCCGATTTTCCGCGGGCAATAACAACTCCTCTAACTTCTCCCAAATCCCACACACCATGGCAGAGAACATGCAACTATCAAACATAGCAAGCATAGGAGACATGCTTAGAAACAACAAACCGGCCCAACTGGACTTCACCGCACGTTTTAATTAAAACGACACGTGCTTAGATGGATGCTACTTAGACAGTGAAGGCCCCACGCAGTGAAGGTCCCACTTCGCAGCGCCATCAGATGCCCTAAATGCCAACTTGCAAGCTTTGAACAGGTCCGGAGCTTCAAAAGATAGCAGCTGACACCAGGAGAAAGCAGGCAGCAACTTGTAGTAGACCAATTTTGGCTCCAAAACTCCTTGACACAACATTGGAGAATTTTGTGGATGCTAACACATTGCGTTTTTGCAGGTGTTTCACAACGATCTATTCACCATCATCCGTACAATGTGTTGGCTGGCAATTTCGTACTGTACTGAAGAGCCCCTTCAGTGATGATGGCAAGCGTTGACTTCAGATCTGTAAGTGTCTCAGGTGCCAAACAAGAACGGCAGGCGAGGCAAGTAGTTGCGATGTTTGGTTGACTTGCCAAGCCGGTTCTGCAACCAAGGCAATGTGATGCTGAGATCAAGGAAAGCATTGAACCTTGCAACACGCAAAAGTTCCCCGGCAGATGTGAGCCTATCCATTTCTGCCGGGACTGCACACCCTTGTGGCTTCAAGCAGAGGTGCTCGCACTCCGAGTGCACAGACGGGCTTTGGAGTCACTGGTCAGCTTGGCGCCAAGATCCATGCCTTTGTGGGATGCTTTGTTGTGCTTTGCTGCCAAGGACTGGTCACCATGCTCTGTGTCCTGCGACAGAGGTACAACGTTCCGAACGCCCTTATCTAAGTTCATGCATTGTGCTTCTTTCATGTTGCTTCATTCCCAAGCTAGGCGCCAAGTCACTCAGTCGGCCAACGAATGCGGTACCTGCCCTGGATGCCTCTGCATTGCCAGCTGTAGCTAGAGAGAGACAGAGAGACAGCGAGACAGAGAGAGAGAGAGAGACAGATTTAGACAAACAGAAAAAGAGAAAGAGAACCGAGAGACAGAGCGACAGACAGACAGAGAGACAGAGAGACACAGAGACAGAGAGACAGAGAGACAGAGAGACAGAGAGACAAAGAGACACAGAGACAGAGACAGCGAGACAGAGAGACAGACAGACAGAGAGACAGAGAGACAGAGTGACAGAGAGACAGAGAGCCAGAGAGACGAACAGAGAGAGAAAGAGAGAGAGACAGAGACAGAGAGACAGAGAGACATTTAAAGGCCATTTAAATAAGCCAGAGGCTACGCATTGTGGGTGTCAGGCAATTTCCCACCGGGAAAGAGCACAGAGACCCGGATATGCGAAGTAAGCACGCCCTGCGTCTCCCCGGCGTGTCATTTCGCAACAGGGACATGCAATGCGTAATTTTGCGCCTTGGAGATGCAATGAATGATCCCAGCAGAGCCAGCTTCCAGCCGGAAAGCGTTGCCTGGTTGCTTGTTTCGTCACAGGTTCAATTCCCAAGATTTGTGCCAGGTCCCTGAAAGGGACTGTGAGTTCGGAGAGTGCAGCCCTTGGCACTGCGTCACGGATGTATTGGACCCATCTCATATTTTTCACTAGAGGTGGAGCGCTTGGGGCCCTTGCTCTGCAGAATGTGATGGAGCCCCGTCGGCAAGCAAAGTTTGGGAGTCGATAACACAGCTTGGCACAAGTATGAATAGTCTGTTCCCCGGTGGTGATTCTAGAATGAGTTTGGTGTTGGGTCTTTGACTTGATGTTTTGAGCCACGATCTTGCTAGCAGACTAGCAATTCGCCTTTGAGGAATGCAGGAACGATCCCGAGCGGTGCAAGGCTTAGGACACGGCCCGCTGATGGAATCCGCCGCATGGAGCTGAGGTCTTGCACTATGGGCTTGGACATGGATTATGGTGCCGTGGTCCTCTGAAATTGTTCGCTTCCCAGAGGTGGTGCAGCAATATGCAAACTGGCGCTAACAACCAGTTAGTGAGTATCACAAGCAAGAGCAAAGCGCAGCGCTGTCTTGGAATCGGTCTGACAGCGAGTGGTCATCCGCTGGCACCTGTTCAGATATTCTGTCTTTGAATTTTATTGGAGATCAACTCCAAAATCTCCACTTTTCGTTTTTTTGTGTGCACACCACAGGGCTCACAATTGAACGCAATTCTCATGACCAGCTCGCTGTACAAGGATTCGTCCGTGCCACCCACTGCTTGGTTCTCCACGCCCTGCAGTCCCGCACTGAGGTATGGCATCGAACCACTTAGCAAACTGGCCACTTAGCAAACATATGGCTTCAGGTTTGCCACACTGATCATCCTGTGGATTGTGTCATGGGTACGCCCGCAGCTTAGTTGTTTCCTCTGAAGTTTCAAGACTTCAAGGACAGTTCTTGCTTGGATTTGAGCTCCCACTTGAACCTCGTACCCCAGTCCTGGCTGGACCAATCCTTAAAATACAAGGACCAATGGATTGCGAACGTGTCTGTGGCGCATAGCCACTGTACCCAGACCCAATCAACATCTCTTTACCGAGCAAGATTCTTAATCCAGCTCATCATGTTGCCTGCCCAACTGCTTGCTGGCACACATATATATATATATATATATATTTGTGTATTTGCACATATATATATATATGTGTATGCTACCCCCTCCCTGGGACCCTACCTTTCGTTGCCTCTTCAGTGCATGATTTGCCCATTCAGGACTGGAACTTACTAGGACTAGGGCCGGATAAGACTAGAACCAAGGATCTCTCAACTAGGACTAGGACCAAATCAGGACTAGACGATCCACCTCGGATTCGTATTTTAATGAACATTTCAAGTATAACTTCCTATGTAATGTCCTTTATAGTAAACATATTTCAGAAAACTAAGAGCAACCTAGCACTAGAACCAAGCATCTCTCAACTGGGACCAAACTAAAACTAGACTATTTAACTCTACTTCTTAGTTGTTCCTTATTTTACATTCTACTGCTCAGTTAGCAGTTACAGAGAACTTGATAAAGATTTTAAATACAATTCATAAGGAACTTCCTTTGTAATGTTAATGTCCTTTATACTTTCCAATTGTTCCAGTAAGCCTGGACCATACTAGGCCTAGAACTGAGGATCTCCCAACTAGGACTCGGACCAAACTAGGACTAGACCATTCGACTCTAGTTCTTATAGTGTTTGAATTTCACGTACAATGTTCTATTGGAAAGGAATTCTTGTGGACCATGAAATTTTGTCATAGAACAATCAATAGTGAAGTTTTGGTTTAAATCGAAATCCTGACTGGAGTAGTTCCTTCTCAATTTCTTTAATTTCAATTAAACATTGAGTCGAATTTGATAAACATATTATTGAGTAGAATTCGTAGGGGAAGAATTAAAAAGGTCCCAAACTTGCGTGATTAGCTGGTCCTAGGACTACCATGGTCAGAAAACGTCACAACACACAGCGCTTTTCATACTCAATTCACGTCTCCACCAACGACCGCTCTCTAAATTTTGAATAGGATTTAATTGGGACTCAATACCGAAATACTTGTTCAGAATCCTACTGGGAATTATATCTGAAATTGAGAATTTGAATAGACTTCATTTCCCAATATATTCTTGCAAATCAAACAAAGCTTTAACATAATTTGATAAGGAAATAATCCAAGCCTGTGTTAAAGTCTCAAGGTTCAATATTCTCTAGATAAGTCTACTCTGCAAACCCGAGTCCAGGCCCGAGTGAAACTGATTGAAACCGACTGAAACTTCAGTCGAGCCTGGATTCAAGATCCCCTAGACAAGTTTGGCCTGCAATCTTGAATTTGGTGCCTAGATTGAAGCACATTGAAGCAGATTGAATGAATAATCAGGACTTGGATGCTTGCACAACACTGTGCCAAAGCACAGCCGTGCAAAGTCCAATGTTGAATTTGGGTCTCGATTTAAACCGATTTAGACCGATTTGAATTCAAATCGGGCCTGGATTTAAGCTTCAAGATTCAAGACTCCAGGCCAAGCTTTTCCAGCGAATCCTGAATCCAGGCCTCGATTTAAATTTAACCCGATTTAAGCTTAAATTGGGTATGGATTCAAGATTCAAAATTCAAGAATCCAGGCCACACTTTTCCAGGGAATCTTGAATCTTGAATCCAGGCCCGATTTAGGTTTATATCGGTTTAAATCGTTTTAAATTGGGGTCTGGATTCAAGATTCCTTGGAAAAGTTTGGCCTTGGTTCTTGAATCTGTACTCATGGCATTGGGTGGTTTGGCTGGGCCAGGAGTGTCAATCACATCAGTCTGTGCTGCATGAGGCACTTTGGATCGCCGTGCTGTTTTTTTGATTTATGCTCCGTCGCCATTTTGGCATGAGCGCCGAGCAATCCAGAAGAAACTCGGCCTGGGGCTTTGTATCAAGTGCGAAGCCATGGCTTCGTCGACTGGTGACTCCTGACGCTGGGCACAGCTCATCGGGAAGTTCGCATTATGACGGTTCATGGCATCATTGCGCTGGTCACCTGAGACTTTAAACCATGAGCGCCTTATCTGGTCTTTTCATTTGATTAATACCAAGAGAATGAAAACTAGAAGATGGGTGGCCCGAAAGCATTAGCAGCGGCGGCAAGTTCTCCTGGCAATCCTAGCAAGTTCTCCGTGCAGTTGCGCATCTGAGCAAGTTGTTGGCGCGAGTTCCTCTGAGCAAGTTCTTCAAGCAAGTTCTCTGTGCAAGTTGCTCTGAGCAAGTTGTTGGCGCGAGTTCCTCTGAGCAAGTTCTCTGTGCAAGTTGCTCTGAGCAAGTTGTTGGCGCGAGTTCCTCTGAGCAAGTTCTCCAAGCAAGTTCTCTGTGCAAGTTGCTCTGAGCAAGTGGTCGGCGCGATTCCTCTGAGCAAGTTCTCCAAGCAAGTTCTCTCAGCAAGTTGCTCGGAACAAGTTTCCTCTATTCGCGAAACACTTTCGTACTTAAAAGTTGCGATTTTCCAGCCGGAGCTGCGAAAGTTTACTTCGCGTGCTACTTTGGTACTCAAAAGTTGCGGTTTTCCAGCCGGAGCTGCGAAAGTTTACGTCGCGTAATGCTTTCGAACTTTAAAGTTACGATTTTCCAGCCGGAGCTGCGCAAGTGTACTTCGCGTACTACTTTCGTACTTAAAAGTTGCGATTTCCAGCCGGAGCTGCAAACAATTGATTCAATATTTGCTAAGTGGCATCTCAAGGAGGCAGGCCAGCAGGACTGTAGAGCCAGGCTCAGACAGAACAACCCATAACGGTCCGCCCTGGAGACGCCGGTAGCGCGGCGGGGACGTCACGTCACCGTCATCGTCACCGTCGCGTCACCGTCACGTCACGTCACCGTCGCCGTCGCGTCACGTCACCGTCGCGTCACGTCACCATCGCGCCTTGACAGAACGGTTTTTTCCTCCGGGGACCGCGGCGAAGGCGTCCGACCGCGTCCGCGTCACGTCGCGTCACGTCACGTCACGCCACGCCACGTCGCGTTACCACGTCACGACACGCCGCCACGTCACGTCACGTCACGTCACGTCACGCTACGTCACGTTATCACGTCATGTCGCGCCGCCTCGCGTCGCGTCACGTTCCGTCACCATGTCACGTCACCTTTACGTCGCGTCACTTTACGTCACGTTGTCACGTCACATCACGTCGCATGTGCGTTTGTCGGTTCATTCGTTCCCTCGCTTGCTTGTTGGTTGGTTTACTTGTTTGTTCGCTTTCTTCTTTGGTTCGTGCGTTCGTTCGTTGTTCGCTCGTTTGTCTATCCGTCCGCTGAGCATCCCCTTACAGCGAGGAATTGTTATGACCTGCTTGGATTGAGCCTCATGCATTGCGAAGGGTTCTTCCGGTAAAGTCGCAGCCTTATCACACAGCCAAACTTGCACAGCCAACATGCACGAGCCAACTTACACGAGCCAGCTTGCGCAGCCAACTTGCACGAGCCAACTTGCACAGTCAACTTGCACGAGCCAACTTGCACGAGGCAACTTGCACGAGCCAACTTGCACGAGACACCCTCTGCGAGGATTGGCCATGTTGCGGCCGGCGCTGCGCGCAGAGACCTTGCATCCCTTTTATAAATGAAAGATCTTCAGGGGGGTCCCCCCGGATTTTTTCCGTTTTTGTTTGTCCAACACGCACGCGCACACCCACACGCACACCCAAACACATATTTATATATATAGTACATTATATACACACACATATTCTGGCCAAGGTCATTTGCACAAACACACAGCGAGCAACCGGGTCCGGGTGGCTCGCTTCCAATGCGGTGCGCAGTGTGGCAGCGAAACTCAGCACGAGTTCTTCCGACACCTCCATTGAAAAGAGTTGCGATGGAAACTACACATGCTGGAGGAAGAAAACGGCAATAAGTGTAGCAAGGACACCGGAGCAAAGCTGGAATAAGTTGCGTTGCAAAAGTTTCGGGGCCCAAGTAAACAACTAGAACCACGGGTGGCCTGAAAGCATGATGGAAAGTGACCAAAGACAAGCAAAGCGAGCCGACACGCAGGGGCGCCAGTGGAGTGGTTGCTCCAGAGTTGGTGTTGCGTGCGTGCGTGTATGCGTGCGTGCGCGCGTGCGTGCGTATGTGCGTGCGCGCGTGTGTTTGCACGCAGCACTCGCTGCCGGAAATCTGGCTGCGCTGTGGCACGTAGAAGACGAGGACGGCTTCCTTCTTCTTGGCCTGGTGGCAAACTTGCTGGCAACTACTTGCAGTTCCAGCTCCGATGACCAGATCCTTGTGTATACGGATGTTCGTCTGCAGCGGCTGGACGCTGGGGGTCGCTCTTTTCGTAACCTCGTGCCGAGACTCCTTGGGCCTCGCTGGCGCGAGCAGCTGTCGGATCTGGAGCGGGACTTCCGGGCTGTCCTGTCTGACGTGCAAGATTTTCCCGATTCCTTGCGTGCTCCGCCTGAATTGGCAACCTTGTGGGACAGGTTTGCTTGCCTGATGGACGACTATGTCCTCCTGATCAGCGGACTGCGGCATGAGGCGGATGTATGTGCAATAGCTTCAGGCTGAGGCTGCGCCGACCATCGGCGTGCTTTTTTTGTCGCAAAATGGCGCGATGCGATTCCTCCACCCGCTTGCGCCGGCCCGCTTGGTTGCAGATGCTGTCCCGCGTTTGCGTGCCGCCCCGACTGGCTGCAAGCGTTGCTGTTTCCAGCCGCTTGCGTGCCAGCCAGGCTGGCTGCAGATGTTTCTGCAGTTTGCTCCTTTGAGTGCAAGCCTAGCTCACCGTCACGTCACCGTCGCGTCACCGTCGCGTCACCGTCGCGCCACGTCGCCGTCGAGGTAACTCCGCAATAGTTCCATGACCACGAGGGTGAGGATGACGAAGACGTTCATGATGATGGTGATGATGCTGATGATGATGATGATGATGATGGTGAGGGTGACGAGGATGATGATGATGATCACGATGCCGATGATGATGCTGCTGATGTTTGGTAGAGGCCAGATGTTTCCTAGACCTGTCAAAGCAGCTTCAGTGCCATGGGCTCGCTGTTTGCTTGTGGCAGAATCCGCGCATATCTTGTGAGGGCTTTACCTGCTCAAGCTTTCCTGTTTAGTCTGTGTCTGGCCATGCCGAAGCGAGGCTGGGACAATGTTTCGGAGGCCACGGACGTCGAGGCAGAGGAGCCTTCGGAGCCGGATGTGCTTCCTGCCACAGGCGGTCCTCCCACCACTGCGGTGGTTGTATGCCGCTCCCCAACGCGGTCTCCATCTCCCATCTCATCTCGCGGATGGAGTTTGAAGCCTTGGCCCACCCAGGATGCTCCGCCGTCCAGCCCATTGAGACGTGGACATGTGGGGAGCTCTTCTTCGCCCTTGGCTGCCGAGGCGCCCGTTGCAGCCTTTCCGGCAAGCTCAGACGCCAACGTCGAAGAGTTGCGGCAAGCCCTGGATGAGGCCACAGAGAAAGCTGCTTGGGCCCGCAAAGCCAAGTCATTGCGAGAGAAGAAGCGGAAGACGAAGAAAAAGGAGGAGGCCAAGCGGACGGCGCGTGAGAAGGCAAGTGCGTAGCAGACCAGCCCAACCTTGGGTAAGCAGGATTTGCGTTGAGCTACAGCGTGTTTTTCAAAGTTCTCCGGCTTGGCTGGTTGCTAGGCAGCTAGACACAATGCTTGGAAGGTGAAAAAGCTACTCCGTGACCTTGTCTTCCAAGTCCATTCCGCGCCTTTTGCGATGGCTCCGTCCTATAACCAGCTTAAATCACACAGTATAAGACATGTAGTAATTACTACCTGTGGCAGCGAAACAATTGTGCAGGCTTGCCGCCTGCTACAGGCAGCGGAAGCAGCCAGTAGGAACAAGGGTAAGAGCAAAAAGTGCTGTCAAGGGTTTCAGTGGGGGGCGCAGTGCTTTGTTAGGCATCATGGCGCGGCTAACATATGTGGGCATCGCCGTACGGAGTCTTGCTATCTTCTCACAAAAACCACAGGTTGAGTTCTTTGATGGAGCATAGCGACTAACGGGTGTGTGTGTGTGTGAGGGGGGAAGATATTGGCTTCTTTGGGCCCCAAAAAGGATTCTTTGAGACAGAACAAAGTAAATGAGCGGGGAGGACGTTGTGGAAAGTGGCGATGCTCAGCCTTTTAGAAAACACCAGAACTCTGCTTTCTTGTTGAGAATTTAGGTGGCAGAAGTCTACACTATTTGGGGACATGCAGACATTTGCCATGTCTGACATTTGTTTCTTGAGTTTCTTGGAGTGCCATCAGCGCATGTGCACAGGTTGAACTGGCTCAGAAACCGTTTTGAGAAGCGTTCTGGTTTAGTTTCGCTCCCTTTGACGAGGCGGCAGACACCACCTCACGACACACATACGATGCGTCAGTCTGTCTATCTGTCTGTCTGTCTGTGTGTCTGTCTGTCTGTCTGTGTATCTGTGTGTCCGTGTGTCTGTGTGTCTGTAGGTCTGTGTGTCTGTGTGTGCTGTGTGTGTGTGTGTGCGCGTCTGTGTGCCTGTGTGTGTGTGTCTGTGTGTGTGTGTGCGTGTGTGTCAGTGTGCGTGTGTGTGTGTGTATTGTGTGTAGGTTTGTGCATGCTCCTGGCAGGTGCATAAGTCCGTGCGTGTGTGCGTGCCTGCGTGGGAATGTATTTGGCGCTAAAAAACAAGACCGTGCCTCACAGCTTGCTTCTTCTGTCACAGCAGGAGCCTGCAAACAGGGAACTTATGAGGTGACAAAAAGACACTTATTGCTGGCTGCAAGTTTCCCGCGCGCCTGCAGCAGTGGCGCCAAGTGTGTGTCAGCAGCGCCGTCGCCGCCGCCTGCAGGCTGCTCGTGCATTGGCAGACTTGCGTGCCAGCTGCGGATTGCATGAAAACACGCAGCTCGTGGCCGGCTGCTAGTTTCCCATGCGCCTTTGCCACGTGCGTGCCAGCTGTGGTCGCTGTGCGTGCCAGCGACTAGCAGCGCGCCGGCCCTTGGCCGGCTGCAGGTTTCTGTCGCGTTGAGAGACTTGCGTGCCAGCAGCGGGTTGCCTGGAAAGACCCAGCTCGTGGCCGGCTGCAAGTTTCCTTCGCGCTTTGCCACTTGCGTGCCAGCAGTGGTCGGGTTGCCAGCGCGTGGGAAGACTTGCGTGCCAGCAGTGGGTGGCCCGGAAAGACCCCACCTTGTTGCGGCTACAAGTTTTCGCCTGCCTGGCCTCCTGCGCGCCAACAATCTGTCTACGTCCAACCACTGCCGGCTGCAAGTCGCACGCAGGCCGAGCGACTTGCGTGCCAGCCGTGGGCATCGCAAATATCCCAGCTCGTTGCCGGCTGCAAGTCGCTGGTGCATTGGAAGACTTGCGTGCCAGCTGCGGGTTGCATGCAAACACGCAGCTCGTGGCCGGCTGCCAGTTTCCCACGCGCCTTTGCCACGTGCGTGCCAGCAGTGGTCGCGTTGCCAGCGCGTGGGAAGACTTGCGTGCCAGTAGTGGGTGGCCCGGAAAGACCCCAGCTCGTTGCCGCTTCAAGTTCTCGCGCGCCTGGCCTCCTGCGCGCCAACAGTCTTTCTACGTCCGACCACTGCCGGCTGCAAGTCGCACGCAGGCCTGGCGACTTGCGTGCCAGCCGTGGGCATCGCAGATATCCCAGCTCCTTGCCGGCCACAAGTTGCTGGTGCATTGGAAGACTTGCGCGCCAGCTGCGGGTTGCATGCAAACACGCAGCTCGTGGCCGGCACGCGCCTTTGCCACCTGCGTGCCACACTGGTTGCGTTGCGTGCCAGCGACTGGCAGCGCGCCGGCCCTTGGCCGGCTGCAAGCTGTTGTCGCGTTGGAAGACTTGCGTGCCAGCAGCGGGTTGCGCGGAAAGACCCAGCTCGTGGCCGGCTGCGAGTTTCCTTCGCGCCTTGCCACTTGCGTGCCAGCAGTGGGCGGGTTGCCAGTGCGTTGGAAGACTTGCGTGCCAGCAGTGGGTTGCGCGGAAAGACCCTAGCTCGTTGCGACTGCCAGTTTTCGCGCGCCTGACCACCTGCGCGCCAACGGTCTTTCTACGTCCGACCACTGCCGGCTGCAAGTCGTGCCAGCCGTGGGCATCGCAGATATCCCAGCTCCTTGCCGGCCACAAGTTGCTGGTGCATTGGAAGACTTGCGTGCCAGCTGCGGGTGGTATGCAAACACGCAGCTCGTTGCTTTTCGCAGGCTGTTCCTCGCGCATGTGTTGTCTCGAAGGCCGCCGTTGGTCCAATGGCTGCTAGGCTCTGGGTGGGGGGTCGTCAGTTTATGGGTAGGATCGCATGCGGTCTCGGCTTGGCTTTCGGCTCATTTAGCATTGCTTCTGGCAGCACATCGCCAACAAGAAAGCACGCAAGAAAAGCCAACAGTGCACAGACAAGCGGGTGCGTGTGTTGACATGCCGCGGTCCTGCTTTTTGCTTCAGTTTCTTCCGGCGCGGGCCCATGCTTTCCTGGGTGGACTTGGCTGCCGCTATCACAGAGGCAGACCCAGCTGGCCTTTTAGCGGACAGCGACGTTTCCTTGGTTGTTGCTTCCGTGCAGGCGCATCTCCAAACGTGGGCATTTACTTGGCATGGGGGTTGCCCTGGATGCGGTCATGTTCCCCCGCTCATCCCAGCAAAGCGATGTAAGTGTTTGATTCTGGATGTCGATGGGATTCACCCTGCCAAGCACACCCCCCGACGTTGTCGCCGTCGCGAGTGCCGCGACCACGGCTTGTACCTGTGGCACAACTTTCAAGTGCATGATCGCAAGGTGCTGCGGTGGAAGCATGCTGCAAAGGGTTGCCATCTGTCATCCTTTTGACCCAAAGGTTTGGTGTCACTCGGCACTGGTATGAGCAGGTTCTCCACACGGCTGGTGGTGCAAATGTCTTCTTTTTGGGGCGAAGCCAAGGTGCATTGGCAGCCAGGCTTTGGTCTGTCCTTTAACCGCTTCAAGTTGAAACTGGAAGACGCGTGGTTCAAGATTAGGCTTCTGGTGCGACACTGGCAGCTTAAGCCTCATGTATGCCTGTGCTGGTCTGGCAACAAAGAAGACATAATTCGGCAATTTAACCAGGACTATGACTCCTTGATGGTAAAGCTACGGACGGCCCAGGTAGCGGGAGCAGGGGAGCCACTGCTTGGGGTGGTCATAGACGGGCGGGAGCGCGTCGGCGCTGTGGGGTCCCATGGGTTGCCACTTCCTGGTGCCAGCCGCTGCGAGCATGGTGCCTGACCACTTGCCCAAAGACGCCTGCGAGCAAGCAAAAAATTTGCTCCTGGCATGCTCGCTGCTTAGCTGCGCATGATGAAGCTCCTGGCACCTTCCAATCTGTGGCCAGGAATGTTTCTCTGTCCCAGGACAGCGACGACTTGCTACGCTTGCTTGTGCGTGAAGATGGCCGAACTGAGTCTGCGAGCAAGAATCTGAGTGACCTGACGCCTCAACAAAACATACTGCTTCAGGGTCATTTAACTGCAGCGCATCGAGCAAAAGGCTCCAGCCGGGCAGAGCCGCTGCTTCATGACGGCACCACGCTGCAAGAGATACTCGACCTGAGCTGCAAAACCCACAAGGAAGCAGATGCTGCAATGAAGAGCAGCCGAGCAGGGGGTGTTTTGGTGGCCTGCCGAAGTGACGGCTTGATTGTGCACGTTCAGGAGTACCGAGGCGCGGAATCACTGAGTCAAAGGTACTGTTTTCTAGCGCACATCAAAGATATGCACCCTAGTGTGCGGGTGACGGTGCACGATGATGCGTGTCATCTGCGCCGCTTCGCGGCCAACCGCTCTTCGGCCGCAATTAATTCTTTACCGATCGGCTTATACCAACTGGCGCTTCCAATCTCTAACTTGTCTAGACAAAGGGTTCTAATGACACTATCAGGATCTGTAAGCAGAGTGCTGCTTGTGGTCAGGTCGTCATTGGAGTTCTTTGGCCGCATCGTTGGATTACCCGTCCATGCTGTACGTGACTGACAAGTTTCACAGCAGAGGCCTGGTGCTTGGAGAACTGCGGGCCTGGTGTGCCAGAGAATAGTGAGGCTATCGACGCGATGAACACCTCCATCTGCGAAATCACTTTTGCATGGCTAGCCCGCTTCAAGCACATGACGCGCAAGATGAAACAGTGGGCCTTTTGGTTCTTCATTCAAGAAGTTATTTACTGCAGGAACGCTGACTTGCTGCGCAAGACAGGTGCGCATCTTTCCGTGGATGCTGACGTGCGCCCAGCTGAAGGGCCTTCAAGTGTGTCCTCTTCCTCCGCTGCCTCATCGTCGTCGACTGCTTCCTCACACAGTGCCTCCAGTGAATTGGTGTGACGTCCTGCGTGCTTGCAAAAATTCAAGGCGTTCTGCGGCCGGCTGCAAGCAGGTGGTGAGCCAGCGCGCGCTGCCAGGCGCAAACCGGCTGCCGTTTGCTTGTGTGCCAGCTGCAGAACTGTTGTTGGGCTGGCGGGGCGCAGCAGGTGTTTGAGTTGCGCGCGCCATCCTTGGACATGAGGGCTTTGCATGCTGATGAGGCGGCTTTGGCTCCATGCGAACTAGCAACAGAACGTGCGTTTTTCTGCAGTGGTAAATGACTTGGCGGGGGGTTCTCATTTGCTGGCTTCTTAGCTCGTAGCCCTTCTGTGGCAATGGCTCGCGCTGCCAACGCTGCTCCAAGGCAGCAGTTTAAGGAGGAGATGCATGCTTCTTGGGAGGCGGTAAACGAGCTCCTGGAGCCTGAATTCGTCTTTGGCGTGTGTCGTGGCTGCAGAGGGTGCGCAGGGCAAGGGAAAGAGAATAAAAAAGCGAGAGAGAGAGACGGAGACAAAAATACCGAATGTCTGCGCATGTCTGTGCATCGCTCGCCGGCCCAGGCAGGGGTACCAGTTCCTCCTGACGCATGCCATCCGGTCTAGCAACCACGCCTTTGTCACAGGCATGACGTTTTTGGGCTCGCTGGCTCCTTTAATGAACGGGGCCGCAGTGCAGGTTTTCCCGGGCGATGCTTCTCCCATCAACCTGATTGCTACACTGGTGAATTATCCGCAAACAAGGAAATCGCAGAACACGAAGCTTGTCAAGATGCTCGCAGACGCGCTGGACGCGCACGTCGCAGCCCAGGCTGAAAAAGCAGTGTCCAACAGCTTGGCTGCCCAAGGAGTAAGTCGCAAAGACCAAGCGGAAGACCCTACTGCTGAGAAGCCACGCCTGCACACAGCAAGTTCCACGATCACATGCTTTACTCCAGAAGTGTTCTTCGAGCGCTTCTCCGGGGACTTTCAGCAACTACAAAATGCAGCTGACATTGGTACGCCGGACCGAACCATCGTCATGACCCGTGTTTCACGCCACAGAGAAGCGTGTGTCTGTGTCTGTGTGTCTGTGTCTTACGTTCACATGCCGAGTCCACAGGCCTTTCACTCCTTCTGCTTTTCGCTGAGAGACTTAAGCTTTGCTAAGATGCTGCCAGCTGGCTGCGCTTGGCTTGCGTGCCGCCGTTGCATGCACGGCGCTGCGTGAAAAGGCGGCTGCAAGGCAACGCGCGTGTCGGCCGCAGAGCATCCCTGCTGATGTGTGTTCGGGCCTTCAACCCTAACCCCATAAACCAGCTGTCCGCCTTCTATCGCTGGTACCCCATGTTTCAGCGCGCCTGCTGCAGGAGCTGACTGCTTCCTTCCACTACGGCCGCATGGTCAATGTGGACGAAGCCTACGCCACGTTCGCTGCTTTTGGGCTGATTGCAGATGACGGTCGCAAAACGGCTGCTGCAGCCTTATCAGTGAACCAGCATGCAGGTGCACTCAACCGCCTGCTGCAGTTCGGTGAGTGCTCCAGGACCACAAAGACCGGAGGGAGCTTCGGCGAAGGCTGCGTGCCGCAGGTGAGCTCCGCAGTTATGTCCAACATGCATCTAGAGGTGGCGTTGCCCATGGAACGGGCAGAGATCGGAAACCATGTCGGTTGCACAAAGGAGCGGATCATCTTCTACACCGCTGAGCCAGTGCAGCCGCACAGCCCTTTGCCCCCTGAGTATACCGTCGCTGCTAGCCATATTCCGTGGACTTGGGCGGAGCTGGACGCTGATATGGCTGCTCTGTGCGGCCTGCGTTCGTTCCTTGCTGACCCGGAGGCTGCGGCGCAAGCAGCGGTGGAAGGCAAGCTGACCTCAGCTCCATGCGACGGCGATCTAAGCTGTGATGCTGCTGACATCGCCAAGGGCGTCCGGTTTTTGCCCAACACCATGGGATACGCCATGCAATTGCCAGATGGAGTCAGGACCAGGTGGCGGTACCGCATCGAGGCAGGGCTGGATGCCGTGGCCATGGCTGAGTTCCGCGTGGGAAACCGTGATGTGCCTCTACCCCCTGCGCATGCCCTCAAGCCTGCGGCAGAACGAGTTCTGCGCTTCTTTCCGCCTCATACCAAGCTCATATTCGATGATGCTGCCAAGAAGCTGTTTTCTACGTTGAGAACACAAAGCTCGGTGCAAGCAACTCTTGCTACAGCAGCTTGGCTTCTGTTTATCGCACGTGTTCTATAGCTGCTAAGGCCATGTGTGATTCCTGTAAGTCTGCGTTTTGGACTAATTCAATTCTTACCTTTCAATAAAAACAAGCACAAGTTTGCTTTACCAACTGGGCTCAAAACTTATTTCTCCGCATTCGCAGGAACAAGGGCTATATGATGTTGCGGCCCGACATGGAGTGGGACCTTGGAAGCAGGGCTTGCTATGCGGTTTGCTGGCTGCATGGGACATCTTTGTTGACTCCCACACCTTCGACACACCTCCGACTTTAGACAATCCAGAAGTTGTCCTTGGCAGGAGCTATGTGGCGCGCGCAAGAAGCTTGCACAAGGTTCTGGAAGCTTTGCGGGACGCATGGTCAGAGGACTCTGTGCTCCCGCCGAAGGAACAGATTCGACCTTCTAGCGATGTGGACATGGCAGGCGCGGTTCACGGCAACCTAGTCCCGCAGGGCATGCCTCCTTTCCCTGCCACACAGCTTGGTCTTCCATTTCCTAGGACGCAGGCAGACGAGCCTGAGCGGGTTTTGCCAGAAGATGATGGGCCGGGCATCGAAGCCTTGCAGTCCTTGCCAGCTTTCGAATGTGCCGAAGAATCAATGCCAGAGGGTGTGGCTGTGAAATCACCTGCTACTGCTTGCAGTCTGTCTACAGGATTTGGCCCAGGTGGGGATAGCGTGCAGCCTGTGGAATCCGGACAAGCGATTCTGCTTCCAGATCGCGAAATCTGCCAAATCACTGTCTTGGTGGGCAGGCCCGTGGTCACTTGGCCAATGGTGCAAGGCCGTTTGCGCAAAACGGTTCAGTGTGACGGTCGCAAAGTCAGAGCTGGTGTCTCTAAGAGACAATGGGAGGCAGTTATGAAAGCTGGGATGCAAGCTTTTCCAATTGCAGCCGTGCGTGACGAGGGCAAGGACACAAAGGTAGAGTTCTTTGCTCCTCCCAAGCAGAGCGATGGCAGGGCCCGCAGTGTGTGCTATCACAACCTGCTGATGGATTGTTGCCAAGTCACCGGTAGACATTTTCGCCAGCTGCTAGCTGTGGACGCACAGCAGCCAGCAGGCAGCAAGCGCAAACGGCAATGAGGCCGCTATATGCTGTGTATAGGCATCCTCGTAGGTCCTAGCTTGGAGGATTCTTACTCAGATCTGCTTGGCGAAAAAACAATCGTCGCGAAGAGGTCATGCGCCCCAGGTCCACCCCTGTCGAACTGCAAGGTGCCGGCGTGCTAGCTTCCACTGGTGGAGTGGCTGCCACTGCCAGCGTGCAAGCCGGCTGTGGCCCGAGCAGTTTGCGTGCCAGTCACGCAATGGGCCATGCGCACGTTCGTGCTTGAACGCGTTCACTGCTGGCTGCAAGTCGGCGACGCGCATCCGTCGACTTGCGTGCCAGCAGTGGATGCGTGCCAGCAATGGACGGCGTGGGACATCTGCACATTGCTAGACTGCTTGCTTGTGAAGGAGTATCTCCGCTTTCCGTGCAAGAGTTGCTGCGACTTCCAGTTGTTGTTTGCTGCAAGTTGCTGGCGCGCATTTGCGCATAATGACACTTGTGTGTGTGTGTCTGATGACGTGTGTGTGTGATGTCACTTGCGCCCCAGCCTCCTGCTAGCTGCAACGCTCCTGTCTGCCAAATGAGCAGCGCGCTCGCTCAAGTGCATGTCCACAGCACTGCACACATGTCTGCCAAATGATGAGCACACCCGCTCAAGCGCGTCCGCAACATTGCGCGCATGTGTGCGTAAGCGCAGCCTCTCAGATGCATTTGCACAGCGCTGCGCACAGTTTTGCCATGTGATAAGCGCACCCGCGCAAGTGCATTTCCACAGAACTGCGCGCAGTTCTGGCAAATCATAAGCACACCCGGTCAAGTGAATTTCTAAGCGCTGCGCACATGTCTAGCAAATGAGCAGCGCGCACGCCCACAGCACTGCGCGAATCATCATCTGCGCCGGCTCAAGCACAGTTCCACAGCACTGCGCAGATTCTGCCAAATGATAATACGTGCTCGCCAAACGCCCCAAAAATGGCCTCATACAACAGCCGTTGTGGCAGTACATGTGCGCCTGGCAGTGGTGTCGCAATGCCACAAAAGATTGTTGGCAAGAGCGGGGAGGTTAGGGGGGGGCGGCAGCCTCCCCCATGAGGATATGCGAGATCATTGAGATAGAGGACTTGCGGAGCACCTTCCACATCGCTTCATTCAATTACAGGTATTCCCCGGACCTACAACTTGACATTCAGAATAGATCCAGGGACCATACATTGTACTACCTGCTACCACTGATTCCCTTCTTGGGATTAGGTGACCCTGCAGCGGGCTACGGGGCGGCAGCTGCTGAATTCACATTGAGAACATCCAGAGCATCACATTGTGAACATGACTGGGGGAAGTCATTGGGTGAATGACATGGAGAAATGTCGTTGTCAAAAACCTAGTTTCACTGTGTGTGCTTCTTTGGCGCTGCAAAGTTGTGACGTTCGAGCTGGTGCTGCGGTGGTGCTCTTGGCGCGCTTCCTACCCATTTGCCCCATATATACCCATTTGCCCCAGATATACACATTTGCCCCATATATACTCATTTGCCCTAGGTATACCCATTTCTTCCATATATACCCATTTGCCCCATATATACCCATTTGCCCCAGATATACCCATTTGCCCCACATATACCCACTTGCCCCACATATACCCATTTCTTTCATTTGCCGCCTTGCCCCACATATACCCACGTGCCTGATATATTTCATTTGCCACATATATACCTATTTGCCCCAGACCTACACATTTCCATTTGCCCTAGATATACCCATTTCTCCCATATATTCCCATATATACCCATTTGCCCCACATATACCCACGTGCCCCATATATACCCATTTGCCACACATATACTCATTTGCCCTATATATACACATTGGCCCCAGACGCACCCATTTGCCGTATATATACACATTGGCCCCAGAGAAACCCCAGATATACGCATTTGCCCCATATATACCCCTGTGCGCCAGATATACTTATTTGTCCCATATGTACCGATTTGCCCCATGTATACCCATTTGTGCCGGATATACTTAGTTTCCAGATGTACCACTTGTCCAATATCACGTCACGACACGTCACGTCACGTCACGTCATCGTAGCGCCCGCTCAGCACTGCACACATGCCAGCCAAATGGTAAGAACACCCGCCCAAGCGCGCCCGCTCAGCACTGCACACATGCCAGCCAAATGGTAAGAACACCCGCTTAAGTGCACCCGCTCAGCACCGCACGCATGCCTGGCAAATGGTAAGAACACCCGTGCGCCCGCTCAGCACTGCGCTCATGCCTGGCAAATGGTAAGAACACCCGCTCAAGTGCGCCCGCTCAGCACTGTACACCTGCCTGGCAAATGGTAAGATCACCCGATCAAGTGCACCCGCTCAGCACTGCACACATGCTGGCAAATGATAAGAACACCCGCTCAAGTGCGCCCGCTCAGCACTGCGCATCTGCCTGCCAAATGGTAAGAACACCCGCTCAAGTGCACCGGCTCAGCGCTGCACACATGCCAGCCAAATGGAGAGAACAATCGCCCAAGTGCGCCCGCTCAGCACTGCACGCATGCGTGGCAGATGGTAAGAACGTTCGCTCAAGTGCACCCGCGCAGCATTGCACACATGCCTGGCGAATGGTAAGAACACCCGCTCAAGTGCGTCCGCTCAGCACTGCACACATGCCAGCCAAGTGGTAAGAACACCCACCCAAGCGCGTCCGCTCAGCGCTGCACACATGTCAGCCAAACGGTAAGAACACCCGCTCAAGTGCACCCGCTCAGCACTGCACACATGCCAGCCAAGTGGTAAGAACACCCGCTCAAGCGCACCCGCTCCGCGCTGCAGACATGCCAGCCAAATGGTAAGAACACCCGCTCAAGTGCGCCCGCTCAGCACCGCATACATGCCTGGCAAGTGGTAAGAACACTCGCTCAAGTGCATCCGCTCAGCACTGCACACATGCCAGCCAACTGGTAAGAATACCCGCTCAAGCGCACCCGCTTAGCACTGCGCGCATGCCTAGCAAATGGTGAGAACACCCGCTCAAGCGCATCCGCTCAAGCGCACCCGCTCAGCACTGCACGCCTGCCAGCCAAATGGTAAGAACACCCGCCCAAGTGCGTCCGCTCAGCACTGCGCACATGCTAGCCAAATCGTAAAAACGCCCCCCGCTCAGCACTACACACATGCCAGCCAAATGGTAAGAACACCCGCTCAAGTGCACCCGCTCAGCGCTGTAGCTAGCATCCGCTCAGCGCTGTAGCTAGCATGCGCTCAGCGCTGCACACATGCCAGCCAAATTGTAAAAACACGCTCAGCGCTGCACACATGCCCGGCAAATGGTAAGAACACCCGCTTAAGTGCACCCGCTCAAGTGCACCCGCTCAAGTGCACCCGCTCAAGTGCACCCGCTGAGCACTGCACATGCCAGCCAAATGGTAAGAACACCCGCTCAAGTGCATCCGCTCAGCACTGCACACATGCCAGCCAACTGGTAAGAACACCCGCTCAAGCGCACCCGCTCAGCCCTGCACACATGCCCGGCAAATGGTAAAAACTGCCGCTGAAGTGCTCAGCAGTGCACACATGCCTGGCAAATGGTAAGAACACCCGCTCAAGCGCACCCGTTCAGCACTGCACACATGCCAGCCAAATGGTCCCGCCAAAGTGCACCCGCTCAGCACTGCACACATGCCAGCCAAATGGTAAGAACACCCGCTCAAGTGCATCTGCTCAGCACTGCACACATGCCAGCCAACTGGTAAGAACACCCGCTCAAGCGCACCCGCTCAGCACTGCACACATGCCCGGCAAATGGTAAAGACTGCCGCTGAAGTGCGTCCGCTCAGCACTGCACACATGCCTGGCAAATGGTAAGAACACCCGCTCAAGCGCACCCGCTCAGCACTGCACACATGCCAACCAAATGGTCCCGCCAAAGTGCACCCGCTCAGCACTGCACACATGCCAGCCAAATGGTAAGAACACCCGCTCAAGTGCACCCGCTCAGCACTGCACACATGCCAGCCAAGTGGTAAGAACCCTGCTCAAGTGCACCCGCTTGGCACTGCAGACATGCCAGCCAAATGGTAAGAACACCCGCTCAAGTGCATCCGCTCAGCACTGCACACATGCCAGCCAAATGGTAAGAACACCCGCTCAAGCGCACCCGCTCAGCACTGCACACATGCCTGGCAAATGGTAAGAACAGCCGCTCAAGCGCACCCGCTCAGCACTGCACACATGCCTGGCAAATGGTAAGAACAATCGCTCAAGCGCATCTGCTCAGCACTGCACACATGCCTGGCAAATGGTAAGAACACCCGCTCAAGCGCGCCCGCTCGGCGCTGCACACATGACTGGCAAATGGTAAGAGCACCCTGCTCAAGTGCACCCGCTCAACACTGCATACAGCACTGGACACATGCCTGCCAAATGGTCAGCTCACCACCTCACGACACATCGCCGCGTCATGACACGTCACGTCACGTCACGTGGCGTCACGTCATGATATCACGGCACGTCGCGTCGTGGCACCTCACGTCGCGTCGCGTTTCGTTGTTCGCTCGTTTGCCCGTCCGGCCGTTGAGATTCGCCTCACAGCGAGGAATGGTTGTGACGCCACATGGATGAATGCTCATCTCGCAAAGAGAATTCACCAGTGCATGTGGTGCAGAAACGTCGGCAAAATGCTTGCCGACCAGTTTGCGCAAAAGCTTGCGAAGATCTGCCGTTTCAGAAAGGTGCATGTGTCTGCCGAAGTCAGAATTTGTGCCAGAGAAGACGACGTGCAGTCAAACATGTTCAAAGAAAACAGAAGCTCTATATGGGCGCTTCATGGCAGCTACACGCTTTCTCAGATCACAAGTTTTCGAGGTAAGGCTGAGACCATCAAGTAGATGCCCGTCGACTGTCTCAGATGGCGAGTTTTCGAAGTGAGGCTGAGAGCATCGAGTAGATGCCAACCAACCAGCTCGCGAAGATGCGTAGCTACCAAAAAAGGGGCCCCAGACGTGGTGTGATTTGCGTGATTTGACTTGCTCCATGTTTGCAGTGCAGAACCCAAACTGAGCCCAAATGGAGATGATGTCAAATGACCGGTGTTTTCTCTGAACCAAACATTAGTTTGGGGGAATGCTAAAACCAGAGTTTTTCAGTCAGAAAAGCTGAAATCATTGGCAGGTGCGTTGAAATCAAGAAGGGTGAGCTTGAAAATCACCAAGCGCCTCATGGCGTGATGACCTGTTTGTTTGTTCGTTCGTTCACTCGCTTGCTTGTTGGTTGGTTTGCTTGCTTCTTCGTTTTCTTGTTCGGTTCGTGCGTTCGTTCGTTGTTCGCTCGTTTGTTTGTCCGTCCGTTGAGCTTCGCTTTACAGCGACGAATGGTCACGGACATGCTTGCATTGAGCTTCATGCTGCAGCGAGGAATCCTCGTGGAGTGCGGCTTTTGGGTTGCCTGCGGGCAAGGAAGCCACGCTGCTGTAGTATCATGCCGGCCGACCTCCGTCACCGTCACCTCGCCGTCGCGCCTAGGGGGCGGCGGCAGCGTCCCGTCACGTCACGTCCTCGTCACGTCGCACTTGCGCCTCGAGGAGGGCGGCTGCGCAGCGTCACGTCACCGTCACCGTCACGTCACCGTCACGCCGTCGTTGGGGACGGGGGCAGTCGGCAGCGTCACGTCAACGTCACGTCACCGTCACGTCGCCGTCGCCGTCGCGTCGTCGTCACGTCACGGCACCGTCGCGTCGTCGTTGGGGACGGGGGCAGTCGGCAGCGTCACCGTCACCGTCACCGTCACGTCACGTCGCCGTCGCCTCGTCGTTGGGGACGGGGGCAGTCGGCAGCGTCACGGCACCGTCACCGTCACGTCACGTCGCCGTCGCCTCGTCGTTGGGGACGGGGGCAGTCGGCAGCGTCACGGCACGTCGCCGTCACGTCACCGTCACCGTCACCGTCACGTCACGCGCCCCCGTGGCGGACCATGCTCGAACAACCATGCGGTCCAAGACCCACTTGCCCACTTGCCTTGGACACCCCAAACTGCCAAGCTCCATGCTGCCAACTAAGAGTGCCAAGCAGCATGAAGGACGGCTGCTTGATGCCGTGCTACTTTGGTACTGAAAAGTTGTGATTTTCCAGCGGGAGCTGCGAAAGTGTAGTTCGCGCTCAAAAGCTGCGCCGGAGCTGCAAAAGTTTACTTCGCGTACTACTTTCATACTTAAAAGTTACGATTTTGCAGCTGGTGCGAAAGTGTACTTCGCCTACTACTTTCATACGTAAAAGTTGCAATTTTCCAGCTGGGGCTGCCGCGGACCAGGGGGGAACCGAACCCATGAAGAAGGCATGGAGCTTGTTGAGACGGCAAGCCGAGTCAGTGACTGGCTGCGGCTCCTCGGCCTTCGCCACTACCAGCAAATCTTCAGCATTTCTGGACAAGCCCGCTTTGGAGAGAATACTGTCAGCTGGTCTTGATTTCAGAGGCACTGTAGAAAGGAACCAAGCCATTCACGAGGAAATCCCTGTTCAACCTCTCAACAAAACGTGCGGCTCTTTGCCAATCTGGGCGCAGTCGCGCGAACCGTGATCGGAACTTGGAGTGGTCCTCGTTCTCTGGATTTTTTTTGCGGGGTCCTCCTTCATTTGGGTGCGCCGCGCTGCAATTTGTGTCTGCAACGCCTGGCACGCCTGCCACACCGCTGCCAGCTGCATGACCCACAGCCTCTTTTCTTGATCTGTCGCTCCCAACTCATCACCACTCAGAACAAAGCGCAGCTGTGTTTTGACTTCGCTGGCAGTGTCACCCAGCATGGCAAACACCTCCCACTGACAGCAAGCCGGCATTCGCGGAAGCTTTGCCTAAGCCTTCACGGAGACCGAGCCTTCCAAAGATCTGCCGCAAGGCCATCTTCCCTGCGGCGCGCGCATGAACCCTCTGCGGAGATCGTGCGCGTCGACGCCCTCTCGCTGGCGCCGTGCGAATTCGTCTTGGTCTCTGCGAACCCTCTGCGGAGATCGTGCGCGTCGAAGTGCTCTCGCTGTGGCGCCGTGCGATTTCCTTGCTCACGAAATGGCCTTTTGGAAGTTGTCTCGCGGCTTGCGCGCCTGCTTTCGCAATCCCTGGCTAGGAAGGCAGTATTTGCAGATTTCGAGCCGAGCATCCTGGTTTGCCTTTCTTGTTGCCGATTCCCTTGTCTGCAAAAAGGTGTTCAGGCTGCTGTCTGAACGGCGAGACGACTTCCGCTCTTATTAGCAAGCTCTTGTCGAAGTTCTGAACAACCACAATTATTTTTGTGGAACGACGCCAGAACCAAAGCAACTCTGGCCCAATTTGAGAAGTGACAGCCGCGGAGCAGTCCAGGTGCAACGCCCGCAGTAGCACCGCCTCTGGACAAGCGTATTCCAGCCGAGGAGTACCAGGAGCTTTTGGCGATCATCAAGAAGAACCCTGGGCAGCGGCAGAAGTGCCGCTTCTACAACAGCTCATTGCATTGCCACGTCCAGACTTGCAAGTGTTCCATCATGTGCGCTCTCTGAGACAAACCAGCCATTTTGCCAGCCTGACGCAGGTTGAAGCCCGGTAAAAGCTGAATGGCGTTGCAGATCCGAATTCAGCCCCACACAGCATGATTCGCGCAGAGAGAAAACGGCCATTGGGCATGGGTGTTCCTTCGACCGAACACCGTCAATCGGCGTGCGGGGAGCCTTGCTGCAAGTCAGGAACAATCTCCGGATCAACAGTAAAGGGATGAACGAAGGAAAGGGACCAAGTTCCAGTTCCTTGGTGAACAGGCGCGGCGCAACCCCTCTTTTCATCTGGTCCGTTTGCGTGAACTTGCCGCTTGAGACCAATGTGTTTCGTGCGGATGCCCTCAGTTTTTGGCTATTGGAGAACTCGCGCCGAAGTGTTACTGCCACAAACTGATCTTATCCTCAGCGCTGTCTCTGATGCCCATTGGCGCTTGCACGCGTGTGGCGCTATGGAAGGAAATGGCTCTGGCTTCCAACTTGGCAAACAAGTTGCTAACGGGTTTGTCTGTGGTGGGACCCATGTGTCCATCGTCCCGCTGGCCGCCTTTGACATGCGAGCGCCCTTGGACGATCTGCGTAGAAGGCTTCCAAGGTTATTTCCTGCATTGCGCGGACGCAGGTGACAGTGAACACCAGCAGGAGGGCTCCGCAGTGGGGCCGTTCTTCGAGCCGGGCGAAGTTAGCCGCCTTATTGGCTCACCGTGCTGGGTTCCAACCCAAAGATTTGAAGTTGTTCAGCGGAGCAAAATTCGAGGGGTGGACAGCGCGACAGCCAATGGTATCAACTTTGCTTTTGAAGTTGTTGAAAAGCTGGAGCTGCCCTTGACAGATTGCAACATGGCGTCATTCGCTGGCTCCGCGCTCGGGGTTGCGCTGTTACTGGGTGCTGGACGAGTGCAAAGCCTATCGCCAGAGTGCTCTTCGACCTGAGCGTCGGAGGTATTCCGTAGTATCCACGAAGGAGCCTGACAGCGGGCGCCAAGCATATTTTGTCATGATTGGTATCTCGCGTTGTGTACAACTACAATCGGCGCAGTGCTGCCATCACTGACTTTTTGAGGTGGCTGATCCTGGTGGTTGCTTTCAACTTCTACGATGACAAGTACGGCTTTGAGCCAGAGGCCACTGCCGTTTCTGCTATTGACCCGAAGAAGTTGCAGCAGTCTACTTCTCCCACAATGATAGGTGTCACCTATGACCTGGCAAGCGGGGTGTTGCTTCTCAAGCCTGACCGCAGGCCCCTATGCAGTTTGGGTCTGCAGCGCCGCAGGAAGTCACGGATGAGTGGATTGCCAGGAAGAATCAGATTGCTTTGGTGGAACTTTTGCCACCGTTGCTGCGCTCAGGGCTTTCCGGGACTTCCTGCAAGATAAGCTCATCCTGCCTTTGTGGATTCCGAGTCTGCGTTGGGAGCACTTGTGAAAGGCTATTCAGCTTTGGAAGGCATGTGTGATTTCATTGCTGTTTTCTGGCGCGAAGCGTTGGGCCTCCAAGTTTGCAGGTACAGGACAGAATGTCAACGGACGCAAACCCAGCTGATCCCTCATCTTGAGCTGATCTTGAGTGTGGCGCGAAGTTCGGTTGGAAAACGCTTCAGATGGCAAGGTTTCCGCGGCGTGGGGATGTGCTCTAAATGGGGCTTGTGCGATCAATTGAATTGGTGACATGACCTGATGATAGCGAAGCCCTTGGCATCTTGACGAGAGTGATTTCCTTTCCTGAGAAGATGGTTGGACAAGCTTGAGCCATTTGATTGGTGTTCGCATCGGCGATTCCACGTCTGCTGGTGTGAAAACAGAGAGCATTGCGACAGTCTTGACGCAAGTGTGATTGTGAATCTTGAGTCCAGGCCAGATTTAGAATTCAATCGGTTTAAATCGAGCTTGAAGCTTCCAGAATGTGCTTGGACATGCGGTTTTTTCATTGCTTTACCCAAAGCCGAAAAAAGGGTAGCTAATACCAGTGAATTCTTCAAAAGGTATGTCCCTGGGCGGGGGGGTGCCGTATACATATATATATATATTTGTATATTTATAATTGTATATTTAAAAATATGTATATATCCATACGAGCCTTACTCGCAGTGACACGCCAAGACAGTCATTGCCGCATTCAATTTCAAGACAAGTTGGGGTAAGCTCTGAAGTTATAGTGCTGACAAACCACGTTTTTTTGAGTTTGCGTTCAACTATGTCTACCAAGGTGGACAGGGTGGAGCAGGCGCTATCTGACTGGCAGTTGTTTGTCTGATTCTGAACGGCTTTCGTGAGGTGCACGGCAGAATGTGACGGTGGCGTGCAGAGACGAACTCGGGTTGTTGCGCAACGTTGGACACTTGGAGAAGTTGAGCTTGAGCAACCGGCACAAATCTTTCCCTTTTGGCCTGTAGCATAGGCGCATCGCATGGTGGAAGGGGGTGCTTGGCAGCCCTCTCAGAAGTGCAGGAATGCGCGGCTGCCTCGGAGCGGCGTTGTATGCTTTGCATGAGCGATGCGCCACTGTTTTGATTCTCCCTCCTTGGCCAAGAACCGTCACCTCTGCAGTGGTGGGAATTTACCAGTAGATTGCGAAGTCGGGCAATGGCAAGAATGGGGCTTGTGCCCGGGACTTGGTTCTTTTTGGTGCAAACTCCGCAGAAAGGGCAACAACTCTGCAGGTAGCAGGTGTGATGGTGAGAGGACACGCTTCCGCAACATATTGCGCCCAGCGCTGAGATTGGTGCACTCATGACACTTGGGGGGGAAAGGGGCCTTATTTTGTGAGTCCGTGTGATTGCCTGCCAGGGTATGCCTCGGATGGTGGCAAGCCGTGTGATCAGATGAGCGTCAGGGAGGTCTTTGCGCTCACACTCGTGTGATCAGAACATGTCGTGGCGCTGTGGCGCAGGTTGGCAAATGTCCGCGCATGTGCCGTGGCCGCGCACTCAATGTGGCGAGATGGATACTTGATCTTTGGACTGCTGTCAGGTAATCTCTTTTGCACATGGGCCACTTGGGAGGCCTGATTTTGAGTTGCAGAAAGCCTGTTTGATGAGTTGTGCAAGTGACAGGATTGGGGCCCCTGCAGCAAGACTTGTGGTCGAGGCTGATAGCCTTTGATGTTTGGCTGATAGCTAGGTGCAATTTGCAAGGTGGAAAGAGACGTCGCCGCCGCTATTTGCACCTGACAGAGAATGGGGAAGAGCTACCGTGGCATTCTCATGTAGTTTGGTGCTTGTTGCATTTGGCAAGTAAACGCGTCAGGCCAGAACCAGGTGCAGAACAGCTCATCACCACTACTGCCAGTACGACTACAATTCAGGACCAGCTGGGACATGTGGATGCATTTACTTACTCCGACCGTTTCCTCATCAATTCTAAATCTTGGGGAGTGAGGAACTCTAAATCCTGGGACTTAGATTTGCCATTTGTCAATGTCTCGTCAATCAATGCTAGTCCTGGATGTGGGGCTTAGAATTGGATCCAAGTTCCAAGATTACCGGAGGGGGCTTGGGACAGATCTTCCAGGCTACTTGAACTGATTCAACTAGTTGAAAGGTGCGGGGGCCTAGGTCCAGAAGAAGGAAAAGCCCAGGAACACGTTTACGAGAACATAGGCCAGTACCGGTTTGAGTTGTTGATGAAGTCCTCAAGGCACTCTCTTGCTCAGCTTATTGGAAGGTCTTAAGTTGACAGCCAACTTCATTAAATGAGTTTGCAAGGCAAAAGTACATGGACACTGATTTACTAAATTCAAGCAAGCAATTAGTCAAACTAGTTCAACTTGTTTTTGAGAGCAGCTAATTCAGCTAGTGCTCTTTTGGTGGCTTTGAGGTACTGCGTTTGGTTTGCCTTGCAGCATTGTGTTTGTTTCAGTGAGTGAGTCGGCACCGAAATGCGTGAGTTGGTTTCCAAGATATATGGTGGTTGCATGTTAGCGCGTTTCCATATGGCCTCAAGGGGGGAAAACTGCTACATAGCCCAAGACAGTGGACTGCCTGAGGGCAGCTAATTAAACTAATTGAACAAAGATGTATACTCTGTAGATACACAAGCAAAAGGGTACAATTGTCTTGCCTGGTATGACATACAACCCATCAGCCTCTTAACAAGCATTGCTCTCTCAGGACCCTCAAGTGATGCTGTGCTGACGTGTGATTTGTGGATCGTCCAGTGCAGGAGTTCGTCGCCGCTCCAGTGCTGCCGACATTGCCACCTGTAATAGCTTTACCGACTCCTGTGCCGACTCCTGCACCGATTGCACCAACTTTGGCACCTTGGCAGGCCTGACATTACACTCAAAGAAACGCAGGATGACATTCTGGGAGTCACACAAGTACTTGTTTTTCAGGGTTAAATATGTTTTTGCAACTTGGAGACGGTGCAATTTCAGATTCGCTCCATCCGCAAAATTGCCAGATGTACAACGGCTTGGAGGTCCACAAGGTGCATGGCCTAGTGCCTCAAGCTTGTGCTCACTTGGGCACAATTTTTTGTGTGCTCCCGACAGGTCAATAATTTCAGTGCGGCCACGACCTTGGATTGGTTCCTGATATCCTTTAGTTCCTTGCTATCGAGGCCACGGGAGCCTTTGCCCTGTACGAAAGGTCCCAGGAGCGGCATTGCAGCGTGCTGGCAGATGAGACACATTAGTTGAATGTTTTCGTAGGGCTGATGAGTGGCAGTTGAAGGCAGTACTTGGTGCTACCTGACATCGGTCGTTTCAAGCGGAGGCATTTGACGATGAGGCAAATCGGCACAAGAATTGGTGGTACCGTACTAGAGTTTCTCAGGAAGCTGAGTCAAAGCTATTTTGAGGCAGTTGAGGCAGTTGAGGCATCAACTTGAGAGGGTGCGGCATTGTTTGGGTCCAATGCTTTTCTCCTTGCGTCCCTAGTTTTTGCTTGTTCGGTTGTGGTTATTGAAATCGGCAGCTTCTCCTTTCGGTCCGAATGTTCGCCTCGCGGTCCTATTTTTTGGCGTGACCCGGAAGCGGTCGTGCTAAGAGCCAGCTGCCTGCGTAGATATGATTTGGACCAAAATCATTCATCATATTCATCAATTACGACCAAACTAAGCGAGAGTGGGCTGAAACTGGCCCAAGCGGCCCCACACTTGACTAGGACCAACATGAAGAAAAAATGGGACCCACACTTGAGGTAGTTCCGAGCCTCATGCAGAAGACGAGGTTCAAGACAGGTTACAGACGCCGGGAGGTTTGGCAGTTTTCGCAGCTGCAGCTAAGACAGCTCATGCCGCATGGGAGAGCGTAGGAGGCAGGAAGGATTTGGCGTGTCAGGAGCTGGAATCCAATCACTTCGCGGACTTGCTGCTTTCCTTTGCAGGTGGATTTATCAGTGTGTTGCTTAGGATTGCTTTTTGCTGGTTCGCCCGGCCTTTTGGACAAGCATCATGACTCAGGCTTAAGTCTCCTGCTTGCAGCTCGAAGTTGGATATCCACTTTCAGGTGCGGAGCTGTTGAGTAATTGTCCTTTTGACCACGATGGGGAGACACATTTGTTGGTTGTCACCCCGGAAAGATCAATGCCCGGGAAGGTTTCCTGACCGTGAGACAGACTTGATCGCGAGGGAGAGTGCGGACACAGCGCCCTTGCTGACGCCGATCTGAGCAGGGCAAAGCACGCACTGAGCCTCGGCCCTGAGCTGGGTCACCTCGGCCCGTGGACTCGGATAGCCGCGACATGTCCAAACGTTGTATCAGCTCGTGGAACTTTGGAACTTTGTACATTCATCCGATGGCAACGCGCGTGAGATCTTCCATTGGCTTGCAAGATATGATTTGTGCCGAACTAGTCATGCAAAACGCACTTTCCGGCCCAGCCTTCACCTCCGTTCCAAAGCGAGCGTTTTTCGCCAATGCTGCGAAATGCGCTAGGAGGTGGTCGGAGCAGCTCTAGGCTGTCAAGAGAAACAGAGAGCCTTGCTCTGCGAGTCAAGGCTTCATTTTTTTTGAGTATACTTCTGTCCATGGCCGCCATCAGCTGCCACCTTGGCCCAAGGAAATTAGACGCGGATTTGGGAGCGCCAGGTTTAGCAGTTTGGGCTGGCAGGGGCATGCAATGGAGTCTCCATCGTGCTCTCCTCAGCTTGAGCTGCATTGAGTTGCTCTGAGTCTTGAATGTCAGGCCAACTCTCTTGGCAACCGAGCATGAACTCTTCGTTGGCGACCTTATTGATCAAATGCGGAAGCAGCGGCAGGCCTCCAGCTGTGGCAGTGCGCTTGCCGGCCAAGCGCTGAGCACAGGAGAAGAGTCAGAGCTACCGAAACCTGCCCTACTTTCAGCACTTGGGCTCTGAGGAGGTCTTTGAGGCTGGCAACATTCCCAAAGCAGTTCGCTGGAAAAACATGCAAGGCCCTCGACCGAGTTCGGCAAGCAAACCTTCTTCAAATGCAGCTGAAGATGCAAAAGGAGAGCGGTTCGGTTCTTGCCATTGTCAGATGTGTGCTTTACAAAATGAACAAACACAATGTCATTTACTAAACACACGTCGGATAGCTCGGCAATAGACAATCCAGCATATCTTAGCCTTGTTTGTGCATCCATACGCGCCGGTGCCATCATTACGTTTTTTCAAATATACCTGGACCTTCCTTCGTTACATAAATTTGTGTCCCCTGATTGTTTCGTAGCATCAATTTGCTAGTCGGGCGTTTTTCGGGGGAACGGGCGCAAATTTGGATCCGAGCATGTTTGGCTATTGCGGCGGCTTTTCTGTTCTCATATAGTCTGTTGCGTGGAAACATGCGGAAACATACCCGCAAAACGGGCGCAAATACATACCCACAAAACGAGCGCAAATACCCGCAAAACGAGCGCAAATCCAAATAATGTAACAATTTGTATTTTGCAAGAAGCCCGTGTTCATGAAACGAACGTTTTTTGGGAAACGAGCTCTTTTTGGATCAGTGGGCGAAAATAGTTGGCCCGAGCATTTTTCTTTCGTGACACACACACACACATTTATGCAACAATGGAAGGTCCAGGTACATTTCGTTTGTTCTTATATTCACCTGTGTTCATTGCTTTGATTTGTGTTGTTGTTTGTTGGTTTCAAGTTCAACCCTTTGAATATTTCCATTTCTTGTTTCGGTTCCATGATTTCATCATTGTTCACAAGCAATTTATCTACAAATTTCATGATATGTCTTAATATCGAACAAAATAGTTTTCACATTTTGAGACTAAACTGTATATTTTTCAGTATGTTTGTTCGTCATTTCCCTAGAAGTGTTCTATGTTTCGTTATCACCATTATTCAATGGAGGGACATGTCTACCAAACCATATTGCTATATTGTGGACACGTTATTAATATTCATTGTATTATTCTTGTTACGTATTTTGAGCCCGATAGGCACACAAGAACATTTACAGTTCCATTTGTTGTATATACCTCTATTTCGTTTTGCATTTCCAGCATCTTTTGACACATTGGACGTTGACTCCTTGGTTCGTTAAATCCTCGATTCGTTGATTCATTGAGTCATTGATTTGTTGCTTCATCGGTTCATTGATTTGTTGACTTGTCGACTCACGCATGCACTCATTCATTCATTCATTCATTCATTCGTTCGTTCGTTCATTCATTCATTCATTCAATTCATCAATCAATCATTTATTCATTCATTTCATTGCATTGCATTGCATGTCATTTCATGTCATTTCATGTCATGTCATGTCATTTCATTTCCTTTTCATATATTCTTTCATTTCATTGCATTGCATTGCATTGCATTGCATTGCATTGCATTGCATTGCATTGCATTGCATTGCATTGCATTGCATTGCATTGCATTGCATTGCATGTCATTGCATGTCATTTCATGTCATTTCATGTCATGTCATTTCATTTCATGTCCTTTTCATTCATTGATTCGTTGATTCATTCCATTCATTTATTCATTTGTTCATTCTTTCATTTGTTCATTGATTGATTCAGTCGTTCATTCATTCAGTCATTCATCCGTTCATCCATTCATTCATTATTTCATGCATTCATTCATTTATTGATTCATTCTTTCTTTCTTTCTTTCATTCATTTATTCATTCATTCGTTTTGTTTTTCCTTTCATTTATTCGTTCATTCCTTCATTCCTTCACTCATTCATTCATCTATTCGCTCATTCGTGCAACCGTGCACGCTGTGCATGCGTCGATGCATCTAGTGGTTCATCCGTCCACATCTTTTTTGATTCATTTAGTTATTCAGTCATTCAGTCATTCGTGAATTCATTCACTCACTCACTCACTGACTCACTCACTCACTCATTCGTTCATTCATTCATTCGTTCATTCGTTTCTTCGTTCGTTCTCGTTCATTTGTTCATTCGATCATTCGCTCTCTGTGTTTTCGTTCACTTTTCACTCGTTTATTCGTTCATTCATCTACGCATCCGTCCATCCATCTATGCATGCATATTGACGCATTCCTTCACTCACCTATTCGTGGATTCATTGATTCGGTGATTCGTTCATTCATTCCTTCATTTACTCACTCATTTTAAGAATATATTCGTTCATGAACTAATTCGTTCCATTCAATTCCATTCCTTTTCATTTCATCGTCTTTCATTTCATCGGATGTCATTTCATTTCATTTCATTTCATCGCATTTCATTTGATTGCATTTTGTTCCATATGCCATTCCCTGAAGTTTATTCCATTCCATTCTATTCCATTTGATTCATGTATCAATTTATCGGTTCATTGACTCATTGATTCATTGATTCATTCATTTGTTCATTTCATGTCATTTCATTTCATTTCATTCCATTTCATTCCATTTCATTCCATTTCATTCCATTTCATTCCATTTCATTCCATTTCATTCCATTTCATTCCATTCATTCATTGATTCATTGATTCATCCTTCATTCATTCATTCATTCATTCATTCATTCATTCATTGATTCATTCATTCATTCATTCATTCATTCATTCATTCATTCATTCATTCATTCATTCATTCATTCATTCATTGATTCATTCATTCATTCATTGATTCATTCATTCATTCATTAATTCGTTCCTTTATTTGTTTTCATTCATTTTCATTCATTCAGTCGTTCATTCATTCATGCATTCATTCATTCATTCATTCATTCATTCATTCATTCATGCATTCATGCATTCATGCATTCATTCTTTCATTGATTCATTGATTCATTGATTCATTGATTCATTTATTCATTCATTCATTGATTCATTCATTAATTCATTCCTTTATTTGTTTATTCATTTATTCATTTGGTCTTTCTTTCATTTGTTTGTTGATTGATTCAGTCGTTTATTCATTCAGTCGTTCATTCATTCATGCATTCATTCATTCATTCATTCATTCATTCATGCATTCATTCCTTGATTTGTTTATTCATTTATTCATTTGGTATTTTTTTCATTTGTTCGTTGATTCATTCAGTCGTTTATTCATTCAGTCGTTCATTCATTCATTCATTCATTCATTCATTCATTCATTCATTCATTCATTTATTTATTCATTTCTGTATTTTTATTCATTTATTCATTTGTCTATTCGTTCATTCATTCGTTTCTTTGTTCGTTTCTTTGTTCGTTTGCTTCGTTGTTCCTTCGTTTGTTGCTTCATTCGTTCATTCGTTTACTCGTTCATTCTTTCATTCTCGCCAAAGATGTCCCTATTTGGAGACTGCTTGTGGAGCTGGTGCTTAGCGGGCTTTTGCCAAGCAAGTGGGTCCTATGCTCAAATTTGAAGAATTCTTTTCCCCCTGTGAGCTCCGAACCCGTGGGTGACTGACAGCGCATCGATCTTGATTAAACCGATCTCATTGCTCAGAAAAGTGCAATTGGCGCGAGCTGAAAAAGTGCATCTCCGTCCTGTAGGGTGCCCTGATTCAGCAGTCTCAACGGCCGTACATCGTAGAACATTGGATATCACACCCAACCTCTTGCTGCCGTGGTCAGCACGAGGTTTCTGCGCAGAATTTTCGTTTATATACCGCTCTTAATTCACTGAACGCTCTTAATTCACTGAACCAACACCGCAGAAGTCCTTTTGTCAACGGCACGGAAACCGCAGCACAATCAACAATTTTGAAGCACCTTCTGAGCAGGTTGACTGCGCCTCGCTTGACACTGAGATGCATTGAAATCCATTGCAACCCATCGCAGCCCATTGCAACTCATTGCCATAATTCTTGCATGTTTGCCCCATAAGAAGAACAAGCAAAGTACTTTGTCAACCTTCCACATTGCAATTTGCCTTCAGAAAAGTCCGGCAAGCGCAGGACTGCTCATACTTGCAGCACATGGATGACATGTCCTTGGAGGGCAGGAACGCGGAGACCGTTGGCGCTTTAGCTGCTGGAATTGGGAGTCTCTGGGGCCCCGCAACCCACCCTGAAACGCTACTGTACATGTCTTCATGTGACTTTCTGGGCCTGTTTGATTCACATCTGCCTTGTGAAGGCCGTTTGGCGGGGAAGGGGTCCCGGGGATTTCTGTTGACTTTCTTGCGGTGCATTTTGCTTTGACCAGTTTTGTGCCAGCTCCCTGAGCCATTTGGACCAAGCACGCACAGTCACCAAGCACAGGGAATGTGACCTGCGCCAGCATTAACTTAGTTGCCTCATAGCGAGCATGCCAGAAGCTTGATGCTTTCATGAACAGTTGCCTTGCTTCCCACGGACTCAGGCTGGGGCGATTGTGCATGCATTTGGGGCTAGCTTTTGCAGCAGGTCGGATGCCTGCCCTTGGCCTCAAGCCCTGGGAGCCTATTGAAGCCAGAGTCTCAGGGTATTTTACGTGAACCGCAACCAAAACACTATCCAACACTGGCTGACGCTTCTTCAGGAATGGCCGTACTTCTCTCACACTCGGCCTGGCCCCAGGCAAGTGGCAAGTGTGCTGCGATTGGGAGTTTTCACGAGGTGGTGGCACGACGAGCACTCGGTTTGACCCTTGCCGATGATGTTGCAGCGCTGGGCACCGAGGACCTTGCTCGATCCGCAAGGCCCACAAGCTTTCATGCAGTCGGCTCAGCAATGCTCAGCACGTGCCAGTTGAACATCGCTCATCATTGCGCCATGCTGGCCGAAGGGTGGTGATGGGCTTTGTGAAGAAGGCTTTCGATGCGTGTCTCGAATCTCCAAGTTTGGTGGACGCCTCAGAATTGGGAAAATGGTAGCCATGTGATGTATGCTGGAACGATGCTGATTATGTTTATGATATTGGTAATGCCAATTGGCAACAGCTTCCACTGCGGGAGATTGCTTTAGAGTTGATTCAGGATGGCTCTGTGGGGGCTGAATGCGGGTGCAAGTTCATTTGAGCGCTCATGCAGCGACCTTTTTGAGTACTGCTGCCAAAACCATGATGAGCAACAATGGGATCAGGTTCAAGGTCTGGGACGGGAAGTTGTACTTGATACATCCTGCACAAAATCCATAGCACATAATATCTTGGTGCTGATGGACGTGATGTTTTCACACAGATGGTTGATGTTGCAGAATGGCCTTACTCCGTCATGCGAATGCCAGTGTTTGCGTGTCATTTCTGTAGCTTCGAATCAGGCTAGGCACGATGCTTTGGCAGGCACTGGCCATTGGGGTCCGGTTGATCCGGGCAAGGAGAAAATCGCGCCTTGGCTCAGCTTAGCACATTCAGGCACAGAGCCATCAGGCTGCAGAAGCATTTGCCATAAGTGGTTCACGAAGGCAGAAGAGGACGGTTCAGCGCCCACTTATGAATGGGGCTGCCCATTCCAGGGTGTGTGGCGCTCAATTGTTGACTGAGACAAATTCTGAATCAAGTCGCTGAGTGCTCGAAGGAATGGACCGAAAACCGATACGAGAGTGGCCCTGGTGATGACCAGCCTCAGACCCAGCGCGCAAATCGCTAAAATCATTGCAACAACACACCATTGTGTCAGCACAGAGATGGTGAGGTGCACAGATGAAAGAGACTGCATATGCATTGCCCGTGGGTCTCCGGATATGTCAAACTCTTAGTGGGATCTGAATCGATGGCCTGTTGTGGACTTGTTGGCACTCATCGCAAGCCTTGCCACTGCAGGCACACGGAGTTAGAGGGCGGCCATGAGAAGATTATTGGGAGGTTTGAGACGGAGTCTGACAAAGCTAACCTTGGCCATGAACCGCAGCTTATTCATGTCTGACGCTCAGCTCACATGCAACCTCACGAACCCCGCGAAGCAACGGGGTCTCGCAACTGTCTCAGGTCATCCCACACTACTACATGCGGACCAAGGATGGTGCACCGCAGAATCCTCGGCTGACCAACTCACGCGACATTTTGCATGCCATTGCTCAGGTTCGACATTGACAACCCTCATTCGGGTTTGGGCACCGTCAAGGAGTTTGACCGAGAAGAGTGGCTGTTGAAGTACAAGGAAGGGAAGGGACAGAAGGGCTAGTGGGTTTGCCTGACCAGTGCAGCTCCTTGAAGTTCCTGCAGCTTGATGTTGTTTTTCGCAGTGCAGCTCTAACAGATCTTGCAGTTCTTGCACTTCTTAGATGTGAGATGTTCGACATGTTTGCCTCTTGCAGTGCTTGCCATTCTTGTTTTCCACCAGAAAGGTAAGGGGTTCTGACTTTGCATAGAGAAAGGGGACATGCTTCCTGATTTGAAGACCAGAGTGTCGGGGGAGATGCTGTTTGAGGTGCTGGAGGGTGCTGCACTCTCGTGTTGCGTGCTGCATAGCCTTGGGCCACTGTCGCGACTGCAAACATCCAAAAAGCAAGCCTGAGAGCTTGCTACTGCCAAGACACCACCTGGAATGAGATCCTCAACGTTCTCTTCTTCCGGTGACAGGTGTTTCTCTTTTTTCCCATACGCATCTCTGATGTGTGCGCTTTGGCAGCTCCAGGTCGGAATCGAAACTTCTGAGTACACGCGTAGCAGGCGAAGCACACTTTGACAGTTCCAGCTCGAAAATATCCACTGTTCGGGTCGAAGCCTGCAAATTTTCAGTACGTGCAGCTGGAACACCACGATATAGGCACGTCAATTCTTCATCGTTCCCTCGATGAACTAGCTTCATGTGCTACACGCACGCTCAACGCTTGTATATGTGTTGCGCAGGAACTCTGAGGTCCTGGGCAGGAGCTCTCTCGAGAGGATGTGTTGTGAAGGTACTTAGAAGGCCCAGCGCAAGATCTCCTCCTTGCAGGATCTCTAGAAGACTGTTTTGCAAGAGCTGTGCGCAAGTAGGTTGCACACAGAATCGCTTGTTGGAAGACCCTGTGCAGTTCTTGGAGATGATCTACTGTATATGAAAGGCCTTGCGCAGGATCTCTTGCAGAGATCTTTTGACAGGGTCCTGCGAAAGACATGCTGAGAAGATCTTGAAAGGAAATCTCTGATCGAAATCGGTGTAGAATGTTGTTGGTTGGTATGTCAAAGGTTTCTTCGAGCTTCTTCGCGGGATCTCTGCACCGGATGCAGTTGGAGGTCTGGGCCGGATCTCTGGCTAGATTTCTTATGAAAAGATCTCGGCGCAGTATCCTTTACTAGTCTGGCTTTCCAAGTAAAACCGTGCGCAAGATCTCTGCAAATAGCGCAACCGCCAAAGCGATTGGAAACAGCCGAAGTCTGCACCGTGGTCCCTTTCGATGTTCAAAATGCACGCCGTGCCACAGCCAAAGCGATCGAGCAGCCAAAGTCCGCTGAAGGCTCACTTTCGATGCACCGAACTCGTGCAGCAGCGAGAGCGATTGGACGCAGCCAAAGAGCACTCCGCCACCCAAAGCCTGCAAAGGGTGCACCAATCCACCGTTTGCAGCACCACAGCGACAGCGCACCCTCGAAACGCGTGCGCCACACTTGTTGGGTGAGGCTTCGCAGTCGAAATGCACTTGAGCAATTTGGAACTTTCGTGCGAGCCGGCGTGAACCCTCAATTCTGCCCTGTCTTACTCTTTGTGTAGGAGTCCCAAAAACCCAAAATCGGGCAATCAATGTAAGGAGTATGAGGTTTTGATGCAACGTTGGTTTAATTTTGAAGCCAGGAAGAAGCCCCAAAGATGCAAAGTGCGCTTGACAAGCTCCGGGCCCGAGACCAAGTGCCAGAGTGCCAGTCAAAGAGTATAATTAGTTCGTAGTTGTGGTTGCACGTATTGAGGCAACTATCGACGCCGAGTACCACGCAAAGGCGAGGTGCGGTGCGACGCAGGCTTGATTCTAGCTGTTGAAATGTAGTGCGAACTTTGGCCATTACTTTAGTGCGTTCTTCTTCAAGGCGGTTTTCAGGTGTGTTTTGAGAGATGCTGGGCTGTTAGTGCGCAAGGCGTGTGACTTGATCGTTTGTGCTTAACATGGTACGCATTGCCTCTCTTGTGTAGAGCATCATCAAGTTGTCAGTCTCATGGAATTTCATTGGTGTTTCAGGCTTCCACGCTGTGAGCCTAACAGAAAGTAGGCACACGACGTAGCTGGCTTTGGCAGGTGCAATCTGGTGCTCCCTTTGTTTGCGACGGTGCTCAAGCGGCTGGACAGGAGCCTTCCCTGACTAAGGCTGCTTGGTAATCGCAACAGATGGCTGTGTTCATCAAGGGACTCATCGGGGGCTAGCGCGCTATGCATTTTGCGGAGGCCGAAACACAGCTGAATTTGATGCGTATTCGACGCTTTCAAGTGCTCGCCAGTGATTGTGCCGGACACCAAGTGCTCTTACTCACTGAGTGGCAACAGATATGGCAATGTATGACTGGAGAGATCTCTGATTTGCCAAGGTCACCATGCGGGACACTGCAGCAAAAGTGTCAGGAAAACCAGACCAGGAGTGAATCCATGCACACGGTGTTTTGAGGCATAGCGAGTCGTTTCGCACTGTCAGGAGGGCTTCGCTCCCTCCGGCAAGGCAGAGGGTGGCGAAGAACTGAAATGCTACAAAAAGAAGGACTGGAGTGTCTGGAACCACTGGAACCACTGGAACCTGGGCGCCCACCTGGCTTTTTCCTTGAGGGCAGAGTCCCATCGCAGTGTAAGCGACCCATTGCTCCTGATCAGGACTCCACTGAATGCCAACAGCTCAACTGCTACCACGGCTTTGAAGACCAAGGCTTCCTAGAAAGGTTTCCTGCCTCAGTGTGGGTAGACGACTTGGACTTTGCTTTTGTGTCTCCAGAAATCATCGAGACCTGGAGCTCCTTTTGATTTGACACTGTTTTGGCGCAGTCATTTGTCACTAGTCGGTCACGGCTAGTCGCCTGGTGTTTTCGGAGCCGTCACTGTGAAACACGCTGGGATTTTGCTCGTTTCGCTGCCAGCGTGGCAGGCGTCAACATGCAAAACTACTTCGTTCCCCTAACTGCGCAGCAATTTCGCCAATGCCCCCAACAAAGCATTAGGCGAAGCAGTTCCCACACTTCGCTTCCGCACGAATTGGTAAGTTCTTTGTTTCAAATGAACGCATACACACACACACACACCACGCACATCCGAATTATTGAACATTTGCGGTGGAGCTGCGGAGGCAAGAAAGCTTTCCATGACTGCCATTCACGATCAATCGATTGAGTTCCATGAATCTTGGAGACAACTTGGAACTTCTGACATCATCTGCGTGTCTACAGAACTCTTTTCGTTGTGGTGCTCACCTGATCAACGTCCTTCACTTTGAGGATGCGAGCTGCCTTTGGCCAACACAATGCACCATCAGAATAACTGCCAGAAGCACGACGTTTGCTGACACAATTCAACAAGCCACTGGTGTGTACATCTTCTCAGGACTCAACTGGGCCAGGGTCAGTAGACATCCCTACCGAGCCGTGAAAAGAACCGCAGGGACCGAACGTAATCATCCCCCCCACCCCACCCCACCCCACCCCCAGTTGGGCTGAGTCGATAAGGGGAAAAATAACACTTGAGAAGAAGTATAACAAAAAACAGTGTTTCATACCAGGCGACCAGCGCAACCGTGACCCACTAGTCACTAGTTGCTGTTTTGGAATCGGTTCGGCAGCAGCTTCAAGAAGCGCTCAGGTGTGCGCAAACTTCGCTTTGTTCGCTTATTTCTTGGTGTTGCTTGTTGTGTTTGCCTTGTTGCAACAAGGCTCGAATTCTTTTGCCGGGTGAATGCTACAAATCCTGCATGTAATTAGTATACCATAGCAGGTAGCAAGCTACGCAGATGTTCTTTGTGTTGGTGTGGATGCTGGAAGTGCTCGTTGAGATATGAAAGCAGTGACCAATTCAAGATAACGCCCCCCAAATGCAAACAAACGCATATGTGCGATGGTAAGGGAGGGGAGGCTGGTGCTCAAGATTGCTTTGTAAAAGAATGGGTGTACAGACATTGGTCTTGGAATGCCACGTCCTTTTCGTAGATTGGCCCCTTTCACGCCAGTTGCAATATTCATTTAATTCCTGGAGAACAGGGCGAAAGGGCTGAATGTTGCGCGCACGATTTTGCAACCAGCAGCATGTTTTCCAAAGGTAGAATATGAAGAACTCAGGTCACTGATCAGTTTTGAATCGAACATTCAAAAAGTTCACGAGCTAGAGTTGGAAGAACTAGCTTGAGTCGGATGATTGTTGAGTCAGAAATAAAAACGGAAAAGCTTCCGAGCTAGATCTTGAAGAGCGCGATTCAACCTGATCACTTTTGACCATTTAATTCAACAGGACAAATTCGCGAGCTGGAACTTGAAGAAAGAGCTCTAAATCTACAAAAATCAAAGAAAAAGAAGAAGTCGTTTGAGACTGACCATTTTTGAGTAAGAAATTGAGCAGGAGGAACTTGACAATTGTTCAACACAATTAGTTGAAAAGGACAATATTTTGAGCTAGGATTTGCAGAACACGCTTCCCATTTATCCTTTTGAACTGGCAATTCCGACTTGCGGGATTCAAACTGATCGTCTTCGAATATATAATGAATTGATCAATTTAAAACTGCAACCATTAAGGATATACATAACAATGATGATAACAATACTACATACAACAAAAATAGTCAAAACATTGAAGATGATATGAATATTTTAGAATTTGAAGGATTTGACTATGATATTAACCAGGATGTCAATAATATGGAGGATTGTGACACCAACCTGCTGGCCAGATTATTTGATCAAATTATATCAAGCACACAAAACAAACCATAAATATAAAATTTGATAAATCATAAGTATAACAACAACATAATATGTTATTCATGAAAGGCTATCAACAAAATATAAACAGATAAACAGACACATCAAACACTAAAGACAATTAAACAGTAGCAATTGTTGAATGATAACAATAATAACAATCGAGATAGTATTAATTCAAAACATACTATTAATATATTGGATATACATAGTATGGAAAATGACAGTTTAAATAATGATGACACACGTAATGATGAAGATAGTCAGAAAGTATAATACATGATGATGAGATAAATGATAGTCATATTAATATTGATGATAATAATAATATTGATAGTGATAATATTATAGTAACGCGAGCAACCTCTTACACAAGGTGCCAATCCCGCAAGCCGGGGAGTCCGCGCACGCACGGTGCCTCCCCCCTTCAAAGCAACCTTCCAAAATCAGCTCAAACAAGCAAGTCATGCAAACCCATAAAACATGGTAAGCAAAGCACGTTCTTTTACAACTCAATCTGCATCCAAAACGGGCCACTCCAAGCCAAACATGGTCAGAGTAATCATTTTCGGACTGGGCGGTGGAAAACCCCAGGAAGAGTGAGACTTTCTTTCTGAGGTGGACCAATCTGGTCCCCCGTACTCGTACAGTCTCGATTTTGGATGCTCGCACAGAGTGCGAAGCTGCTGTGCGGTTCTGTTTTGCAGCAGTTTGCATAGCCCAATGGTGCATGTCTCTCAAGCCAAGGCTGCAGTTGTTCAAGACGCAACTGGATACCTGCCGGCCTGAACAGGACGGATGCAGTTGATGGAGTTTCGGAGCTGTCAGTGCTGCAGGACACGCCTCTGGCCGGAGTTGATACTGCCGGTGCCGATGTCGGTATCAAGGAAGCAGAAAAGATGCCGGCAAAGACGGAGAAAACAGCGGAGGCAGAGAAAACAGCAGAGGATGCAGCAGAGGAAGCCCAAGCAGAGGGAGCCACGACTGCAGAGATTCAACCTGGACCTGCAGGACAGCTTTCTCTTTTAAGTTGAAATACGTGGAACACATGGTGACACTGCTGATTGGCGAGGAAAAGAGCAATCGATGGGGCATAGTGCATTCTTGGTCGCTTTCTCAGCGAGTGGCATCTTCTTTGAATACCAGTCGCAGTTCTCTCGAGGCAGCGTGTTGCCAGAAGGCCGGACACCGAAACGGTTTGAAGCCAGAAGTTCTGACTCCTGAGAGCTGAGGACGATCGAGGTCGTTCTGGCGACTTCCTGTGAATGTGCCTGCTCGTTTGCGGGAGAGGCACCCAGGAAGCCCATGCTAAACATGTCGCTCATAGCCTGCCTCATGTGTCACGCGGGTGTTCATGGCGACTTCCCAAAGTGGACTTGATACGCGTGCGCAATGCAAAGAACTAGTGCAAATGCGCTTGCGATTAGCAAATGCCGCGACTTCAGAGACACTTGTTCCGCTTCCGCTTCCAAATCCTCGCTGCACGGAACTAGAGACCATTTCCAGTTCCGAGGTGCGAAAGAGAGTTCAGGAAGGTAAGCTGCAGGGTGGCTTTCGCCAAGTGCAAAACCAAGGCGTCGGCCTCAGGGCGCTTGTCCTTCGATTTTCTATTACTGAGTCTGCATGACACACTGAGCAAGCTTTGGCCAGAGCTCCAGCAACGGGTTCGATTCATTCGGCCAGCCGCAATTGTCGAGGTCAGACAACTGTTTGTGGCTGTCTGGATTGCCAGCTGCGCTTGGGGACTGGACTTGAATCTCTCACCTGTTTTGTTGCTTGTATAGGTGTTGCCATGTTCTGTTTCCCGTTTTGCACTTGGCTTGAGCAGGAACAAGCAGTTCAACAGCTCCTTCCAGTATGAACAATCAAAGGAGGCGCAAATGGAAGTATTGGAGCATGTGTCAGTGTGAGCCAGTTGGTCAGCGCAACTCCGACTTGAAGTGCCTCTTGCGCTAGGTGCTTGCCCAGAAGATACAGAAGTCCAAGCTCACCTTCTTGGGAGCTGTGTGGCACTGCAAGTCCATGCGGCTTGAATGCACTACGAGTTCTGTATGGCGGTCAAACGTTGTGTTGGTCATGTTGACCGCCACGCCTCAGTGACTCAAAGTCGAGGCTCGTGATGCATTTGTCAAGTGAGGCTGGTGAGGGTTTGCATGTCGAAGGTAGAGTAGCAACTGGCCGTGGGGTATTTGTCCTTGTATGCACAAGTGATTGCTATTCGTTTTTGAATTTGCAGCTGTTCCGGATGTTTGCACAGGGGGGTGCGCCAGACACCATGGGCACAGCTTTACATGCTGTTGGCGCCTCAGCCGAGTTGTTGATTTGGCTTTTCACTGAATTGTTGACCAAGGCAGTTTTGCGAGGTGATGCTGACCTGATCCGTTTGCTGTGCAGCCGGAATGAGCTGCGGCCTTATCACTTGCTGGAGGAAACGGTATAGCTGATGGTAGTTGCAAAGGTGCGACCCCGGCACAACCTGGAGTAACTTGGCAGCATCGTACGCGAACACATCTCCAAGAGTGCAGTGTTTTGAAGAAAAGGCCATATCCGAACACATGCACTTACTTTGGTCTCTCTCTCTCTGGTCTCTCTGTCCCTTTCTCAGCATGCACGCACCACCTGGCAAAGGCTCAACAATCTATCTCGAGCAACCTGATGAACACAACCTCGCTGCCGCGGCAAGCGTCTGCTTATTGGCTTGCAGTGAAGACTTATATAGGACAAGGTACAGCATGCTGTGGAATCAAGGCAGCGTGTGGCAAAAGGCGGTGCGATACGCATACTTGCAGGGTAGGCAAGCGCGAGCCTGCCCCTTTGTCCCCCTTCCTGCCTTTCCACTGCTGCACCTGCTCTCTTTGCCCTTGGGCCCCAGTTGGGCCCCTTGGGCCCCTCCTGGCCCTTGCCTTTTTCTTTGCCCCGCTGTCCCATCGTCTTCTGCTTTTCGGTTCTTTCCCCGACATGTTTGGCAAGCCTACGCGTGACCAAGGCGGGATCACCGCACTGGACTTGGCCGTGGCCAAGGGCTTTGAGGAAGGCGGTGAGGCCCGAAGGGTTAAGCCTTGGGTTTGCGAATTCGGTTTGGGAACTATGAAACACGACTGGAGCCCAGCTGGGTGGGCTTGGACCGGTTCAGTGCCTTCGAACCTATGATGACTGTGATTGTTTGTGAACTGTTTCAGATTTTGTATCCCAACCCGTTGTCTTGCGGTGTTGGCTTTGTTTTGCAGGCACGGTGCTGAGGCTGTTATTGTTTAATTCATGGTCTGATTGAGCAGTGAGCATGGCTGATCCAACATGACCATTATAGGTATGCGCGGTGCAAACATGTTGAACCGATCGATCAGGTAACTTTCCATGGTCGCCACAGTATGGAGATCAAGTGACTCCAGTTCGGTTCTATTAAGATGTTCAGAGGCAGCCACGGTCAGCTGCGCTTCTTCGCAGAAAAGAACAAACACGCACACAGACACACAGACACTCAGACACACAGACACACAGACATGGGGGCAGTTTAGTACAATGTAGTGACGGAAAGGGAAGGAAAGGGAAGGAAAGGAAAGAGAAGGAAGGAAGGAAAGGGAAGGAAAGGGAAGGAAGATGCGCGGTGCTGGCTGACACTTTGAGCCTTGTGGCCAGGTGCTGCTTCAAAGGGGTGCCCCCCTGCGGCACTATCGGAATGAGACTTTGCTGGAGGCAGTTTGTGTTGGTTGTGAGCTCAAATGATTGGAAAGCTGGAGGCGGTGGAGAGGGGCAGCGCCCTCCTTCTTCGTGCTCTGCTTTTGCAAATGGGCCATAGTCTGAGTGGACAATTGAGCAACAGCACCATGAATAGGTGCGGCCACCCCTTTAAATCTTGACATGGTTCTGGGATGTTTTGGGAGACTGCTGTTATGTCGGGTAGATTGTGCACTTGATTTTTTATTTTCCTCTCTTCTCTCTGGCCCCCATGATGGCAACTTGCACAGAGCTTTCCTTGTGACTGGGCCAAAACTATCGTCAAAGGCAGCTGTTCGTTGCAGACTGGCATCTTGGAGAGGGGAAGCCACACTGGCCACAGATCCAACATGTCAATCCTCCCCGTTGCGTGAACGTCAAGAACTAATGTTTTGTGTTTGACCCCTTGTTGTTTTACACCAGCTATGTTCAAAATGCATATGTAAATATACATATGTATACACACATACATATGTATATATATATATATACTTTACAGCCTCCGGCTCAGTCCGCCGACATTGTCCTCTCCCTTTTCTCCTTCTGCCTCTCTCCCCTGTCTCCCTTGTGCGTTCTGTCGTCCTCTCTCCCTCCCTCTGCTCCCCATCCTCCCCATCCCCCCAAGCCTCTCTATGCCCAATCTCCCTCTCTGGTATGTATGTATGCATATGTATATATATATATGTGTATGTCTGTCTGTCTGTCTGTCTGTCTGTCTGTCTGTCTGTCTGTCTGTCTGTCTGTCTGTCTGTCTGTCTGTCTGTCTGTCTGTCTGTCTGTCTGTCTGTCTGTCTGTCTGTCTGTGTCTGTCTGGTCTGTCTGTCTGTCTGTCTGTCTGTCTGTCTGTCTGTCTGTCTGTGTCTGTGTCTGTCTGTCTGTCTGTCTGTCTGTCTGTCTGTCTGTCTGTCTGTATGTATGTATGTATGTATGTATGTATGTATGTATGTATGTATGTATGTATGTATGTATGTATGTATGTATGTATGTATGTATGTATGTATGTATGTATGTATGTATGTATGTATGTATGTATGTATGTATGTATGTATGTATGTATGTATGTATGTATGTATGTATGTATGTATGTATGTATGTATGTATGTATGTATGTATGTATGTATGTGTATGTATGTAATGTATGTAATGTATGTATGTATGTATGTATGTATGTATGTATGTATGTATGTATGTATGTATGTATGTATGTATGTATGTATGTATGTATGTATGTATGTATGTATGTATGTATGTATGTATGTATGTATGTATGTATGTATGTATGTATGTATGTATGTATGTATGTATGTATGTATGTATGTATGTATGTATGTATGTATGTATGTATGTATGTATGTATGTATGTATGTATGTATGTATGTATGTATGTATGTATGTATGTATGTGTATGTATGTATGTATGTATGTATGTATGTATGTATGTATGTATGTATGTATGTATGTATGTAATGTATGTATGTAATGTAATGTAATGTATGTGTATGTAATGTAATGTATGTATGTATGTATGTATGTATGTAATGTATGTATGTATGTATGTATGTATGTATGTATGTATGTATGTATGTATGTATGTATGTATGTATGTATGTATGTATGTATGTATGTATGTATGTATGTATGTATGTATGTATGTATGTATGTATGTATGTATGTATGTATGTATGTATGTATGTATGTATGTATGTATGTATGTATGTATGTATGTATGTATGTATGTATGTATGTATGTATGTATGTATGTATGTATGTATGTATGTATGTATGTATGTATGTATGTATGTATGTATGTATGTATGTATGTATGTATGTATGTATGTATGTATGTATGTATGTATGTATGTATGTATGTAATGTATATGTATGTATGTATGTATGTATGTAATGTAATGTATGTATGTATGTATGTATGTATGTATGTATGTATGTATGTGTGTGTGTATGTAATGTATGTATGTATGTATGTATGTAATGTAATGTAATGTAATGTCATGTAATGTAATGTATGCATGCATGCATGTATGTATGTATGTAATGTATGTATGCATGTATGTATGTATGTATGTATGTATGTATGTATGTATGTATGTATTGTATGTAATGTAATGTATGTATGTAAGTATGTATGTATGTATGTATGTAATGTAATGTATGTATGTATGTATGTATGTATGTATGTATGTATGTATGTATGTATGTATGTATGTATGTATGTATGTATGTATGTATTATGTATGTATGTAACGTATGTATGTATGTATGTATGTATGTATGTATGTATGTATGTATGTATGTATGTATGTATGTATGTATGTATGTATGTATGTATGTATGTTAGTTATGTTATGTATGTATGTATGTATGTATGTATGTAATGTATGTATGTATGTATGTATGTATGTATGTATGTATGTATGTATGTATGTATGTATGTAATGTATGTATGTATGTATGTATGTATGTATGTAATGTAATGTAATGTAATGTAATGTAATGTAATGTAATGTAAGTAAGTAAGTATGTATGTATGTATGTATGTATGTATGTATGTATGTATGTATGTATGTAATGTATTATGTATGTAAGTAATGTATGTATGTATGTATGTATGTATGTATGTATGTATGTATGTATGTATGTATGTATGTATGTATGTATGTATGTATGTATGTAATGTACGTATGTATGTATGTAAGTATGTAATGTATGTATGTATGTATGTATGTATGTATGTATGTATGTATGTATGTATGTATGTATGTATGTATGTATGTATGTATGTATGTATGTATGTATGAATGAATGTATGTATGTATGTATGTATGTATGTATGTATGTATGTATGTATGTAATGTATGAATGTATGTATGTATGTATGTATGTATGTATGTATGTATGTATGTATGTATGTATGTATGTATGTATGTATGTATGTAATGTATGTATGTATGTATGTATGTATGTATGTATGTATGTATGTATGTATGTATGTATGTATGTAATGTATGTATGTATGTATGTAGCACCCAAGAGAGGACCTCTGCTCAAAAGCAGATTAACCGGTGATGCATATATGTACAAGGCGGTCCTCCAAAACAACCTTTTGCAAGATCCTGATGAAGGAGTCAACTAATTATTTCAAGAACACGCTGAAGAAGTACTTTTTGAAAGGTGCGACCAACGTGTATCTGTACAGGCTCCTCAGTTTCTTCAACCATAGAAGGCAGAACCAAGAGTTCCTCATTTTTACATCAAAATTTATGAGATTGAAGGCAGCATGGATGGACTTGATGCCCGTTTTCACGGCACAGTCCCCATCATTTCGACAGTCCGTACAGGACGCAAATGCAAGAACAATTACTCGACATCAGCAAGCAGCCGGTGTCCGAGCACCGCCTCCAGCCCTGCTCAATGAGGACGATCCAACAGTCCTCAGACAGTATATCCAAGGAATGCAGGACAGACAGCGGGACGCATTTCCTTTGGGGGATTATTCTCATTGCACAGTTTTTCATTATTCAAAGTGAGCTGTCAGATCAGCAACAAGAGAGACTGACAAGTGCAATGTCATTGAGAAACATCTCACTAGAAAACTACTCCTATGAGATGCTGAAGACGCACTACCATGAACTCTTCATCACGACGAGGACATCAATCCAAGATCCATCCATCCGACCTCAAGGAGGCAACCGAAGCAACACATTTTTCATCATCGAACAAGGTGAATACGAAGGAGAAGAAGGCTTCTGGGTTGAGGATGAAGAAGGACTTGAAGGATTCATGTCAAACAACGATGAAGAGACGTTCTGGGTCCTCGAGCAGAACGATGCGTTCATAGCAAGAAAAGTGTCGGGGCGGAACTTCAAGTTCAAGAAGAGAAACGGAAAAGGAAAATCAGGAAACAAAAAGGGCAGTCACCAACGAGGTGGCTTTAAACCCTTCAGAAAAAGCGGCTCTGGCGGAAAGGCCAACGAAAACTATGATCCCTACGACCAGGCATATTGGGGAAAAGGCAAAGGATAGAAGGGAAAGACAGGAAAATCAAAATTCCAATATCCCTATGATGGAAACAAGGGTTATCCATCCTATGAGAGTGGCAAAGGAAAGAGCGGACAGGAGAAAGGAAAATCCAAGACGTTCGCAGCCACCGCAGAGAAGACGGAGGAGCAGCCCGCCATCCAGCAGACTGCACCATCCATCGAGCCTCCCTATGCCGGTTGGACAGACCAAGACTGGGATCAATCATGGACATGGAACGAACATGGCTGGTACTCATCTTATGAGACATCCAGCGCAGGACAAGCGTTAATGGCATTCCATGATGCGTATGAGCATCCTGGGAAAAAAGCCATCCGCGAGAAGCTGATCCAATCAGATACAGTTTCAGAACACAATCTGTCCGTCGCAACAAATCACAGCCTTCTGGCAACAAAGCTGATGGCGCCTGTCATCAACCCTCAGCACAACCCGACCTATGCGATTCTGGACAATGGATGTACCAGATCTATGGGCAGCTGGCATGCAATCCAGCGTTTTACTCAGGCCATCGAACCAATGAAGGACATCATCTCCTATGAGTACATCCCGGCCGAGACCAAGTTCACTTTTGCAAACGGAGAGACCGCCAGGGTAAATTGGACCCTGCATCTTCGATATCACACAACTCCTCCATGCAGTACCAACATCGACGTCCTTGAACAAGGAACTGTACCGATCCTTCTCAGCATCAGCCAGATGCGGAACCTCTACATGACCATCGAGCACACACCTCAATGTGACAAGATCACATGCAAGGCCTTTGGCATGAACCGTCAAGCAGTTCCAGTATCCGGTACAGGACATGCGCTCGTCGATCTCGCTGGAGTTGCAAGAGTGAAGGCGCATGGAGAAATTGCTCACAAGGGCCTCATCAACTATGTCTATGACGATGATAACAGCATCAAGTTTCCCTCCGGGGATCTCACCAAGAGCGAAACTGTTTGTGCAGCAAAATCATCCGAGACAAAGGAGGACCTAGCAACTCCTAAGATCATTGGGTCTCAAAAGCAGGACCATTGGATCTTTGACAAGAAGAACAAGCAGCTCATCCGTGTGCGCATCACGCCCCGAAAGGCGCTGTTCACACCAAATGGAGCCAAGGAATGTCCAATCAATCCTGATCACATTAGCCGAGAACGTACTACGGAAATCATTGATGCATCCGCAGGTGGAGATCCAGACAGTCTAGAAGACAATTGGAGACTTACATCCCAGGCAAATAAACCAATGATTAACCTGTGGACAGGTAAGACCATTTTCACCTTCGCGGACAATTCGCTTAAGGACGAAGAAGCAGGTTCAGGATCGGCAGCAGACAGGATCATCGACAAGAGGGGCCGGTCGACTATTGAGCCAGATCCTTTCGCACCATCCTCAGAAGAACCAACGTCGCTTCCGCTTGCCCTAGGCAGAATACACAAGCGATTGTCAATTCCCGAAGAGTTGAAGAAACTCCACCTGCAGCATCATCACATGACAACAGATCAATTTCGATTTAGAACCCAAGCACTTCATTTGCCGAAATCAACATTCGATCTGTTTGACAAGATCCGAAGTGAGTGTGAAGTTTGCCAAGCGGCAAAACATGCACCATCACGAAGCAAAACAAGTGGACTTCGAGCGGACACCTTTGGTGACATGACATTCATTGATCACTGTCAAGTTCCTCTTGGAACAGGAGAACACATCATTGTTTTTGTCATCCTGGATGGAGCAACAACATTGCTCACTGCAGAGGCAGTGACAACTACGCAAGAAGCCGAGAACATCACTGTCCTCAGGAACTATTTTAACCAGTACCACTTGCAGCCCAAATCAGTTGTCGCAGATCAAGCCTTCATGACAGATACATGGGAACATTTTTATCAGTCCCTTGACATCACACCGATATCCTTGGGACCGAATACACCATGGCCAAATCGAGCTGAAGCAGCAGTTCGACTCCTGAAGGCACAACTCAAGATCATGCTAAGTTCCATCAAAGCAGGTACAGCACCTGCAACACTGAAGAAAGTGACATACAGGCAGCTAGTGAAGGCCGCTGCAACTGTCAGGAATCAGACCGTCACCTACGCGGGTGTAACACCATTGGAGCTCGCGTTCGGAAGACGACCAGCAGATCTCATCCAACTCGATGTCGCAACACCAACTCCGTTGACGATTGACAGGAATGAAGAAGAGCTGACAGCCATCCAGATCAAGCAGCTGTCAAAGCAAGCTTTCCAAGAAGCACGTCAATCCGAAGACATCCGACGAGACCTTGCTCAAAATCTCCGAATGAGTTCAAAGCATCTTCAGGTGAAGGACAAGGTATTCTACTGGCAGGAAGACAAATCCAAGATTCGTTCCGATGGAAGCAAGGGAGGAATATGATATGGCTAAAAGGAAAGGTCATTTCCATTGAAGGAGCGATGGTAGGACTTGCTCTTGGGACTCGACTCATCAAGGTTAACATGACGAAGCTCAGGAAGGATGAGACCGTCCCTCCGGGGAAACCCGGAATTGATTTTCTGTTACCAGAAGAGCGAGAATCCTTGCAGAAGGAGCAACCAGGCTCCTCTGCAGACACGGGAAATGTTAAAACCCTCTAGGCCCCGTGCCGAAATTGGGTAGCTGTTCTGAGGTCCTTGTTGGTGTTGCTTCCCAAGTTCCATAGATCGCCATTTGGCTCAAGACACAATTGAGGTTCAAGATCTGATGTGTGACTGCATACATACGTGATCGGCATTGAGAGCGAAAACACTTCGCTTGCGCTGCATTTGTCAGGACTACTGTTGTAACTCTCATTCCTTCTCCCTTACAACGTTTACACGGGTTCGGCTATAACGGCATCGTCCGTATACACCTTTCTACGTGGTTGGTATTAAAGCTTGAGGGTTCGGTGCACAGCGTCCCACGGGACGTCACCTTGCCGTCTCTTGACAGGTTATCAGCCGTAACTACGAGCTCTACACTGGACTGGGAGACAGCTGGTTTATTGCGGGTACAGGGACAATAAAGGAACGATAACATACACAGTACAATGGCGTCTTCGGCGAGCCCAAGTACAGCAACTTTTGGGAACAGCAGCTCAGAGGGATCCAATGGATTGATGGCTCTTCCTGCGGTGATGGATATGATTGCAGATTCACAGGATGAACCTGGGAGCGGAGGTTCCGCGCTATTCAGCGACATATCTACTCCCACAAGATCATGGAAGCAGATCGATGTTCATCAGGAGTCGAAGAAAAGGGAATCCCCACCGAGAAGATCATCATCTTCGCCTGCGACACCACGGACGTCGCAGAAGGGCGTGAGATCGACATCGAAGGGTGGGAGGTCAAAATCACCCACCAGTGCAGAATTTCGCGCCGTGATCAAAGAGAAGAATAAGATGGAGGTGGAGATCGGGGAATATCAGAAGACACTTGATGAAATGTCGGCAGCAATGGCGAATCTTAACCAAGAAGACTATGGAAGCACCATCCGGATCCAGGAGCTGGAAAGACGATGCGAGATTGCCAGCAAGCAGTCGGGTCATCTAGTGAGTCACCACCAACACCACATGGCTGAGGCATGGCGCAAGTATGAGGAAGAAGCCCAACAGATGCGCAAGGTGGAAATGAACGCATTTCAGTACGGGGAGAAGAAAGACATGGAGTCGAATATTATGATGCAACAGATGAGGCAAGCTGAAGGAACTATCATGGAGCAGAAGCGGGAGATTGCATTGATGAGATCCTACATGGCAAGCGAGAAGTCGGCCGCGCAGGAATCAGCTATACGTGCATATCAGATACACCGTGAGGCTTCACAACAGATATCAGCTTATCAGCAACAGATCAGAGGCATAGAATCTTCTACATCTATCGAGAAGTTCAACGAGGAGGAGACGGTCCAAAGTCTGAAATCACAGTTGGAGCATGCACTCGTCAAGCGCCCCGAGACGTACTCTTTGGAGGACTCCAGGGAACAGCTGATGGCGAGGCTGAATGACGTTACAGTATTTGCGGAACAGGAAACGAAGAGAGCAGATTGCTTGCTTCGCGAAAAAGAAGAGATCGTCAAACAGTATGAGTCCGACGTGTCGATGAAGGACCAGATGATTGCTGTCGAAGGTGGTCATCGACAGGATGCGATCTTGGAGTTAGCCCAGGTCAAAGAAGAGAAACAAGAGGAACGGTGCACGATGGACGAGAAGTCGAAGGAGGCTGAGTACTGGAGATTGACAGCTAAGGGAATGTACGATGAGTACCTCGAGGAGATGCATGAGCTTCAGAGACAACTGAAAGAAAGAGAGGCGACGCTCAAGCAAGAAGAGAGTTTTGTACGCCAACACGATGCTGACAACGAGGAACTACGTGCACACAAGAAGCTGGAGACACAGGAAGCCTCCAGCAGCAAAGATGGACATCGTGAACGAGCAGTAGTGAAACGCGCTGAGGGAGGAACCCAGGCTAATTCGAATAGGATAGACAAGAAGGTGGCTGGGTTAATCCCGTCATCGTCTTCGAATCAAATCCCTAATTCGTCGCTGATGCCAGGTTCGATCCTCTTTCCGTCTTTCGGTGATCCAATGATCGATGTACACCTATCCCAGATGCAAGGGTTGTTGGGCATGTCCCACAATCCACTACTACGACTGGTGGTGGTGATGGAGGGGGAAACAACGGTACTACGCCCCCATTGGATTACGGTGGATTCCCGCCCAATGGGAATGGGCAGGGAGCGGGTCGACGTCAGTTGAGCCTCGCTGGTGGCGGAGGAGGACCTCCGGATGAACCACCCGATGATGAGGATGAGGATGACGACGACGAAGGAGATGAGGAAGACGAGGAAGAAGAAGAGGAAGAAGACGATCGGACACGGAGGAGACGAAGGAGATCGAGAGATAACCGAGAGATCAAGAATGATCGACCGAGAATCTCGAGGAAAGAGGCCGAGAGAGTATCTATTCCGGCCTGGCCAAAGATCCATCAGCTTGACACCTGGAAGATGCAACTGCTATTTGAATGTTCTGAGCGCATGTGCAGATCCAGATACCGACGCATGGACGAAATGGCTGGAGCAGGCTCTTGGGTTGAACCCAGACCTGGATTTGCTTAGCGATTCAGGTGGCGACAGATTTGCTACGTTAGATATTAAGATGGCCATGGGCATGCAGAACATGCTGAAACAAGCACCTGACGAAGCCAAGGACGTATACCTCGATGCTACACGACACTCTGAACTACGACATCAACAAGGGGTGATCGTGAAGGGACGAGAGTTTGTGGCATTAGTTATGCAATCATTCAGAACTTCCGATAGAACGGATCTTGTCTACCACATCGAGCATCTATTCAACCTTGACTTTCCTGGCGACAAGAACTTGGTCATGTTCAGGAACAAATGGTATGATTTGCTGCTGAAGATGAGGAGCGAGGACAGACCCAGTAAGCTGGCTCTCAGAGACATCCTTTACTGGAAGATCAAAGGGAGCAAGAAGATGGAGTTCGGCCTCAATGCCTACCATAGACTACCGGACAAGCATCCTCAGAAGACGTATGAATTCTTATTGGCGTTGATCGACTATCAGATCAAGGCAGATCGAGAAGACCTGATGCTCGACATGAAGGAGAAATCGGTCAAGTCGATGATGAAGTCAGGCGGGAAGGATGCGGCTCCAGCAACTGGCATACAGGAGAACCAGGGTGGCAAGGGCAGAAAGGGGAAACCCGGTGGACCTGATGCCGCTCCTGTGCTCCCAAAAGCCAAGGCAAAGGGCCACGCTGGCAAAAACGGCAAGTCCGACGGTGCCAGCGACAGAGGCAAGAGTCCGGGCGGAAGCAAGGATAACCCCTGCTGGTACCACTTCAAATCGGCGAAGGGGTTCGTGAAAGGGAATGAATGCACTTTTTCCCACAGCAAGAAGACGGAGCATAAGTTGGAGAGCATGTCCAAGGGGAAAGGAAAGGGCAAATCCAAGTCCAGATCATCGTCACCAAAGAGAGATGATGGAGCATGCTTCGCGTTTCAGAAGGGGAAGTGCGATAAGGGAAGCGCTTGCAAGTATAGGCATGAGCTCATCAAGAACAATTCAGCACCAGCAACGTCAAATGACAAGGCGCAAGCCAAGTCGAAGGCTGCCGCCAAAGCCGCAGCGCCTGCCATTGTGAGGAGGGCCATCGCGATGCCTGCGATAGTCCTGAAGCAATCGGCTCCTGCGGGGAAGGTAAGCTTCAAGAAGGACGTTGATCATGTCGAACCGGACGAAGCAGAGACTATCTATCACGAGCACGATGACGACGCGATGGGCGAATCATCGAGATGGTCTGGCGAGTCCGAGATCCCCGAGAAAATGGTGTGGTTCAAGGAAGTGCTCGACGTCGACGAGAATGGGGAGATCACCTACCACGAAGACGAGAGAAGGCAATGGGAACGAAAAGGGGAATGGTACGGTTATGAGGACAATGAGAATGAGCCTTATCAGTACGTGTACGTCGACGAGAAGAAGTTCAAAAGCAGTGATCATCGTGAATTATCAGCCTACCAAGTCCAACGATCATTGATACGTGCGAAGATACTGAGAGAAGTGGTGGATGATATATATAAGAAGCACTACTTCCCGGTGACCAAGGAGAGCAGCATAATGTTCGAGTATGATCGGAACAAGGACGAGATCAAGGAATCGGCTGTCGACTGGAAGAAACAGCATGGTTTGCCGAAGAACGTTTTCGCCATGTCAACGTGCATCAGCAAACGGGTGAAATGGTTGATGGACACCGGATGTGGTCATGATCTCATCGGAAGAGCCAAGGCGTAGAGCCTGGGTGTCGACATCGTGAAAGATGACGACGAGATCGTGTTCCAGACCGCGAATGGTTCCACTTCCACATCTGATGTGGCCAAGATAGTCGTGGACGAGTTGGACGAGACTGACGAGCCGCATGTATTGGATGAAACACCCACGGTATTGTCAGTGGGGAGGAGATGCATGAAGATGGGTTATGCATTTCACTGGATGCCTGGTAAACTACCTTTCATGGTTACGCCGAAGCAGGGATTCGTGCACTTGCAGGTCAAGGACGACATCCCGTACCTAGTGAGTGATGGTAAACTTCGGAGTAACAGGCATCGCCCCACGATTGACGACCTCAAGGAGCACTTTTCGGAAGTATTGGCGATGGTAACGAACGACGAGGCAGATCAGGGAGGTGACGATGAGAACGACGTCACACCCGCCGCTGTCGGTGAGTCCGCAGAGGCCGAGGGCGAACACCACGATGGGGCATTCGACGTCGGGCCACCCGGAGGAGCCGGTCCGGTACGTCCGCCTCCCGTGGCTGAGGAAATACCTGTAGATGTTGGGTCAGTCCCGCATCGACATGGTGATGCCGAAGCTCACGAGGAAGAGGTTGATGAAGATGATCCAGATGCCGGAATCGAAGTAGACGTGTACTAAGGATCATCAATAAAGAGGAAAGTGGGAGTCCTCAAGAAGGACGCCAATTCCATAGCTCATTTGCTTACACACAGATACCGAAATCCCTTCTGCGAATCATGCGTCAAGGCAAAGATGAGACACTTCAGATCACGAACGGGAGCATTCAAAAGAGAAGTGAAGACGTTCGGTGACCTGGTGACGTTCGACTGTGTGACGGCATCAGGAGATCATGAAGTGGAAGGCAGGTATGCGCTCATCATCCGGGACATATATACCGGAATTATCATGGCTTATCCCACCGCGAGAAGAGACACTGACTCAGTCGTCAGGGCTATCAAGCACTTCTGCGGGAGGAGGAAAATCAAGCAGGTATATTCGGATGACGGCCCGGAACTGATCAATGCGTGCGGGGAGCTGAAGCTGAACCACGACCTATCGCTGCCTGGACGGCCGCAGAACAATTCCCTTGCTGAAAGAACAAATCAATTCATCATTGACCAGACTTCGGCTTGTCTAGTACTTGCCGGTCTACCCACGTGTTATTGGGTGCAGGCCATCACCACTCTGTGCCATCTCATGAACATCGAAGAGGTGAACGGATCGAGTGCATGGATGAGGCTGCATGGCGAGGAGTTCAAGGGCGAGAAGATACCTTTTGGTGCGCTAGTGGACTTCAAGCCGAGAGAAGCACGAGGGGGAAAGAGGGAGAAGTTCGAGCCGAGAGGGGAAACTGGTATATTTGCTGGATATGTGTTGAGCACTGGCATGCATTGGGCAAACAAGTATCGTGCTTGGGCACTTACTGCATTCGCGGGTGCAGAGCTGAACATCAAGAAGGCAAAGGTTCCACCTCGGTTGAGAATGCCACATCAGACGGAGAGGATGATCCTGAAATCTCCTCTGACATTCCCAATACAACAGACGTACAAGGTTGCCAACGAGACTTTGGAAGGGATAGAGATGTCTATCGATGCAATCGGTCTGGATGCGCGTGACCGCCTGATCGAAGATGAGGACTACGAGCCTGAATTGTTGCAGAGTGACGAGAAGCGACTGCTTGACGATGAAGTCGATCAGATCGCTGGTCTACTGCTCGACGATGGCCCGGAGGTAATCGTCGGAGATCGGGGGGATCATGCAGGAGAAGAAGATGCTAGACCGAGCTCTTCAAAAGGGAAGGGAGATGGACACCCTAAGGGCGATGAGAAGGTTGTAAAGTCCGACCTTCCACACGTGTCAGTTGGACTACCTGGGGATGGCATCACGTACGTCAACGACGATGGCAAGGAGGTTAAAAATCGACAAGGCCGGAAGATCGTATCCTGTCGGGAAGGATGGATTCAGGCTAATGAAGACATCGAGACCTCCGGAGTTCACTCCTGAAGAATGGAAGATGATGAGTAAATATTACACCAAGGAAGAGAAGGCCGAGGTGAAGGGCGGTGGCAAAAGGAAAGAGGAAGATCCCAAGAGTAAAGAGTCTGAGATTTCCGCGCCGGCAGAGACACGGACATTACAGATGCCCGGTGGTAAGAGAATTCGAGCGATGCTTCGGAACCGCTGGGGTGGAATAGAATGGCAGTACAATTGGGGATTGCGGAAGAACATATCAAAGATCAAGAACCCAATGGATGGGAAGCACTGGGCTGAGCTTGAATGGGTCAGGATTGTTGTTAATCCTGTCGACGGGGTGGTTGTTCTCATGGATTCCAAACAGTCCCAAGACGTCATGAGACGAAACGTTCAGGTTGAGAAAGAATTTGAGTGTCTGGTGGTAATTTATGCCTGGAAGTTCAAGTCTGAGGAGCGATCAAAGTCGACTCCAAATTGGACGAAGGCGGTTGCATCAGTCATTGAGAGTCATAAAGACGAAGCTGAGACAGCATCGGGGACGGATCCATCGGTCGACGAATCGACGGACCTCACCTGGTATGAATGGGAGGAGTCTGCTGAGATAGTTTCTGGAAAAGTGCCACTCGCTATGCCTGCGATAGGCGAGGACGGTGAAGCCAAAAAGTACCCATCGATGCCGTGCGTGACTTCTGAGCGAATACAGCACAGAGAGAAGGCTGTGAAGGTTGTACGATTCTTCGACGCTTTAGTATCCAGGCCGGTAGGCCGGAAAGAGATGTTGACCAACCCTGATGCATTGGCATCAATGAAGAAAGAGTGGTCGGGATTAATCGACCAGGGGGTCTTCGATCTTGGCGCGGTGCGTGAATATGACGCTGTAGCCAGAGAAGCATAAGCGAAGGGGGAGGAAATACACATGGCTCGCGCACATGGCATTTGCGTTGAAAAGCACTCACAGTTGCCTGTTGGTGATCCTAAGAGGAAGTTCAAGGGTAGAGGCGTGTTGCTGGGGAACCAAGTGAAGAACCAAAGCTTTGAGGCTGCGATTTTTCAAGATTTGGGGAACTCCCCTGCTTCATTTGAAGCCTCGCGTTGGGCGGATTTTCTGGGTTGTCATGATGGCTGGGATGTGCAGATGGCCGACGCTGTTCAGGCGTATATACAGGCCACCTTGAGAGGCACGCCGTGTTGGATTGACTTGCCACCGGAGGCCGTGCCAAGTGAATGCAAATGGGATAAGTACAGAAGACCAGTCGTCCCGTTGAGGAAGGCGCTGTACGGACACCCAGATGCGGGAACATTTTGGGAGCAGCACTGCGATGAGTCGGTGCGTGCCGTAGGTTTTGAGCCCATCGGCGAAGAATGGCCTTCAGTGTACATTCATGAAAAGCTCCAGCTTGTTCTGGTTGTGTATGTCGACGACTTCAAAATGGCAGGGCCGCAGAAGAACCTTGCCCAAGGGTGGAGCATGTTTCGTACACGTTTGAAGATTGAGCCCGAGACTGGACTTGACATGTACCTTGGTTGCAATCAAAGCAAGGGAAACGTCACTCTCGGGAACGGACACCGAGTAACAACGGTGACCTATGACATGGAACAGTTCCTACGTTCCTGTGTCGACCGCTATCTTGAAGTGGCGGGCGACGTGAAGTTGAATAAGGTTGTCACCCCTGAGTTGCATGAAGAATCAAAGAATCACGTCTCACGGAAGCCTGCCAGAGAGGGGCCGTCAGTCGTGTGCAATTGGTGTAACAATCTTGTGCCCACCGACGGTTCTGCCACAGTGCCGGACCAACGGGGAGGGACTCCTGAGTTGGCCATGAAGGAGCCCGTGCGTGGAAACCTTGCTCCGCATGCCGCTAGCGTACTGATGAAGTTGCTGTACGGTGCGCGGATTGCTCGCTTCGATTTGTTGCGGCAAGTGAATCGCCTAGCACGGAATGTGCATAGGTGGACTGACTCCGATGATCGGGGTTTGCATCACTTGATGTGCTATGTGCATCATACCAAACATTGGCGCATGGTCGGTTGGGTTGGAGACCCTATGGACGATGTGCACTTGGCCTTGTATGCGGACGCCGACTTTGCAGGATGCATTGACTCGCTGCGTTCCACCTCTGGTGGACACTTGAATATACAAGGGCCTAATACCCGGTTTCCGTTGTCTGGCAGCTCTAAAAGACAGGGTTGTGTGAGTCTCTCCACTCCCGAGGCCGAGATTGTTGCGGCCGATGTTGCCATGAGATCGATGGGTATGCCCGCTCTCAAGCTGGTAGAGCGGATTCTCAAGAAGTCACCGAACTTTGTGTTCTATGACGATAATAAGGCTATGATCGGTGTCGTGCGATCGGGGAGGAACCCCACGATGCGCCACATTGAGAGAAGCCATGGTGTTAGCATTTCGTGGATGCATGAGATGTTCACACGTGATTACATGTACTTGGCGTATGAGGTCACCGACAGGATGGCGGCCAATATTTACACCAAGGCGTTCAATGATGGGCGCAAATGGAAACATGCATGTTTGCAGATTGGTCTGCTCGACCCGAGCTTGCTGTCTGACCCGGATACCCTCAAGGCGCTCACACCCACGTGTGATCCCATATAGGGGACCATGCAGACTGCTTCGGGGACAGTTGACGGAGTTCCAACATTTCCGTACACACACATACCGATCATGCCCCCAGACCTATGGTGGTCTGGGTTAACATCCAAAGAGGGATTGCATGAGCATGACGGACATGATCCGGTTGTTGTTGCCAAGGGACCCAGATTGATGCGTGTAAAACCTCCACTCGCGGTTATGACACCGTTTGGGAGCAAGTGGCTTCGCTCCACTTGGTTTCTGAAGAATGGGTCATGGCTCAAAGTTGAGGATAGAGTTGACCCGGGGCTACAATGTGTGCGAATTGATGGTTGGGTTGAACGCGCAGTTTGGCAGTTTCATCCCGTACCGGTCGCTGCACCGGCGCGGGAACGGGCTCCACGACCACGACCAATTCACGTCGGGTCCGGGGATGTTGACATGCAGTCCGTGCTGGCCGCATTTGTTGAAGAACTGTCGAACGAGCGCATAGAGTTGAAGTGTGTTAACGACCTTGCTTTGGAAACGTTGCCCCGATTGAAATTGCTCATGCGTTGTCTGCATATCAATCACGAGCAGCTTGTCCCTGGTCGTTGTTTTGTTCCGTATCGCATTGCGGTGAAGCACAAGCCACAGTTAGCGCCGGGTATTGAACTCGCGATGGTCAAACATGACGGTGGTGTGCTTCGCGCTCCTGTTCATGTCTCGCTTCCTGGTATGAGAACTCGCACAGTCGTCACTCTTTACAGTGTTGACTTGGCGCGGCCCATCGTGCTGATGGCATGTTCCGAACCACGTAACTGGTTCACTGCTCTTGCCCGCCATGACGGGCCGCAGGTTGTCACCATAACCCTGGTTGATGACTTACTGAGCGAGTACGGGGGGAGAATCGCCAGACATGTGCTTACCAAACCTTCCGATTTGTTGGTCTTCGCCGGGCCTTGCACGGGGGGATCATCATGGGCACGCCTCAACAAGACTCGCGGCATTGACACCGCAGAGAAAATCGAGGCCAAACAAAGAGAATTTTGGAGATTATTTGAACGGTTCGTTGATATTAAACGGCATGCCATGACAAAACGAGCTGCGATTTTGTTTGAGTTGCCTGGAAGTTGTGATTATTGGAAAGATGAGAGACTGCATGAGGTCGTGCATGATGGGACTAGTCACGAGTTTGATGGGTGTTGCTATGGCTTGAAACAAAGATATGCAAAGAAACCCATGCCAATCAAGAAACCATGGAGAGTTGTATCATGGAACTTTGAACTTGGTGGCTCGTTGTCTAAGAAATGCAATGGAAACCATGAGCATGGACCTTGTGTCGGTCGTGAAACCAAAGAAACCCAGTTGTACACGTCTATAATTGTGGGTGTGATCCTTCGCCGTTTTCGTGCTCGAGCAAGGTGCCTCAAACCGGCACCGTTGAAACTCGCTCTTGCTTGCATTACGCGAAGGAGATCGCGGAAGCGCCAAGCTACTGCGAGCGAAATCTGCACCACCCCAACTGCACAACCGAGGTGCTGGGCCAGTCCCGAACCTCTGGTGCATACGGGGAGCTGGGTTAGTCCCGAACCCCAAGATTCAAGAAGGAGCTGGACGAGTTCGTCGCCTCAATCTGAAGCTGGGATCATATTGGGACAATTCCGTGGCTTCATTTGCAGCTGCTTATTTTGGGTTTTCCTGGTTCTGGAGAATATCATCAAGATGACTGCCAATCCGAATGTCGTCAATACGAATGAGTTCTTCTGCGTGCCTGTTGGGAAATCTAGGCAAGCAGCAATCTTCTTGGGAAATTTGGTGAAGAACGCCATCGAGGATGGCAAGAGGATGCCCAAGAGGATGGAGATGAACAGCGACCTGGGCATGTGCGTGAAGTGGATCGAGGACATAGGCGTCCCCGCTATTTATGCATACTCTGCGTACTACTCTGCCAAGGGCCGCGGGATGATGAAAGGTGAAGGGCAGTCTATGAGGGTTGCCTTAGAGTTCATCAGCAAAGTTTTCGGCCAGCTTTCTGCCGACGAATGTATGCTTGGATGGAGGGAATTCTGCAGCAAGGGAAAGAAGATCGTGTCGGCGCTGAACCAACTTTGCGGTGAGGCAACGATGCTGGCAAAGAACCCCGAGTTGCTCAACGTAACCAAGTACTGCATGGAAGGGGCGGATATGTTGAGATCAATCGCGAGCATCTGGGATCTCGCACTAGGCGTGGCCGAGGACAACGATGAACGGTCGTTCAAAGCTGCGTTCCACCAGGACACCCCGGTTGGGGAGGTGTACAAAGAATTCAACAGCGACGAGTCATCTAGGGCATCGTCATCGAGAAGGTGGAGGAGCTCCGAGGAGTTCCAGACGACTGCAGAGTTTGAGAGGCACGACCGGAGAATCGCAAGATACAGGGATCGAAACTGGGGGAAAGTGTTCACGTTGAGCGTGATCAAGGCTCCCAAGATCGACTCCTACGGTCGTGGTTCCAAGGACGACTACCAGAAGAATTGGAACCTTGGGTTGGTCTACCAGAATGAGCTGCAGGCATCGATGAAGAACCTCGCATATGCACTGAGGAGGGATGAGAATGCCAGCCAGAACAACCTATTGCGCTGGATGATCTGTGGGTCAACCCCCAGTGACATCTCTGATGCGTGCATAGGAGCGGTCAATTCGCTCATGTGCGTCGCTTTCATTATGAGGAGATTGCAGCCATTACTCGGTGAGAAGGACTCCAAAGATCAGTCGTATACAGCTTATTTCCGTCCAGACAAAAGGGAGCTGAACGATCTCTACCGGGAGATTGAGTACGCCAGGGATTTCCTATGGTGCATCGACATGATCTATGAGTCGAAGCTGCCTGCGATGAACATCAACTCCATCAGTTTGGCACCGCACGCGGCTGACAGGGCCGCTGAGAACCAAGATCGGCGCAAGTGGGTAAGCTGGATGAAGGAGATCGAGAAGAAGGCCGAGAAGGACGTCATGATCGAATTCTTCCAGAATAAATACTGCACGATTCATGAAATCGAGAGGGAACTGGAGAAGTACCCCGAGGAGTTCGTGGTTGGGGAAGAGCCGACATGGTGGGTGATGGGCTCATCGAAGACGGAGCCGCCACGGAAGACGGAGCGACAGCAGAAGTCTGCATCAAGCTCCGGACAAAGGAGTCAAACCGCTGGTGGGTCAGTCCCCCAGCCGGGAGCTCCAAGTGGGGGGTCGCAAGCCAGCGATGCTGTCAAGATCGACAACGAGATCATCGACTCCAGTTTCCGAATGAACTCTGGCGGTGACGACGACAGATGGGTAATTATCAACCCAACTGCTGGACACGATACCTACACTTCATTCGAAGGGGGTCCCACTTTGGGCGGAGCGACTGTCAATGTGAAATTCAACATAGACAACAATACGGGGTACCCAATCATACAAACTGTATTTGGGCCGTGTCTTGCAGAAGGCAAGAAGGCAACGTATTGGGAGTGTATGCTGAGATGCCTGACCTCTTCGCTATTGCACTTCGAGGAGAAGACCAGCGCGGAGAAGATCATTCTTTCCTATGTTGGGAAGGGAAATGCGGCATGTCTACAGCTGTATGCTTTCTTGTGTGCCCAAACAGGATGCTTGATTACTGGACGCCTTCCGGGCGCCAAAGCCATCAACGCGTTGATTCAGGCGGAGAAGAACCCGGACAACGCACCTGGACAGTTGAACCGGATTATCAATAGGCAGAAGAGGAGCCCCATTGGCGAGGCGACGATTCGTGACATGATGATCCACAAGAAGAGCTTCTTGGTCCTGGATTGGCCCCTGCGGGCCGTCAACTCGAAGGGGAGCACGAAGACCTTCCAGATGATGGTCAACGAACAGGGATGGACAAACATCGAGGAGAGATCATACTATGGGTCGAGTGAGCAAGTCTCCTCACCCAACGACACGTTGAATATCCTCTCCCGATTGCAGAAGCTGGATAAGCTCATCGCTGAACGGCGGAGGCGAGACATGGATGACTCACCAATGTCGGTGCACATCTGGATGTCGCTATATGATTGGGTGTGCATGAGAGGATGCGGATGGCAGGTGACCGCCAACCCCATCATCGACTCCCTGCAGCAGGCGATATCTGACCTCGTCAACACATGCAAGGGCCTGGTCGTGGTGTGCGTGAATCGCGATGTTGCTTTCCATGGTGGAAGAGGGGACTTGGGGACGATCGCCAACAAGGTTAGCGAGATCTGCAAGGCGGCAGGCGCGCTGGCGACCGAGAACGATCGCCTGTGGCGCGTGGTCCATGCGCTCACAGGAAAGAACTACAAGATCCCTGGGAGCTCGAACCTGCAACATTTCCTCCTGAAACGACTGCTGATTGAGAAATCCATCGATGCGGTCGCACCAAGCAACGCGTTTGTGTGTGAGCTGGAGTGGACGTGCATAAACGAGCCCGACCTTCGATTCAACATCCCGAAGAACATGGAGGAATCGAAGGTGAAATTCGAGTACAAGCCGACCTTCACTGCACAGTCGAAGAGGAAACAAGAGCGGCAGGATGAAGGACACGGCGAGCAGGACGCTTTTGGGAAAGCTGATGCCGGTGATCAACGTCTTCGATGGTATACGGTCACGGAGCTCAGCAAGTTTATCTGCGAACTTTGCGCTAAAGAGATGCAGATGAGCAAGTCGAAGGTGCTCGGACCGAAGTCGAGGTACAATCCCTCTTCTTGCGTGAACTGTTGCGCGAACTGGAACGCGGACACGAACGGTATTGCAATGTCTACCGAGGGGAAGAAAATGTACACGCGCCTCTTCGCGGAATGCGTGGTGGCAATCCCCGACCTCCAAAACCTCATGGTGGACGTCAACAATATCCAGGCCATGATCACGATCATACGGGAGCTCGTGTATTCAAAGCTGAAGAAGGAGCTTTCTCACGTGGGATTCGTGAGCATGACTGTGGATCAAGCAGCGCAGTTCTACAACAACGGTCACGGGAAGCAATTGTGCGCATCCCGGGATGTGATCGTGTGCAAGACTTCCGAGGGAGTCGAGGAGAGGATGTCCATCTTCGTGATAGGCAAGGATCTTGGCAATGTGGCATATTCGTCCTGGATCAAGAGTGTGCTCGACCAAGGAACGATGTCTGAACTCCTGGGACAAACCACGAACGAGGAATCCCTGGGAGACGTCGTCGAGATGGTGTTGGGATTCTTTGAGGTGATGTCGTACTTCCAGCACGAACTGCCACTGTGGAAGGATGCATGGAAGATCAAGAGGGAGTTCGAGCAGTCAATAGTGCGACACCTCGCTGGGAACGTGACCCACACGCCGGGCCAGAACAGAAAGCGGAACAAACCGTCCGCACAGCTCGGCGTGCCCACGAAGGAGGTGCTTGACATCATGAACAAGGTCAAGCCCAGACATCCACGATCCCTGATCACCGAGCCCTCTGCACAAGGGTCCCAGAGAAAGGCCACGGAGGGCGAAGATGAGGGTCTTGGTCAAGCACCAGACCCGAGTCGAAGTTCTCAGCCCAATGCTGAGAAGGAAGATAAGAAGCAGCGAGTGATCGATGGGCGGAGAGCGGCACTAGGATTCCTGGAGTCAATGGAGAAGTGCATGGGAGATATGGGGATCTGTAAGAAGTGCGCGAACCTGGCCCACGACGGCGACTGCAAGGACATTGAGGAGGCCGCTGGAAATGAGAAGGCGATGAAGGTGCTCCGTGAGCTACTCAGCAGTGACCCTATTTCATCTGATGAAGACATGGGGGATACGGAGGAGCCGTCCTCATCAACGTCCAAGGAAAGAAAGAAAGGAGGACAAGCAGGGAAAGAAACAATTGAGATGTACAGCTACACTATTAATTTGGTGGAGATGGCTGACACGGCTGAGGGAGGAGAGCTACATTGTGGTGGCGTCGACCACACATACAACCCGTGCGGGGACAGCAGGACATTCAAGAAGACGCTTGAGATGGGATGCGACACCATCCCGTGCTACATCCCGAAGTACGGCGACATGATTGATGTGCATATGCCACGGGCATACGCGTCTATTGTTGACCCCAGGTACTTTCCCAGAGGTGCAATCCTTGAGCAAGTGGACGTGATGCAACTTGGCAAGAGTGTCAACTTCTGCACTGCTCCTTTCGACGGTGCTCCACTATGCAGGATTGGTGATGATCGCTCGGTATTTACTACAAGGGACCAAGCAAACCAGCTATCTCACGACCTATGCAGAGTCCTTCGACACAAGATCGGCAATTGCCGAGGAAGTGCTTTCAGGTGCGACGAGGGTGGATGGGTCGACATTGATGCTGTCATTGACGACCGAAACAACGACATATTTCCACCTAACACCTCGAGAGCGAAACGATACATGGGCATCATGGAGGTGATCAAGTGGCAGGAATCCGGAAGCAAGAAATCGAGATTCCAGGTTCTGGCAGCAAGGTTTCCGAGCATCATGAACCCGAACGACACGAGGGCAGCCAGGGAGGAAATGACCGAAGCTGGCGTGGATCGGGACGACATCGACAGGATGATCAACAGATGCGATGGATGGTACAGACCTTGGTGCATCCGAGTCACAACCGGTCACAGTGATTTTGGATTCATGAGCTCATCCGCACTGGCGAATAGGTAATCCGCAAGAATGGGTGATTCTCTCGGAGGAGCATTCCATGTGACGTATGTGGAAAACCTGCCAAGCATCGTACGCTGTGGGTTAGTCCCCGGCGGAATCGATGGCGGCAACAGGCTAGCACTGCACTTCGGGGCGTTTGCTCCATGGGATGAGATGAACGTGGCGACGAAGACAACGCTACGGAACGTGAGGAGAGGGGATCCGATTGCGATCATCTAGATTCCCAGTGCAACCCTCGCGCGGTATGGGGCTGGAGTCGCGGCTAATGGGACTTTCATGGTCTTTGACGTGATCCCGTTCTATGAGGTCAAGTCCATTTGGATTGGCAAAAGCAACGGAGGGAAGCGCCTGGAGTACGCTGACATCAAGAGGGCGTACTCGAAGTGTTTGGAGAACGAGATCTGCCCTGGCTTTGTCAACTCTTCCCAAGAGTCGGCTGCGATGTTCCTCCAGAACGTCGCAAAGATCAGCGAGAGGATGCCGGAGACTGAGACAGGTGCCGATAATCTGCACTACATCGTTGACATGGTTAATCGTGCTTGCGAACTCTATCGAAACAACAAGAAGGAAGAGTTCAACGCACAGGTCAACGAGGTCCGGGACGAAGTCAGCAAAGTCGTCATCCTGAATGATGAGACATGGGAAGGACTGAGGTGCCGGATATGTCCATCATGTGCGACCGCGATCCCTACCTGCTTCTGCTTAAGCCTGGAGTGCGAGGCACAACTGATCTCCATCGGAAGATACTACATTCACATCAAATCCGATGACGAGGAGGACAACCAAAACCCCAACGTCTCTGGAGATGCCAGGCGTGCACAGGAAGAAGCTAACCACGATGCGGCAGCACAGGAGGATGAGGACGAAGCGGAGGAAGTTCCGGGAGAAGATGCCGACATGGACACGCAAGGATATACATCCGGCTATGCGTCAGAAGAAGAAGACGGCGGTTGGCATTACCGCGACACCGATCTGACGTCACGGGACATTATAAGTTCCCAACGGATGGCGATCTGCCTTGACGAGCCGCGTGAGGCCCAGTACATGGCAGGATTTATCGCACTCCAGCTGTCCAAGATGTGGGGGATGTTTGAAGGTGGTGAGGAGAGAACGATGAATGCCGGACTCGAAGGGAATCCGGGCTGCCCTTATCACAATGATTTCAGGAGGTACCCCAACATCACTGAGCACGATCAGGAAGGTATACTTTTGCCGTCAACAACACTGAAGACTTCTCAATCGGAGAATGTTCGGACAAGAGCCTTCCGATCGGTTGAGGAGCGTGACGAATATATTCGTATGATGGTGAACAAATGCGAGGGACTATACACATTCTACAAGCTGTGGATTGCAGCGAGAATCCTCGATGTCACCAAGGAAGAAATGAAGCTCCTGGTCAAGGACCGAGTGCACCCGGTGGGTGATAATAT
>CAUJNA010003858.1:145153-167653 GCA_963377175.1 Effrenium voratum
AACTTGGTTATGTTCAGGAACAAACGGTATGATTTGCTGCTGAAGATGAGGAGCGAGGACAGACCCAGTAAATTGGCTCTCAGAGATATCCTTTACAGGAAAATCAAGGGGAGCAAGAAGATGGAATTCGGCCTCAATGCCTACCATAGACTACCGGACAAGCATCCTCAGAAGACGTATGAATTCTTATTGGCGTTGATCGACTATCAGATCAAGGCAGATCGGGAAGACCTGATGCTCGACATGAAGGAGAAATCGGTCAAGTCAATGATGAAATCAGGCGGGAAGGATGCGGCTCCAGCAACTGGCAAACAGGAGAATCAGGGTGGCAAGGGCAGAAAGGGGAAACCCGGTGGACCTGACGCCGCTCCTGTGCTCCCAAAAGCCAAAGCAAAGGGCCACGCTGGCAAGAACGGCAAGTCCGACGGTGCCAGCGACAGAGGCAAGAGTCCGGGCGGAGGCAAGGATAACCCCTGTTGGTACCACTTCAAATCGGCGAAGGGGTGCGTGAAAGGGAATGAATGCACTTTTTCCCACAGCAAGAAGACGGAGCATAAGTTGGAGAGCATGTCCAAGGGGGAAGGAAAGGGCAAATCCAAGTCCAGATCATCGTCACCAAAGAGGGATGATGGAGCATGCTTCGCGTTTCAGAAGGGGAAGTGCGATAGGGGAAGCGCTTGTAAGTACAGGCATGAGCTCATCAAGAACAATTCAGCTCCAGCAACGTCAAATGACAAGGCACAAGCCAAGTCGAAGGCTGCCGCCAAAGCCGCAGCGCCTGCCATTGTGAGGAGGGCCATCGCGATGCCTGCGATAGTCCTGAAGCAATCGGCTCCTGCGGGGAAGGTAAGCTTCAAGAAGGACGTTGATCAGGTCGAACCGGACGAAGCCGAGACTGTCTACCACGAGCACGATGACGACGCGATGAGCAAATCATCGAGATGGTCTGGCGAGTCCGAGATCCCCGAGAAAATGGTGTGGTTCAAGGAAGTGCTCGACGTCGACGAGAATGGGGAGATCACCTACCTCGAAGACGAGAGAAGGCAATGGGAACGAAAAGGAGAATGGTACGGTTATGAGGACAATGAGAACGAGCCTTATCAGTACGTGTACGTCGACGAGAAGAAGTTCAAAAGCAGTGATCATCGTGAATTATCAGCCTATCAAGTCCAACGATCATTGATACGTGCGAAGATACTGAGAGAAGTGGTGGATGATATATATAAGAGGCACTACTTCTCCGGTGACCAAGGAGAGCAGCATAATGTTCGAGTATGATCGGAACAAGGACGAGATCAAGGAATCGGCTGTCGACTGGAAGAAGCAGCATGGTATGCCGAAGAACGTTTTCGCCATGTCGACGTGCATCAGCAAACGGGTGAAATGGTTGATGGACACCGGATGTGGTCATGATCTCATCGGAAGAGCCAAGGCGAAGAGCCTGGGTGTCGACATCGTGAAAGATGACGACGAGATCGTGTTTCAGACCGCGAATGGTTCCACTTCCACATCTGATGTGGCCAAGATAGTCGTGGACGAGTTGGACGAGACTGACGAGCCGCATGTATTGGATGAAACACCCACGGTATTGTCAGTGGGGAGGAGATGCATGAAGATGGGTTATGCATTTCACTGGATGCCTGGTAAACTACCTTTCATGGTTACGCCAAAGCAGGGATTCGTGCACTTGCAGGTCAAGGACGACATCCCGTACCTAGTGAGTGATGGTAAACTTCGGAGTAACAGGCATCGCCCTACGATAGAAGACCTCAAGGAGCACTTTTCGGAAGTATTGGCGATGGTAACGAACGACGAGGCAGATCAGGGAGGTGACGATGAGAACGACGTCACACCCGCCGCTGTCGGTGAGTCCGCAGAGGCCGAGGGCGAACACCACGACGGGGCATTCGACGTCGGGCCACCCGGAGGAGCCGGTCCGGTACGTCCGCCTCCCGTGGCTGAGGAAATACCTGTAGATGTTGGGTCAGTCCCGCATCGACATGGAGATGCCGAAGCTCACGAGGAAGAGGCTGACGAAGATGATCCAGATGCCGGAATCGAAGTAGACGTGTACGAAGGATCATCAATAAAGAGGAAAGTGGGAGTCCTCAAGAAGGACGCCAACTCCATAGCTCATTTGCTTACACACAGGTACCGGAATCCCTTCTGCGAATCATGCGTCAAGGCGAAGATGAGACACTTCAGATCACGAACGGGAGCATTCAAAAGAGAAGTGAAGACGTTCGGTGACCTGGTGACGTTCGACTTTGTGACGGCATCAGGAGATCATGAAGTGGAAGGCAGGTATGCGCTCATCATCCGGGACATATATACCGGAATTATCATGGCTTTTCCCACCGCGAGAAGAGACACTGACTCAGTCGTCAGGGCTATCAAGCACTTCTGCGGGAGGAGGAAAATCAAGCAGGTATATTCGGATGACGGCCCGGAACTGATCAATGCGTGCGTGGAGCTGAAGCTGAACCACGACCTATCGCTGCCTGGACGGCCGCAGAACAATTCCCTTGCGGAAAGAACAAATCAATTCATCATTGACCAGACTTCGGCTTGTCTAGTACATGCCGGTCTACCCACGTGTTATTGGGTGCAAGCCATCACCACTCTGTGCCATCTCATGAACATCGAAGAGGTGAACGGATCGAGTGCATGGATGAGGCTGCATGGCGAAGAGTTCAAGGGCGAGAAGATACCTTTTGGTGCGCTAGTGGACTTCAAGCCGAGTGAAGCACGAGGGGGAAAGAGGGAGAAGTTCGAGCCGAGAGGGGAAACTGGTATATTCGCTGGATATGTGTTGAGCACTGGCATGCATTGGGCAAACAAGTATCGTGCTTGGGCACTTACTGCATTTGCGGGTGCAGAGCTGAACATCAAGAAGGCAAAGGTTCCACCTCGGTTGAGAATGCCACATCAGACGGAGAGGATGATCCTGAAAACTCCTCTGACATTCCCAATACAACAGAAGTACAAGGTTGCCAACGAGACTTTGGAAGGAATAGAGATGTCTATCGATGCAATCGGTCTGGATGCGCGTGACCGCCTGATCGAAGATGAGGACTACGAGCCTGAATTGCTGCAGAGTGACGAGAAGCGACTGCTTGACGATGAGGTCGATCAGATCGCTGGTCTACTGCTCGACGATGGCCAGGTAATCGCCGGAGATCGGGGTGATCATGCAGGAGAAGAAGATGCTAGACCGAGCTCTTCAAAAGGGAAGGGAGATGGACACCCTAAGGGCGATGAGAAGGCTGTAAAGTCCGACCTTCCACACGTGTCAGTTGGACTACCTGGGGATGGCATCACGTACGTCAACGACGATGGCAAGGAGGTTAAAATCGACAAGGCCGGAAGACCGTATCCTGTCGGTAAGGATGGATTCAGGCTAATGAAGACATCGAGACCTCCGGAGTTCACTCCTGAAGAATGGAAGATGATGAGTAAATATTACACCAAGGAAGAGAAGGCCGAGGTGAAGGGCGGTGGCAAAAGGAAAGAGGAAGATCCCAAGAGTAAAGAATCTGATATCTCCGCGCCGGCAGAGGCACGGACATTACAGATGCCCGGTGGTAAGAGAATTCGAGCGATGCTTCGGAACCGCTGGGGTGGAGCAGAGTGGCAGTACAATTGGGGATTGCGGAAGAACATATCAAAGATCAAGAACCCAATGGATGGGAAGCACTTGGCTGAGCTTGAATGGGTCAGGATCGTTGTTAATCCTGTCGACGGGGTGGTTGTTCTCATGGATTCCAAACAGTCCCAAGACGTCATGAGACGAAACGTTCAGCTTGAGAAAGAATTTGAGTGTCTGGTGGTAATTTATGCCTGGAAGTTCAAGTCTGAGGAGCGATCAAAGTCGACTCCCAACTGGACGAAGGCGGTTGCATCAGTCATGGAGAGTCATAAAGACGAAGCTGAGACAGCATCGGGGACGGATCCATCGGTCGACGAATCGACGGACCTCAACTGGTATGAATGGGAGGAGTCTGCTGAGATAGTTTCTGGAAAAGTGCCACTCGCAATGCCTGCGATAGGCGAGGACGGTGAAGCCAAAAAGTACCCTTCGATGCCGTGCGTGACTTCTGAGCGAATACAGCACAGAGAGAAGGCTGTGAAAGTTGTACGATTCTTCGACGCTTTAGTATCCAGGCCGGTAGGCCGGAAAGAGATGTTGACCAACCCTGATGCATTGGCATCAATGTAGAAAGAGTGGTCGGGATTAATCGACCAGGGGGTCTTCGATCTTGGCGCGGTGCGCGAATATGACGCTGTAGCCATAGAAGCAAAAGCGAAGGGGGAGGAAATACACATGGCTCGCGCACATGGCATTTGCGTTGAAAAGCACTCACAGTTGCCTGTTGGTGATCCTAAGAGGAAGTTCAAGGGTAGAGGCGTGTTGCTGGGGAACCAAGTGAAGAACCAAAGCTTTGAGGCTGCGATGTTTCACGATTTGGGGAACTCTCCTGCTTCATTTGAAGCCTCGCGTTGGGCGGATTTTCTGGGTTGTCATGATGGCTGGGATGTGCAGATGGCCGACGCTGTTCAAGCGTATATACAGGCCACCTTGAGAGGCACGCCGTGTTGGATTGAATTGCCACCGGAGGCCGTGCCAAGTGAATGCAAATGGGATAAGTACAGAAGACCAGTCGTCCCGTTGGGGAAGGCGCTGTACGGACACCCAGATGCGGGAACATTTTGGGAGCAGCACTGCGATGAGTCGGTGCGTGCCGTTGGTTTTGAGCCCATCGGCGAAGAATGGCCTTCAGTGTACATTCACGAAAAGCTCCAGCTTGTTCTGGTTGTGTATGTCAACGACTTCAAAATGGCAGGGCCGCAGAAGAACCTTGCCCAAGGGTGGAGCATGTTGCGTACACGTTTGAAGATTGAGCCCGAGACTGGACTTGACATGTACCTTGGTTGCAATCAAAGCAAGGGAAACGTCACTCGCGGGAACGGACACCGAGTAACAACGGTGACCTATGACATGGAACAGTTCCTACGTTCCTGTGTCGACCGCTATCTTGAAGTGGCGGGCGACGTGAAGTTGAATAAGGTTGTCACTCCTGAGTTGCATGAAGAAACAAAGAATCACGTCTCACGGAAGCCTGCCAGAGAGGGGCCGTCAGTCGTGTGCAATTGGTGTAACAATCTTGTGCCCACCGAAGGTTCTGCCACAGTGCCGGACCAACGGGGAGGGACTCCTGAGTTGGCCATGAAGGAGCCCGTGCGTGGACACCTTGCTCCGCATGCCGCTAGCGTACTGATGAAGTTGCTGTACGGTGCGCGGATTGCTCGCTTCGATTTGTTGCGGCAAGTGAATCGCCTGGCTCGGAATGTGCATAGGTGGACTGACTCCGATGATCGGGGTTTGCATCACTTGATGTGCTATGTGCATCATACTAAACATTGGCGCATGGTCGGTTGGGTGGGAGACCCTATGGATGATGTGCACTTGGCCTTGTATGCGGACGCTGACTTTGCGGGATGCATTGACTCGCTGCGTTCCACCTCCGGTGGACACTTGAATATACAAGGGCCTAATACCCGGTTTCCGTTGTCTGGCAGCTCTAAAAGACAGGGTTGTGTGAGTCACTCCACTCCCGAGGCCGAGATTGTTGCGGCCGATGTTGCCATGCGATCGATGGGTATGCCCGCTCTCAAGTTGGTAGAGCGGATTCTCAAGAAGTCACCGAACTTTGTGTTCTATGACGATAACCAGGCTATGATCGGTGTCGTGCGATCGGGGAGGAACCCCACGATGCGCCACCTTGAGAGAAGCCATGGTGTTAGCATTTCGTGGATGCATGAGATGTTCACACGTGATTACATGTACTTGGCGTATGAGGTCACCGACAGGATGGCGGCTGATATTTACACCAAGGCGTTCAATGATGGGCGCAAATGGAAACATGCATGTTTGCAGATTGGTCTACTTGACCCGAGCTTGCTGTCTGACCCGGATACCCTCAAGGCGCTCACACCCACGTGTGATCCCATAAAGGGGACCATGCAGACCGCTTCGGGGACAGTTGACGGAGTTCCAACATTTCCGTACACACACATACCGATCCTGCCCCCGGACCTATGGTGGTCTGGATTAACATCCAAAGAGGGATTGCATGAGCATGAAGGACATGATCCGGTTGTTGTTGCCAAGGGACCCAGATTGATGCGTGAAAAACCTCCACTCGCGGTTATGACACCGTTTGGGAGCAAGTGGCTTCGTTCCACTTGGTTTCTGAAGAATGGGTCATGGCTCAAAGTTGAGGATAGAGTTGACCCGGGGCTACAATGTGTGCGAAATGATGGTTGGGTTGAACGCGCAGTTTGGCAGTTTCATCCCGTACCGGTCGCTGCACCGGCGCGGGAACGGTCTCCACGACCACGACCAATTCACGTCGGGTCCGGGGATGTAGACATGCAGTCCGTGCTGGCCGCATTTGTTGAAGAACTGTCGAACGAGCGCATAGAGTTGAAGTGTGTTAACGACCTTGCTTTGGAAACGTTGCTCCGATTGAAAATGCTCATGCGTTGTCTGCATATCAATCACGAGCAGCTTGTCCCTGGTCGTTGTTTTGTTCCGTATCGCATTGCGGTGAAGCACAAGCCACAGTTAGCGCCGGGTATTGAACTCGCGATGGTCAAACATGACGGTGGTGTGCTTCGCGCTCCTGTTCATGTCTCGCTACCTGGTATGAGAACTCGCACAGTCGTCACTCTTTACAGTGTTGACTTGGCTCGGCCCATCGTGCTGATGGCATGTTCCGAACCACGTAACTGGTTCACTGCTCTTGCCCGACGTGACGGGCCGCAGGTTGTCACCATAACCCTGGTTGATGACTTACTGAGCGAGTACGGGGGGAGAATCGCCAGACATGTGCTTACGGGGGGGAGAATCGCCAGACATGTGCTTACCAAACCTTCCGATTTGTTGTTCTTCGCCGGGCCTTGCACGGGGGGATCATCATGGGCACGCCTCAACAAGACTCGCGGCATTGACACCGCAGAGAAAATCGAGGCCAAACAAAGAGAAATTTGGAGATTATTTGAACGGTTCGTTGAAATTAAACGGCATGCCATGACAAAACGAGCTGCGATTTTGTTTGAGTTGCCTGGAAGTTGTGATTATTGGAAAGATGAGAGACTGCATGAGGTCGTGCATGATGGGACTAGTCACGAGTTTGATGGGCGTCGCTATGGCTTGAAACAAAGATATGCAAAGAAACCCATGCCAATCAAGAAACCATGGAGAGTTGTATCATGGAACTTTGAACTTGGTGGCTCGTTGTCTAAGAAATGCAATGGAAAACATGAGCATGGACCTTGTGCTGGTCGTGAAACCAAAGAAACCCAGTTGTACACGTCTATAATTGTGGGTGTGATCCTTCGCCGTTTTCGTGCTCGAGCAAGGTGCCTCAAACCGGCACTGTTGAAACTCGCTCTTGCTTGCATTACGCGAAGGAGATCGCGGAAGCACCAAGCTACTGCGAGCGAAATCTGCACCACCCCAACTGCACAACCGAGGTGCTGGGCCAGTCCCGAACCTCTGGTGCATACGGGGAGCTGGGTCAGTCCCGAACCCCAGGCTTCAAGGAGGAGCTGGACGAGTTCGTCGCCTCAATCTGAAGCTGGGATCGTATTGGGACAATTCCGTGGCTTCATTTGCAGCTGCTTATTTTGGGTTTTCCTGGTTCTGGAGAATATCATCAAGATGACTGCCAATCCGACTGTCGTCAATATGAATGAGTTCTTCTGCGTGCCTATTGGGAAATCCAGGCAAGCAGCAATCTTCTTGGGAAATTTGGTGAAGAACGCCATCGAGGATGGCAAGAGGATGCCCAAGAGGATGGAGATGAACAGTGACCTGGGTACGTGCGTGAAGTGGATCGAGGACATCGGCGTCCCCGCTATTTATGCATACTCTGCGTACTACTCTGCCAAGGGCCGCGGGATGATGAAAGGTGAAGGGCAGTCTATGAGGTTTGCCTTAGAGTTCATCAGCAAAGTTTTCGGACAGCTTTCTGCCGACGAATGTATGCTTGGATGGAGGGAATTCTGCAGCAAGGGAAAGAAGATCGTGTCGGCGCGGAACCAACTTTGCGGTGAGGCAACGATGCTGGCGAAGAACCCCGAGTTGCTCAACGTAACCAAGTACTGCATGGAAGGGGCGGATATGTTGAGATCAATCGCGAGCATCTGGGATCTCGCATTAGGCGTGGCCGAGGACAACGATGAACGGTCGTTCAAAGCAGCGTTCCACCAGAACACCCCGGTTGGGGAGGTGTACAAAGAATTCATCAGCGACGAGTCATCTAGGGCATCGTCATCGAGAAGGTGGAGGAGCTCCGAGGAGTTCCAGACGACGGCAGAGTTCGAGAGGCACGACCGGAGAATCGCAAGATACAGGGATCGGAACTGGGGGAAAGTGTTCGCGTTGAGCGTGATCAAGGCTCCCAAGATCGACTCCTACGGTCGTGGTTCCAAGGACGACTACCAGAAGAATTGGGACGTTGGGTTGGTCTACCAGAATGAGCTGCAGGCATCGATGAAGAACCTCGCATATGCACTGAGGAGGGATGAGAATGCCAGCCAGAACAACCTATTGCGCTGGATGATCTGTGGGTCAACCCCCAGTGACATCTCTGACGCGTGCATCGGAGCTGTCAATTCGCTCATGTGCGTCTCTTTCATCATGAGGAGATTGCAGCCATTGCTCGGTGAGAAGGACTCCAAAGATCAGTCGTATACAGCTTATTTCCGTCAAGACAAAAGGGAGCTGAACGATCTCTACCGGGAGATTGAGTACGCCAGGGATTTCCTATGGTGCATCGATATGATCTATGAGTCGAAGCTGCCTGCGATGAACATCAACTCCATCAGTTTGGCACCGCACGCGGCTGACAGGGCCGCTGAGAACCTAGATCGGCGCAAGTGGGTAAGCTGGATGAAGGAGATCGAGAAGAAGGCCGAGAAGGACGTCATGATCGAATTCTTCCAGAATAAATACTGCACGATTCATGAAATCGAGAGGGAACTGGAGAAGTACCCCGAGGATTTCGTGGTTGGGGAAGAGCCGACATGGGGGGTGATGGGCTCATCGAAGACGGAGCCGCCACGGAAGACGGAGCGACAGCAGAAGTCGGCATCAAGCTCCGGGCAAAGGAGTCAAACCGCTGGTGGGTCATTCCCCCAGCCGGGAGCTCCAAGTGGGGGGTCGCAAGCCAGCGATGCTGTCAAGATCGACAACGAGATCATCGACTCCATTTTCCGAATGAACTCTGGCGGTGACGACGACAGATGGGTAATTATCAACCCAACTGCTGGACACGATACCTACACTTCATTCGAAGGGGGTACCACTTTGGGCGGAGCGACTGTCAATGTGAAATTCAACATAGACCACAATACGGGGTACCCAATCATACAAACTGTATTTGGGCCGTGTCTTGCAGAAGGCAAGAACGCAACATATTGGGAGTGTATGCTGAGATGCCTGACCTCTTCGCTATTGCACTTCGAGGAGAAGACCAGTGCGGAGAAGATCATTCTTTCCTATGTTGGGAAGGGAAATGCGGCATGGCTACAGCTGTATGCTTTCTTGTGTGCCCAAACAGGATGCATGATTACTGGACGCCTTCCGGGCGCCAAAGCCATCAACGCGTTGATTCAGGCGGAGAAGAACCCGGACAACGCACCTGGACAGTTGAACCGGATTATCAATAGGCAGAAGAGGAGCCCCATTGGCGAGGCGACGATTCGCGACATGATGATCCACAAAAAGAGCTTCTTGGTCCTGGATTGGCCCCTGAGGGCCGTCAACTCAAAAGGGAGCACGAAGACCTTCCAGATGATGGTCAACGAACAGGGATGGACAAACATCGAGGAGAGATCATACTATGGGTCGAGTGAGCAAGTCTCCTCACCCAACGACACGTTGAATACCATCTCCCGATTGCAGAAGCTGGATAAGCTCATCGCTGAACGGCGGAGGCGAGACATGGATGACTCACCAATGTCGGTGCACATCTGGATGTCGCTATACGATTGGGTGTGCATGAGAGGATGCGGATGGCAGGTGACCGCCAACCCCATCATCGACTCCCTGCAGAAGGCGATATCTGACCTCGTCAACACATGCAAGGGCCTGGTCGTGGTGTGCGTGAATCGCGATGTTGCTTTCCATGGTGGAAGAGGGGACTTGGGGACGATCGCCAACAAGGTTAGCGAGATCTGCAAGGCGGCAGGCGCGCTGGTGACCGAGAACGATCGCCTGTGGCGCTTGGTCCATGCGCTCACAGGAAAGAACTACAAGATCCCTGGGAGCTCGAACTTGCAACACTTCCTCCTGAAGCGACTGCTGATTGAGAAATCCATCGATGCGGTCGCACCAAGCAACGCGTTTGTGTGTGAGCTGGAGGGGACGTGCATAAACGAGCCCGACCTTCGATTCAACATCCCGAAGAACATGGAGGAATCGAAGGTGAAATTCGAGAACAAGCCGACCTTCACTGCACAGTCGAAGAGGAAACAAGAGCAGCAAGATGAAGGACACGGCGAGCAGGATGCTTTTGGGAAAGCCGATGTCGGTGATCAACGTCTTCGATGGTATACGGTCACGGAACTCAGCAAGTTTATCTGCGAACTTTGCGCTAAAGAGATGCAGATGAGCAAGTCGAAGGTGCTCGGACCGAAGTCGAAGTACAATCCCTCTTCTTGCGTGAACTGTTGCGCGAACTGGAACGCGGACACGAACGGTATTGCAATGTCTATCGAGGGGAAGAAATTGTACACGCGCCTCTTCGCGGAATGCGTGGTGGCAATCCCCGACCTTCAAAACCTCATGGTGGACGTCAACAATATCCAGGCCATGATCACGATCATACGGGAGCTCGTGTATTCAAGGCTGAAGAAGGAGCTTTCTCACGTGGGATTCGTGAGCATGACTGTGGATCAAGCAGCGCAGTTCTACAACAACGGGTCACGGGAAGCAATTGTGCGCATCCAGGGATGTGATCGTGTGCAAGAATTCCGAGGGAGTCGAGGAGAGGATGTCCATCTTCGTGATAGGCAAGGATCTTGGCAATGTGGCATATTCGTCCTGGATCAAGAGTGTGCTCGACCAAGAAACGATGTATGAACTCCTGGGACAAACCACGAACGAGGAATCCTTGGGAGACGTCGTCGAGATGGTGTTGGGATTCTTTGAGGTGATGTCGTACTTCCAGCACGAACTGCCACTGTTGAAGGATGCATGGAAGATCAAGAGGGAGTTCGAGCAGTCAATAGTGCGACACCTCGCTGGGAACGTGACCCACACGACGGGCCAGAACAGAAAGCGGAACAGACCGTCCGCACAGCTCGGCGTGCCCACGAAGGAGGTGCTAGACATCATGAACAAGGTCAAGCCCAGACATCCACGATCCCTGATCACCGAGCCCTCTGCACAAGGTTCCAAGAGAAAGGCCACGGAGGGCGAAGATGAGGGTCTTGGTCAAGCACCAGACCCGAGTCGAAGTTCTCAAACCAATACCGAGAAGGAAGACAAGAAGCAGCGAGTGATCGACGGGCGGAGAGCGGCACTAGGATTCCTGGAGTCAATGGAGAAGTGCATGGGAGATATGGGGATCTGTAAGAAGTGCGCGAACCTGGCCCACGACGGTGACTGCAAGGACATTGAGGAGGCAGCTGGAAATGAGAAGGCGATGAAGGTGCTCCGTGAGCTACTCAGCAGTGACCCTATTTCGTCTGATGAAGACATGGGGGATACGGAGGAGCCGTCCTCATCAACGTCCAAGGAAAGAAAGAAAGGAGGACAAGCAGGGAAAGAAACAATTGAGATGTACAGCTACACTATTAATTTGGTGGAGATGGCTGACACGGCTGAGGGAGGAGAGCTACAATGTGGTGGCGTCGACCTCACCTACAACCCGTGCGGGGACAGCAGGACATTCAAGAAGACGCTTGAGATGGGATGCGACACCATCCCGTGCTACATCCCGAAGTACGGCGACATGATTGAGTGCATATGCCACGGGCATACGCGTCTATTGTTGACCCCAGGTACTTTCCCAGAGGTGCAATCCTTGAGCAAGTGGACGTGATGCAACTTGGCAAGAGTGTCAACTTCTGCATTGCTCCTTTCGACGGTGCTCCACTATGCAGGATTGGTGATGATCGCTCGGTATTTACTACAAGGGACCAAGCAAACCAGCTATCTCACGACCTATGCAGAGTCCTTCGACACAAGATCGGCAATTGCCGAGGAAGTGCTTTCAGGTGCGACGAGGGTGGATGGGTCGACATTGATGCTGTCATTGACGACCGAAACAACGACATATTTCCACCTAACACCTCGAGAGCGAAACGATACATGGGCATCATGGAGGTGATCAAGTGGCAGGAATCCGGAGCAAGAAATCGAGATTCCAGGTTCTGGCAGCAAGGTTTCCGAGCATCATGAACCCGAACGACACGAGGGCAGCCAGGGAGGAAATGACCAAGGCTGGCGTGGATCGGGACGACATCGACAGGATGTTCAACAGATGCGATGGATGGTACAGACCTTGGTGCATCCGAGTCACAACCGGTCACAGTGATTTTGGATTCATGAGCTCATCCGCACTGGCGAATAGGTATTCCGCAAGAATGGGTGATACTCTCGGAGGAGCATTCCATGTGACGTATGTGGAAAACCTGCCAAGCATCGTACGCTGTGGGCTAGTCCCCGGCGGAATCGATGGCGGTAACAGGCTAGCACTGCACTTCGGGGCATTTGCTCCGTGGGATGAGATGAACGTGGCGACGAAGACAACGCTACGGAACGTGAGGAGAGGGGATCCGATTGCGATCATCTATATTCCCAGTGCAACCCTCGCGCGGTATGGGGCTGGAGTCGCGGCTAATGGGACTTTCATGGTCTTTGACGTGATCCCGTTCTATGAGGTCAAGTCCATTTGGATTGGCAAAAGCAACGGAGGGAAGCGCCTGGAGTACGCTGACATCAAGAGGGCGTACTCGAAGTGTGTGGAGAACGAGATCTGCCCTGGCTTTGTCAACTCTTCCCAAGAGTCGGCTGCGATGTTCCTCCAGAACGTCGCAAAGATCAGCGAGAGGATGCCGGAGACTGAGACAGGTGCCGATAATCTGCACTACATCGTTGACATGGTTAATCGTGCTTGCGAACTCTATCGAAACAACAAGATGGAAGAGTTCAACGCACAGGTCAACGAGGTCCGGGACGAAGTCAGCAAAGTCGTCATCCTGAATGACGAGACATGGGAAGGACTGAGGTGCCGGATATGTCCATCATGTGCGACCGCGATCCCCACCTGCTTCTGCTTATGCCTGGAGTGCGAGGCACAACTGATCTCCATCGGAAGATACTACATTCACATCAAATCCGATGACGAGGAGGACAACCAAAACCCCAACGTCTCTGGAGATGCCAGGCGTGCACAGGAAGAAGCTAACCACGATGCGGCAGCACAGGAGGATGAAGACGAAGCGGAGGAAGTTCCGGGAGAAGATGACGACATGGACACGCAAGGATATACATCCGGCTATGCGTCAGAAGAAGAAGACGGCGGTTGGCATTACCGCGACACCGATCTGACGTCACGGGACATTATAAGTTCCCAACGGATGGCGATCTGCCTTGACGAGCCGCGTGAGGCTCAGTACATGGCAGGATTTATCGCACTCCAGCTGTCCAAGATGTGGGGGATGTTTGAAGGTGGTGAGGAGAGAACGATGAATGCCGGACTCGAAGGGAATCCGGGCTGCCCTTATCACAATGATTTCAGGAGGTACCCCAACATCACTGAGCACGATCAGGAAGGTATACTTTTGCCATCAACAATAACGAAGATTTCTCAATCGGAGAATGTTCGGACAAGAGCCTTCCGATCGGTTGAGGAGCGTGACGAATATATTCGTATGATGGTGAACAAATGCGAGGGACTATACACATTCTACAAGCTGTGGATTGCAGCAAGAATCCTCGATGTCACCAAGGAAGAAATGAAGCTCCTGGTCAAGGACCGAGTGCACCCGGTGGGTGATATTATTTTCAGATGTTTTGCACTAGCTTTCAACTGCAAGTATATATCATTCGTGAGGGATGGCCTAAACCTTGGCAAGAATGGTTACACGGTCAACGTGAGCGCCATCATCTCGGCCATCGACCCGAACAAATGCGACACACCCCTGCTGGATTGGTGCCTTCGGAAAGGGCACTGGTTGCCAGAGGACTACAACAAGAAGTGTGTCCGGGCACGAGAAGCCCAGAAGAACTTGGACGAGGAGTTCCGCCGACGTACCCATAGGCTGTCCATTGGGGACAGGTATGCTTCGTGAAGATGATGATTGCGGTACGATGTGGGCCAGTCCCCATCTGTTACTTGCGTCACATCGACACTGTTTCGGTGGAACGACTTATGTCATGATTTATATTCATGTGTCCAAGATGATTGGATGTGTACATGGTTACATATTCCGATGACTATGACGCTCTGGATATTCATGGATGGAACTATTACCTTATAGATGATATCTTTTCATTATTTATGCATTGTCCATGGTATCTGGAATGGCTATGATTTGCATTGATTACTCACCGATGTTTCTTTGCCGGAGATATGCAGACCGATCACAAGCGGGCGCGCATGGTGGACATTTGTGGCCAACCCATTTATGGATGACAGCTGCGCGATGCGCAAATGCGGCAGCTGGAATGTTCACTGGCGGTCAAGTGAAGTGGCCACAGTGTATTATATACACCTGCATATGGATGTGTGCTTCGATTGGAGGATGAATGTTTCACTTTTCGTACAATCGAACCCGGCATGTTTCACAGCGAATGAACGGTGTAGTGATAGCAAGTAAAAGAATGCACGACACGATTTCGTAGTTGAAGCCGTGGCCAGTGGAACGTTTTGTGGTGTTTGGACCGCATGATGAACAATGCGACCCAAATGGGGGATGTTAAAACCCTCTAGGCCCCGTGCCGAAATTGGGTAGCTGTTCTGAGGTCCTTGTTGGTGTTGCTTCCCAAGTTCCATTGATCGCCATTTGGCTCAAGACACAATTGAGGTTCAAGATCTGATGTGTGACTGCGAACATTCGTGACGGGCGATAAGAGCAAAACAACTGCTTGCGCTGCATTGTCAGGACTACTGGTGTAACTATCATTCCTTCTTCCTTACAACGTTTACACGGGTTCGGCTATAACGGCATCGTCCGTATACACCTTTCTACGTGGTTGGTATTAAAGCTTGAGGGTTCGGTGCACAGCGTCCCACGGGACGTCACCTTGCCGTCTCTTGACAGGAAAAACAACTCCAAAACCTGTAGTACCTCATCCAGCAGAGAACATGTTCGTCGAGGACCTCACATCCATTCCTGAACAAGCACATTGGAATTGTGTACGTAAGGGAAAGATCCACGTTCTTGAGATCTTTGCAGGAAGTGCCAGATTTAGTCAATGCTGTGCACTATCAGGTCTTAAGGTTGGGACTCCCGTAGACATCCGCACAGGATTCGATGTAATGACATCCAAGAAACGACACATGGTCATGGAGATCATCAGGGAACAAGCGCCTGATGTCATCCTTATGGCACGCGGTCTGTGGGCCATGGTCAGAACATCCAACAAGACCAACAAAAGGTTGGTGAAAAGCGGAGACGTGGCATCCATTGCGCGATATCAGTTGAAGCACAGAAGATACTTCATCATCGAAAATCCTCAGACATCCAGGATATGGAATCTGAAATGCATGCAACAATTGTTTTCAGACCCACCCGCGACCGGGAAGATTTCTTTCTGTGCATACGGACTTAAAGATCCTGAATCCGGGCTCAGAAGTCTCAAGCCCACGAGCTTGATGCACTGTTTACCTTCCGAGGTCATGAGACCGATCTTCAGAAGGTGTAAAAATTTTTCCAGCTCAGCCAAGCATGAATACCAACCCCTAGAGGGAAACGCTGGTACCTTCGGAAGCAGGACCAAACTGGCACAGGTGTATCCTTACCAGTTCTGTCAGGATCTCGCGCACATCCTCCTACGACACTTGCAGGTGAAACCGCTTGACAATGAGGTGTACCTCTTGGAGGACCTTTTTGAACCATTCACCATCAAGCAGGTTGATCTCCTGAGAAAGGAGATGGAAGCCATTGACAAGGAGTTCAACATGACCAGCAGCAGTCTTGCAGTCAGAATCCAAGACCTGCCGTTCAACAAGGACGTTCAACCATTAGTCATCCAGGATCCGCTAGTTCAGAAGTTCCAGAAGACGATGAAGCAGTACCCACCTGGGACTGAAATCGATATCTTCAAGCAAGATCCTAATGACTGGCGATGTCAGAACATGTGGAATGGCTGTAAGAAGTTGAGACAATTGTGCATCTCATCCACTCAGTATGATGCATGCGCCGCATACGTCCACACCATTGGCATCAATATGCCTATTACGTCACCTCCGGACGATGCAATCATATCCTTCTGGCAGCCTGATCAGCTGAATAGAATTTGGGTCTTGCCTGCATCAAAATGCAATTGGGAGAAGTATGATCCGAAGACTTGGCATGCTGTGATGTTTTCATCCGTTCATCAGTCGTTCACCGATGCGCCGGCCATCAGGCCGATGCCCATCGAGACGGATCCATTGGATCCAACGGATGCACCTCAACAACCTGACACGCAGCAGCCACCTGATCAACCGGACCATCCCATGCCTGATCCAAGACCTCCAACGCCACCGGACGAGAACATGTCAGATCCTCCTCCGGATCCTCCACATCAGCCTGATCATCCCATGCCGCCAGCACCACGCAGTGTGTCACCAGACAGTCCAGTGGATCCTCCACTACCGCCACACGACAAGCCTGGCGGAGGAGATGCAGCGCTTAAACGGCAAAAACAGTCCATTTCATCCTCAAGTGGACTCAATCGACTGGGGGGTGATGTCTCTTTGCCGTCACAGTCGCAATCATCTCAGCCAATTCTTCCGACTGTCGTGGTACCTTCACCACCTGCGATTCTTACAAATCCCGAAGCAGAAGAACAAGATGAAGATCTTGAACTGCCAACACTTGCGCAAGAAGAAACAACCGGCAGTCCATCAAAGAAGCAGAAGACTGGGAAGAAGAAGAAGAAGCCAGATGACAATGATGAGTCACCTGGGCATTCTCCCAGACATGATCCTGCATCTTCATCCAATTATAATCCGAACAATCCAGCGAATTTGCCGGTCCAATATGAAAGTGAGGAAGAACTGATTCCTCATGTTCCAACCTCATCCGGCACTGGAAGTTCAGAAAGAACCATGAGATACACTGACCAGGAAGATGGAGATTCAGAAGACTCTCAGAGGACCAGATCCTACGATGATCACCAAGCTGATCTCGTTCTAGATGAAGCGCATTGGTCACTCATGACAGCCGAACAGAAGATCTGTGCGAACACCGGATCCTTTACGGTTCCGAGAGATATCGAAGGCAACCCTGTCCTTCTTGGACGTGTGAAAGGGACCTTCAGCCCATCGCCCCGATGCGGATTCTCTCATCAGAAACACACAGATCAGAATCATGTTGACCAGTTACGCAAGAACATGACCGACGATGACCGTGCACTCTTAGTTCTGTATTCATCCAAGCAAGAATCCTTGAAGGCTTCATCCACATTCGCACTCATTGGCAAGAAGCAGAAGGAAGCTACAGCCACGGAAATAAGAGCTTATCAGAAGCAATTCCTAGAAGCCAAGCAGCTTGAGTGCAAATCATGGCTTGACAATGAAGTGTTCGACTTAGTCGATACACGCAAGATTCAGGTCAGGAACTGGGTCACCGGTCGCTGGGTTCTAACCCTGAAGCGAGACAAGGATGGTAACTTCCTGAAGACCAAGGCTCGCTGGGTCCTCCGAGGCTTCCAAGACAAGCAGAAGAATGATCAGCAGACAGACAGTCCTGCTGCGTCCAGGAGTGGTTTCCGCCTTGCAATCCAAGCAGCCTCAAATAAAGGCTGGAATATATTCCACATGGATTTGAAGACAGCATTTCTCCAAGGCGAAGCATACGATCAGTCTCGTGACATCATTTGTCAGATACCTCCTGAAATGGGATATCCACCACACATTGGAGCGCGCATGAAGAAGCCTGCCTACGGGCTGAATGACGCACCCCGCAGATGGACTCGGCACTTCGTTCCTACGGACTGGTGCCAACCCGGGCAGACCGTTGTACACACGTGTACTATGGCAAGCAGCTTCCGAAGCCCGCATTGGTGAGTGAAAAGAAGTCATCCACAATTTTCGATCTCGAAGGAGCAGTTGATTACCTCATGGATCCTGTTTCTGGTAACAATGCCAAGAACCGACAAGTTCATGGAGCACTGTCTCTTTATGTAGATGATCTTCTTATGACGGGGGATGACGTGTTCGAGAAGGAAATCATGGGACGACTTCGGAAAGAATTTCAGGTTGGTTCCGAGGACAAAAATGATTGCCTCTTCGTAGGACAGCGCATCCAATGGAAGCAAGATGACAAGCACGGTTGGTACATCAAGTTCATCAGAATGTTGCCATCGACGAACTGCAGGAGATCACTTTTGACAAACACCTGAAGGACGACACTCCTCTTACTCCACAAATGCATACTGCATACAGAAGTGTCCTAGGTCAGATCAACTGGTTACAGTCGCGAACGCAGTTCCACATTGGTTATCAATTCTCCAGGTGTGCATCCAAGGCATCATCACCGACCATTGAGGACGTTCGCGCCATTAATAAGACAGTCAGAACCATCAAAAGCATCCCGCTTAGCATGAGATTCTGGCCCCTTCGTGGCAAGACACGCATAGTTGGCTATCCAGATGCATCCTATCGCAACAACGAGGATAAGTCATCCCAACGTGCGCATGTTATCTTTCTTGCAGAACAAAGAGATCTTCGCCAGGGCTCATCGAACTCGAGAGGCTCACTGGTCGACTATGAGACGCACAAGATCACCGTCACAACCATGTCCACTACTGTTGCAGAGTTGCACGGACTAACGCGTTGTTACGGTTCAGCATTATTTCCTCGAGGCCTCTGGTCAGACATAACGGGCGAAATTGCAGATGCACACATCCGCACTGATGCGGACAATCTTGTCACCACAGCATCCACAACACATCAACCGGAACAGAAAGAAACAATGCATTTGATCCAGATGTTGAGAAAGGAAAGCAACAGTGGACAGATGCACGACCTTGCGCGTGTAAGGAGTGAAGATTGTCTGGCAGACTCGCTGACCAAGCATTCAGCTAAAGCAGACGAGCTCATCAAGGCCGTCCTCACCGGCAATCTCCTGAATGTAGATGCACATCCACCCTTCCGTACCATGTTGCAGAACAAGGCATTTTTGGTTGAGTGGCTAGCGCACAACACGAAGCACGGACCCGACATCATTGCTTTTGCAGGAGTCGGTGTAGCAGAATCCATGTTTGCTTATTGGGGAACCTGGGCATGATCCGCATGTCCACGAATTCTGATGCATGAGTTTTTCCGTTTTGCATATTATCAATTCCTCAAATCCGTGATGCGCGTGTTTGCACTTGACCCATTTTCAATCTCAAGAAATATGTGTCTGCATCCGCAGCCACTTTCGGTTTACAACCAATCCGACCTTTGCAATCTTGTATGCTCGATTACTTCGAAGACATGCCCATTCTCAATATGATCTTCGGACGATCCAGCGCCGCGAAGCCAATGATCAAGAGACGGGCATCACCGTTGAAGGAATCCCCTGCTCGTGATGAGGAAGATGAGACATCAGACTGCCTCATGGAGCAAGTCGCCGATGAGAATCCATCCGCCTCTCAGCAGCCCGAGAATGTCAACATGGAGCAGGTTGATTATGATCCAGATTCCGACGTTGATGGTTCAGATGAAGAAGGGCCTCCTCCCACAGGAAGGCCTACGTCAAAGGCGATGCCGCATCCGAAACTTGTTCCAAAGTCACCGCCACCAGCATTGAGGCTTGTCTCCAAGGTCAAGCCAGCACCAAAGAACATCCTGGATGAAGAGACGGAATCCGACAATCATCCTGGTGATCGACCTGCGCCTCCAAGGCGACCAGTGATTCACATCCAATGATCGGTGGTTTGTAACATATGGATCGGATACAAAAATCAGCCTCCAGAAGGAATCCGTACACCCAGGACCTTTCGAAAACTCAAAATTCCTGAATTTTGTGTACGAGTACTACAGGGAATGCTCAACCATCCTCGATGTCAATCCGGATTTCCACTTCGTTCCTGAGCATGAGAGACCACATGGAGTTAAGGTATTCTGGTTGAAGGCCAGATTCAACGATTACTGCAGCCAACACTCCAAGGTGAAGGACCTCATACGGAGAAGCAATACATGGACTTCATCAAGAAGGTCTACAGCATCTGCTGCTACACCAATGCTCAATCCGAAGTTTACGGAACCGACATCATCCCGATGGTATGCCACAACGGCAACATTGATCTCGAGAAGACCGTCCAGAATGTCGAACAGGTTTGCAAATACTTCCGCATGGATCCATCCAAGGCGAAACAGATCACAGATCTCATCCTCTGGCGAATTGAGAGAATGAGCAGATCATTTTCCGGATGTCTTCGGCATGATCCAAGGCATGGAATCCATAAGGAATGCAGACGACAAGTGGACATGGGTCCTGATGGATCCGTCGAGCTCTATGACGCATTGACCTGCATCACACATGCCAGGAACTTCATTGGAAATAAGCCAGGACTTCTCTTGATGGCTATGTTCCCGAGCTATGGAAAATCACGTTTCGAAATTGCATTCGTATTTCCATCCGTGGACGGGCCATATAAGGAGCGCAAGGCACGGGCAGAAATTGTTCCAAGGAATCGATGGATCGACAAGCTCACCACAAGATCCGCACAAAATGCACTCAGGCCCGATGGCAAGGAATTCTATGTCGATCCAGAGATGGAGTTCTACGTGAGATGCAACAGCGGACACACACGACAAGTCGAGATTCAATCCTTTGGACGACCCCTGTACTCTGAGCAGCAGAAAGAGCCTCAACACGACGAACCGGACTATGATCTACCAACGGAATCTATTCCGCCAAGTTCGCATCCGTCAAGATCCGAGGCGCCTCATGAAGATGAAGGCACAGCTCAGCCCAAGCACAGAATGCGAAGGCCGGCACCACCATCCATTGAAGAAGAGAGAAAAATCAAGCCGTTCGCGAAGAAGCCCATCACATTCATGTTCCATGCAACCTATGGAAATCAGCTCTTCAGCATCATGGAGCACGGGCTCAAATCTGGGAAATCCCAGTCAAACCCTTCAGGGGAGAATGCACGTCCACATGGCATGCATCGATGACGTCATCCTTGACGACGATGAGTGAGAAGCCGTATTGACCCATGTGCCAGCAGGAAGAGATGCACTGTTGATCCTTGCATTCCTCAAGGACCAAGACTATGGCATCCGACTCTCCGAAGAGCGAACAGCGTTGACAGACAAAACCATCGAGGCAAGGAACATTGTTGCAGCATTTGAACCTGATGGCAGCCTCATGGCGCGCAACAAGTGGATCATGAAGAAGCATCTCAGTTATGAAGATTACGAGATGTACGACACCAAGATCCGCGAGTTTGCCGATGCCTTCTTCAATTATGTGAATTCCACCAAGCACAGCAAGGAAAAAGATACTTCCTCAGAGACCAAGAAGAGACGGCGTTCCACCGATCAGGACGAAGCTGAAGAGGAGACGATGGAGCCCTCCAAAGATCCGTCAAGCCAAAAGTCATCGTGGAATATCACAATTCAGAGAACCTAGATGAGTTCATCCAAGAACTGAAGGGAATCTATCTCGAAACAGATTTGAACAAAAAGGACGCAGAGGAAGAGCTCGCGGAGACCAAGGCAAACCTCTCCCGCTTCATGAACAAGTTCAACAAAGATCCAAGAAGAGCTCATCCCAACTTGACAGAGTGCGAGAGAGCCTCATTGGCACATGTCGATCCCGATGTCAATCTCGGAGAAGAAGAATTCTACTTCCCTCATCGAGGAGAATGTCCCACCATTGGTGAGTACAAGCAAGCTCAACCAGGATCCGGATATCCGATTAAGCTTCCGCTTGGATTGAAGAAGCTCAGGTCACATGATGACCCGGAAATCATCCGAGCCTATGCCGATACCCTGGGATCGCTGATGCAGCCGACCGACCGTCCTCCTGTGGACTATCTCAAGATGCATGAGTTCACCTCATCCATAGCGATCAACACGCTTACCCTGAACCATGGAAACCTCACAAGGAATCCAAAGCTGGACAACAGGGAGGTACAACATGCCGATGAGGGGTCGACCGATCGTAAAGATGATGATGCAGAACAGTGCGCACATCTTATGCCTGAATGAAGCAGACGCATTCTTCAGTCCTAATGATGAGAAATCCAGGGAGCTCATCAAGACGTTCATCCGA
>CAUJNA010003858.1:172653-177653 GCA_963377175.1 Effrenium voratum
AAGCATGCCAAGCTCTGCAAGTACCAGGACTGTTTGACTGCCAGCAGCCAAGTCGAACCATGACCACTTCTTTCAACCGAACACAAGCGACTCTTCAAAACTCACTGATAGGCAACTTTCCGGCATGAACGGCTTTGGATGATGCAACACGGAGTGTGTAGAAGCGGACACTCGCATTGGACCTGCAAGCTTGAGTTGGTTTGCTGAGAGCAGCATGGTTTGCCTAGCTTACTCAAACAAGTCTTCTTCTACTCCAGCATGTTTCTTCGTTATAGAGTCAATCATCACAGGGAAGCAGTCGGTCTCTAGCATCGTCTAAATTCAGGCCAGTTGCAAGATATTGACATCCTTCCTGACACTGTTGAGGTCTTTTCTGTAGTCTGAAGATGTATAGTATAAACGCATTGATAGAAGTGTTTGCCGCCATGGCGGCCGCAGCACGGCTGAGCAACAGCAGCAACAACACGAAATCAGGACTACAACCTGTGCATGGCTGCCAAGGAGGGTTTGTCTGGCGCTTAGGTTGGTGCAGTGTTTGGTTCATGGCTTACCAAACGATGGCATCAGGAGGCAATGGCCCTTTGTGTTTCTCGGTAGGCTCTTGGTCATCCTCCTCGTTTCGTGTCTTCCCCTGGCTTTTGCGCGCAGCATATACTGTCAGTCACACCAGTCCAAACATCTGCTAACCGCTTTCACTTTTGGCCTCACTACTTGCAGTGGATGATTCTGCTATGCACCTTTTCGGCGGTGGTCCTCCAGAGGTAGTGGACCAAAGTCGTTGCCACAGAATGGATCCCTGGCCTACGCATGATACCAACGCCAGGCTGTAGCAGGTGTTGAGGCTCAGATCTCATGACGAGCTTTCAACCTTCCCCTTCCTAGTTTGCAAGAGCGTTTCCGTCAATCTGGAAGTAAGTCACGCTTACCCACGTTATTTGCTGATTTGTTCGCAGATCCGCAGGCATCTTGTCCATTGAGGGTTGAACAAGTTAGACCGTTGTGCTTCACAACTTGGATTGAACGCCATCGTCTTTGAACAGAAGTAGACACCCCGGTTTGCATGGATAACGCTTGGACCACACACCCTTCTTTCTTCAGTTTTCAATGTTTCCTGCAAGTGTGAAGTGTTTCGGTCTGCAAGGCCAGACCAGCTTGCCTCCTAAATGTGTTTCTGCCGCCGTGCAGCGCGAGCTCGTGTGGCCGAGCTTGGCTCGCTTCTGCTGGCTCGTTGAGCGTGTGACCTCATGCTCTTGTTCTGGACCTGCGCTTTTGCAGCCACGGGCCCCGCCTCCGGGCCGCTTGCGCGAGCGCAGCCGGCATCAGCATCATTCCCCCCTGCCCAGCTTGCCCTAGACAAAGGTTTCGAAAGAAGGAACTCCTTTGATGTCAGCCCTGTGTTTTCAACATTGCCAAATGGCCAGCGTCGCCAGCATCCCACAGAGGTTCTTCGGTAGTTTTTTCTTCAAAGCACACCAGGCAGTGAGATGCTCAATGATCCCAGTGATTTTCCACGGGGCCAGTGATGTTGATGATGCGGGTCGCCAACTTCCTCGGCCTTAGGTTGCTGATGCGCAACTGTCCGTGGCGTCAAGCAATGCTGAAAGCGCCTTGAACGGAAGCCAAGCAAAGCAAACCAGAAAACAACATAAACTTTGTCATACTTTTAAATCCATCAAGCCTGCGCTGATCTTGAAAGCTCACGTCTCAGTCAGTCTGAGTGGCAGTGCCAGGCTTCTTGGTCCTTTCTTGCAAATTGCAATACCAGCGGACTTTTAGGGTATTGGTAACCTTGTTGGTTTCATTGTATCAGGTGCGACTTCAAACATGCGACTGTACGCAAGCGCGCAATCTGAGGGCCGGCCTTGCACGATACTTGGCGAGTACTGCTCGGAAGGGGAGCAAAGATGGCGCGCCGGGCTTGACCGGGCGAGGCTGGAGACTGGGCACCCTGCCGTCCAGGCACCAAGCAAAGGGACGGAGGCTACTTGCCACTACATTTAGCTGCCAGTCGTGGACATGCAGAAACTGTAAAGGCTGGAGTTGCAACTAGGCGAAGAGTTCTGAGCCAATAAGATGTGCAGGCTTTGCTAAAAGCGAGCAGCAATGTCCATGAGCAGACGGATGGTGGCTACACAGCCCTCGATCTTGCCTGGTAGCCCAGTGCGCGGTTGTTGCACCCATCCTTGGTTCGCTGAGGCCTGTGAAAACCTTGCAAAGGCCAGCCCCAACTCAGAGGCGCACGCCATTGATTTGATATGCAAACAAGCAAACAAGTAAGTGAGCTTGCAGTTCTTGTGATGTAAGCAGAATGCTCTTCACGCTTGTCACTTTCTGGACTGAACAGGCATACTCGAGGCTGAGCCACACAATCGACATTTTGCTCTCCAGAAACTGCAAGTTAAAGGACCGACTTATGGATGATTAGAGGATGCTGCAAGTAAGCATGCATGAGCATTGCACCAGCCAAGGAGTTCAGAGGAGAAGCAGAACTAGACAAAGCAAGACAGCACATGCTCAAGGCAAGCGGTATATTGCGGTCTTGTTTGCAGTGTGTCGCAGAATGCTTGATCGCTTGGGAACATCTTCAGCACATGTGGCTGCTAGGTGGACGTCAAAGACACCGACAAGGACGCTGCATGTTCAAGGGTTCGGTGTATTCAGCCAACCTGTCTTCTCGACGATGTCAGGATGAACCGCCAAGAAAGCCCAAAAAGAGGACTGATGGTTTGGCTGGCTTTGGCAGGAGTTTCTTCTGCTTGCCTGCGGGCTGATGAGCTGATTCACTACTGGATGGAATCTGCCAGACTGCATTGAACATACCCAGGCGAGAAGACGAGCCCTTAAAGCTGGTTGAACGAGAGGCGTCGTTGGGCAGCTATTTATACATTATAGGCGCATAGAAATACAGGTGTGTATGTCTCTTTGTGTGTGTGTATGAGCGTCACAACTGGACTGGTAGATGAATGGCGAGCAGATCAGGCAAAACAGCCTTGAGTGGATCGGTTGTCATTGCGCACGTTAAATCAGATTCAGATTGAGCACCCTAGGGGAACCGGTGGATGTCATCCTTCAGTCGTTTGTCCAAGCGCTGCCTCTCCTCATGGCAAACACTCAAGCAGCCCTTGAAACCATGTGTGGCCAGATCGTTTGAGAGATCTCAGATTCCTGTTTGGCTAGAATGGAGAAAAGGATGTGTGGCGCGAGATTTAGAGCTGCTCCTAATCCTGGCCCAGAATCGTGGGGAGGGAATGTCCACTGTCAAGAAGTGGCGAAGAAGTACTGGAGAGCCGGGGCCGCGTATGAGAGAATTTTATGCATAGATGGACTTACTGAACATACATATTGGGGGCTACCCAATCTTACTCACTCTGGGAGCTTTTACCGCGGTATCCCATCCAGGACTTGAACCTGCAACCTTAACAGGCTTAAATCAACTACCCAACGCGCCCTTCTCAGCGTTTGATTCTAAATTTCATCTCATCCACAGGAAACTGATCGATTCTTGTCTTGCTACCACAAACAGATGCGGATCTCTTCCCAACGAAGGAAAGCCAAAGAAGGCAAAGGCGAACGATTGGACACAGAGAAATTTGGCATGCGCGTGCATCGGCCTACTGGTCTTGGCACCAAACTGCTCGGCAGAACCATTCTTTGCAATGTTCGTCGAGGGTGCCCCATGCTCAAAGCAGCACTGATGGCGGCCCAACGCAGCCCAGTGCTTGCTTCTACATGCAAAAACACTTTTTTTGGACGCAGTCAGCAACATGAGGGCAGCAGAATCACCTGTGCACACTTCACAATTTTCTGCCACTGCTTTTGCCTCGCTGCTCTCGTCTCACTCCTTTGCCTGCCCCTCCACAGGCAAAGGTGGCGAAGGCTTGTGACCACCCGTGCGCAGGCGGTTCACATTCTGCGTGTGAAAAGAAACGATTTGTGGTCAAAAACGACCAACTTGCTGCAACAGAACAAACTCTTTGGCGCACAGTTCCAAACCTGAGCGCAAGTCTAGCTGACGAGCACTCGGGTAATGACCCTTACTGCCGAGACGATCATCTCACTGGTACAGAGTTACTCAGCACAAGTCAGTGCCAGTGGAACTTCTCATTGGCCCAACAACAAACCATTCCTGACAGACTTCTCAGTGAAGCACGGCTGGAATCAGTAGTTTCGAGGGTTTCACTGGATGGCCAATGATGCATCTGTTCTGGCGGAGGTCATTCATTAAACTCAGTACTAAGAGCAGAAGTCATCCCGCAGCACGGCGTTGTCGAGGGTGATTTGTAGACATGGCATCGAGCATTGCAGCGCAGGTCAAGACCAAAGTGTCTGAAGAGGAGAAGAAGGCTGACAACTACAAGGCCGTCAGAATAATCAGAATATCACTTCTGCCCAGATCTTGCAAGCATGCCGCCTGGCTTCAGGAAGCGGAGAAGCTTGCCAAGAAAGTGGCTGAAAGTCGAGAAGTGCTGCAAGCAAGCTGGCGAGGCGCGCTTCGACCAACTTGCTCTAGCATCGGGCTTTGCAGAATCGGGCGGATTGTGAGCAGCAGTGGAAATCTGACTATCATATGAGAATAGTCATGCAATGATGATTGAAGAATGCGCGCAACTTCCTGTTCTGTGTTAGCAGTGGAATCAGACTTGCTACTTGTGAGCGAACAAGAATGCTTTGACTTCTCCAAGCCTCATGAGATCAGGTGATGGGGACAAGTTGCCAGAGTACCTGTCAAGCAAGTGCTCCTTTTTCCTTGCAGCAATTTGCGTTGGCGAAATGTATCGGCAAGGCATCGTTTTCTCTTGAACGTGACATTTTTACATTGAAGAAATGCGCAGCGCCATTGAAGGCTTCACTTGACCTTACGCAGAAAATGCAGGTACTACCAGATCCGCATTGATGTGCTGCGGCGGAAAATACAGGCAGGAATGCGAACCATCGCAGATGAAGAGTTGCTGAGTTCTGAAAGCTGAGAGGAGAAGGACCAGCACATCGAAGAGGCGTTG
>CAUJNA010003858.1:182653-190802 GCA_963377175.1 Effrenium voratum
AGGCAGGGTCCCCACACGCATGATATGCATCAGGGGTAGTGTTGCATGGAGACGAGACGGTGACAGGCGGTCCAATTGAAATTGGCAGGTTGAAGTACCATCCTGACAAGATCACTGATCGGCAGCCTACCGACGAGGACGAGCGGCCAGAATGCTTTGAGCCATTTAAAGCCGCTTTGAGATTGGACAAGCAGAGATCTTTTGGTGAGGACTACAAATTCTACGAGCGGATCACGAAGGCGTATGATGTGCTTTCCACCAAGGAGGCACGATCGAAAGCAATAATATACGATTGTTTTGCGTATGCATTTTGAGCTTGGAAGGGTTGTGTGCAAATGGCGGCTGCTTTCTTTTCGGCGTTCTTTGGGATTTCTTGACAAAGGGCAGTGCTGCGTTTGATTTGGGAGGAGAGAGATAAGTATTTAGAGATGGCGAACCACGTTGAGTGGCTGCAGCTGGGGGCCTAGATGTTTGCCGCTTGCGGTCAGCAAGGCAACTTTTCCGCTTGCTTGCAACATTTGATGCACTGTTGGCATGCCACAAAAGACCTGGAGTTTTTGGCTTTGGCAAGCATGTGGGGAAGCAACTTCCCGAAGTGTGTGACAGTTCAATCTTTGTTTGGGAGGGGGGAGCGACGGAGATGAACGTTAGAATGATGATTTTTATTGAATTTGGAACCCGTGCTTTTGAGTATTTTGCCAGACATGGCTCCATCGGCAAGCATCATTTTGTGCGAGCCCAACATGGTTTCAAACTGTGCCTGGGCATCGCATGAAATCTGTCTTGGCCAGCCCTCCAGTGAAAGAAGGAGTCTTGGGCAGCCGAAGACACAATTTGTCAGCCTGTGTCTTGAGCACACTTTTAAGTATTAAATGGTCAATGTGACAACAGCAACAGCACATCGGGCTCGTGTCTGAGTTTTTTGTGCAGTGGTCCAGCTGTTTGCCAGAGAATGCAATCATCATTTGTTCTGAGACGGGTTTGTTGCAGTCTGGATGCCGCAGTTCTGAGCAAGGGCGGGCGTCCAAGAAGTCGGTCAGTTTGAAGCCGTTTCCCGGAATGTTGGTTTTCAACTATTCGCCAATTCTACAAATTGTTGATCCTGCAGCCTGGCTTGGGAAGCCTGAATCTTATGCTTACCGTTGAGCATCCGCAGTTGCGTAAAAGTCTTTTCTCCGAATCCTGAACCTTCAGTTTCCTGTAAACTCTTTGAAGTTGCCCATTCGGATCCAGCTTGCCGCTATGTGTGGGAAACACTTTCAAACATTTCGATAAATGAAAAAGCAAATGAAAGGTTGTAGATCCTCAATGGGAGGACAAAGGCCAGGAGGTTGGTTCTGGAATTGGTGGTGGTGGTGGCGGCGGCTTATGCATACGTTGTCCTTGCACTGCTTCGCTGAGATTCACTTTAAAAGCCAAGCCCCAGTCTTTTGGCTTTTGGTACCTGCTTGGCAATGGATGGGCTGCTGCGTGGCTAATGCAGCTCGAATTGTGCGTAAGCTCATCACCTTGACTGTCAAGGAGACACGCTCAAACCACAGCAGCTCTGCAGCCCAAGGTGAAAGCGCTAGAACCGAAGCAAGAACAAATTGTGATTGAAATGATGTCTACGCAACCTTGACTTGCGCAAAGAACACCCCGACTTGCGCATGCGATTTAGCGCAAGGGTCTTTTCAGGCTTGGATATCACAAAAGTAGCCATGATTCACTAACATCAGCTTCTGTTGTTTGTTTCTTGTTTCGCATTGTTTGTTGTTGTTTGAGTAGCGCCAGGAAGCACTTGGCAATTTGGATTCATTATATACACTCTTTGATTTGCTTGCTGAGGCAGCGTGGCGAGGAGGAAGAAGCAAGGCTTGTTGAAAAGGCCATGAATGACATGGAGACTTCTCACAGGAAGGCCCAAGCCCCAGCGCGCATGCACATTGCTGTTCCTGGTTAGCCTTCTAGAGCAGTCATCATTCACATGTGGATGGCAGGGTGCCATGCGCATGCAAAACGATCAAGCTGCTGACAATGCATACCCTCCCAGAAATGATGATGTGCAGACATTGCATTTCAGGTCAAAAAAGATGACAAGCGAGAAGAAGAGACTGGACAGCCGCCTCGAGAACATGTGCGCTCGCATAGTTTGCCCCGCATTGTCCGACGCCAGCATCCTGGTCTTCAAAATTGCTAGGTTGAGCGGGCAAAGAAGAAGCTCCAAGAGAGAAGAGATGAAGAGACGCCTTGATCCAAGCAGACATTTCCTCTTACTTGACATTGAAGACACTCATATCAGGTGGGACAGGCCTGATAGGATCAAAGCGCTCACATTGGGTACGCCCAACAAATGCAAGGCTCGAATTGTTGGGCCAAACATCACTCCGATACATCATTCCATGAAGGCGCCTGTGGTCACTGCGCAGCGGTTCTCTGAACGCCTTGAGCAGCCGTCCTGCCACGTTGAAACTGGGGAACAATGGCCCACTTGATTGGCATGAGATGGGCTGCCTGAGGTGTTGGATTGACATCGAATGGATGTGCAAGATGGCATGTGCATCTGCCGAGCGCATTGAGTATGAGTTGCGGGTTCAGGCGGGACGGGCCTCTTGGCCTTTTTGGGCGGCGTCTGGCATCTGTCAGGCCATCGGGAGAAGCTCCGAGTCTTGGGATGAGGTCTACCATGGCTGGGAGAGCAGCGCGCTGGACCAAGTATGCCAATGTATCCTTCCCATTAGCAAGCGTCTTGTGCTGTTTGGAGCAAAGTGAGAGGATCGTTCGCCTTCCCTCAATCAAGGTCTCCCTGGGACCTTTTCCAGTCGGGTCCTACGAGTTCATGGTCAGAGCGAGAAATAGTATTGGCCCGGACCCTCGATCTCTTGAAAATAAATCTCAGTATGCAACAGATCCATTTCTGAAAAGTGTTCTTAGTTGGCAAGGTTGGGGTGAGTGGAGCGACGTGGTGGTGGTGACTTTACATGACCCGAAGTGGGAGAAGCAGCAAGGAAGAGAAGCAGAGACACAGGTGAGGATCATACCTGCAACTTGATCCGGATGTTGGCGGTTTGAGCCAGGTGCTTCGCGAGCAAGCCAAGATTGTGTCCCAAGACATGGAAGCAATTCTGGATGAATACGAGGCTCGTGGTACGCTTGCGAATGGATATGCAGACTTTTGGATGGACCTTAAGGATCTACAGCGCGGAAGCAAGCTGACGATTCACCGTGCCTCCAACCTTTTGTTTCGTCTGCAGGCAAGGAAGCAACTCTCCGTCGCATTTTCCTCGTATCCGTGGCAGGAGTTGAAGCGAGCGCGTGCTCGCAGCCATCTTGCCAATCCACAGCTCCTGCGTCAGGCAGTGTTGCTCTCTTTGTACCTTCTTGTCAAGCCATATTTTCATGCTCTGGCGACTGCGCGTACAGATTGATTCTGCAATAAATTACAAGACAGTGGTATCCCAGATTGTTGGTAGTGGATCTGGGATCATTGCTGGATTTCAGGCAGAGTCAACAATGCAAATCCTTGAAAGGCGAGCCGGGTCAGAGTTGTCATTTTGCATGGCCTTGTGCCACAGTCGCCTTCTTTTGCTGTTATTGCTCATGGGCTTGGCGCAGGTGGCGTGACAGAAAGGAAGCATTTACAGAATGGAAGCAGTGCTAGCCTGAGGACGTGTCATGCCATGGCAGCACGTGCTTCCTGTTTGTCAAGGTCACTGCTGGAAATGAGGAACCAGCTCCTGCAGGATCCTGTTTTGGCCATGGCAGAATGGTTGCTACTGCTCAGCAATCAACCGCTGCACTGATGTTGTGATATTCATCGCGTTCTTCACCTGCCTACCCAAGTGCAGGGCACTGTGCACTTGGTCAACACAGTGTCGTAGTCTTCATGTCACAACGCGTTGGCAATCACCTTGTGATGAAGGGCATGTCAAAGGGCTGTGTAAAGAGCAGTTCCGGTCTTCTTTTTTTGCCCTGCCCATTATTGGAGGATACTGAAGATGATGACACGTCAGATTTGGCTGGAACCCAAGATGCTATCAGGACAGCATGTTAGTTTTAGCTGGGCCTGCCCAGGAGAATTTCCTTTCCCAGGATGAGACCTACTTTGGATCGTTGAGCCCGGACATCAGGAAGGGAAACAAGCACTCAAAATGGCCAAGCCAACTTTGAAAAGAGTGCGCCAGGAATTTGATTGTTCAAACGCTGTTGGGCTTGGACTCCAAGCAGGCTGGGAATGAGCAGAGCTGCAGTATCAGTTTCAAGTGGTCGCAGGTGTTCAAAAGGCTGACCATCAGTCAGAAGGACGTTGTGAGAAGACAGCGAAGATGAATCAGACAAAATAGGCAGAGAAGACGCATCCATGAATTTGGGGCAGGACAAGATTCTGCGGGCCCTGCATCGTGGCGTGGAATTTGGCCGAAGCATACTTCCACTGAGACGAACTTAGACGATAGAATCTCACAAGATGCACCCTTTAGACCCGAAGGCCGGACCGACAGGATGATGAAGCTAAGTTCACTCCGCCGGCAGACAGGAGAGAGTTTGTTTGGGTTTTGTTGGTGAAAGGTCTTAGCATGCAGGTCACCTGCAGGTCCGTGTTGCCTTGCATTTGAGATGCTTTTGGCATGTGTCGCCTAGTTTCTCACAATTGTTTGCCTGCAGGAGTCGGGCAGTCTTCACCAAGCACGAATCCTAGATGTATAATATAGACCAAACAGCAAGGCTTTGAGGATGGGTCTTGAGGCATCAGACTGACCAGCTCTCTCGCCTGGCAGAGAAGTTTGCAGTGGCGCGTGCCAAAGCACCGCAGCTGGAAACGCTCGACGCAGGCAGATGTGCAAACATATGATAACATAGCTACATGTGTTTGGCGTTTGCCTTTTTGGAGGTGAATTTGACGTGCGTGAGAGCCGAGAACTCGAGGCGTGATTCCGAGCCGTCGTTAGTCGGAGGTGACATTTATTTTGGAAGCCTGCAAAGCCAGCACTGCTTTTCCCAGATTCGATGCCCCATGTGAATGGCTGAAGCAGGCCGATAACTACTCCAACAGAAACAGGGGGACCTCAGAGTGAAAATGCTGAATTCAAGATTCGTTTGTTTTCTTCGGCGTAGACTTTCGACTGAGTGCACCTAAATCTATGGGCATGGAGTCAAGAAGCACGGCACTTTGCTTCGTGGCTGGAGTTTTGGAACTCAGGGTCGAGCCGCGGCAATCAAGCCAAGTTTTGACACAGATGTCAGATCTGAACCGGCCGTTCAAGAAGTCCAAGAAGACTCTGTTCAAGTGATCCGTGGACCAAGGTCTCCTTCCTTGAAATATGCTTCAATGCTGCGTCAAACATTGAACAACTGAGGGCTTGGAGAGTCACATATTTGCGTATCTGAATCAACCACGGCAAGTCAACAATGACACATTCTGTGAGAGGGGAGACTGGCCAATGAGCGAGAGAAGCCAAACTATTGACCATCATAATTTGGAAGCATCACACCACAATCTGTAAATTCTTAAGACATGACACAAACCAGAGTCGAAGTAGCAAGCATTGGACAAGCTTTGATATTGTACGAGGCAAACCTTATTCTTCAAGGCATGGCGAAATGCAGCCCAATCGCGATAAGCTGCCGCACAAGGGTTGAGGGCATCAAGTCAACCACGGACAAATCCAAGAAGCAAACCATCTACACACTCAGGATCCATGATGCAGAATAAGGAACAATGCAAGAGTCGACAAGTAGCATATCATAGACAGACTACTAGTTTGACATTTTCCATGTGCAATTGCTACTTTTCAATGGTGTGGCAGTTTGGGCTGGACGACGAGATGGACGAGAAAATGTGCTCCATACTACCAGAAGAGGCTGCTCGGCATTCTGTTTGGCGCATGGACTGGTCAGTGCCGATCAGGTTTTGGACACTCAGGCTAAGGCTGGCCAGTTCTTGATTTGCCCCCTGCCAGTTTTCTTCTTGTCCAAATAAGCGATGACAGGAGAAGTCTGGCAAAGCAATGCGCACGCTATACATTTCAGGATTAGCAGCAACCCAGTGGGCTTCCGAGAGCATGCAGCATGCCTTGTCGTATCTTGGAGAATTGTCACTGGAGGCGCCGCGTATCGCGCGATGACTTGGTCAAGGCATTGCGACCCATCGCCGAGGCTGGCTCGACAACTGGGTGTCGTGGGTGTGATATGCTTGTTTGGTGTCGACCGGAAGTTCCTCAGACCATGGGCTTGTTGCTGGTCGCTGGGTGCATGGACCTTGCGCTATAATAGCAGCACCACGGAGTCAGGGCGAACACATGCCACGGTATTCTGATCCCAAACAAGTTCCAAAACAGCGACAAAGCGTCCAACTTTTTGACGTTGACTTGCTTATGTCATAGTGCACTACCATAGCACTTGCGTGTTCCCCGGCATAGAATCCAAATGTCCCAGCATGGCCTTTTCCGGCACAGCATCGAATTGAGCCTGTACTACTGAAGCACAGGCATGCGGTGATGCCAGCGACGGCATGCAACTTCTTTACCCAAATCAAAATTATGGTGGCTTTGATTGTTGGTGTGCCATCGGAAGATGACAACTTAGCACTTACCATATTATTTGCCGACCTCTCTGTGGCGAACTCGTGCGGGAAGGGTGGTCAAAATGAGCGCAGGGTCCTTACTTCTACGGATGCCAGAGTAGCGCGAGTTCCAGCTCTTCTTTACTGGCGTTAGCAGTTCAATAGTTGCGTCAGACACTTTCGGTCTGGATTTGTGACTTGTTGGAGGAGATCAGACTACAGTGTATGATTTTCACGAGTCCACGGTAACGCTAGTAATGTAGAGCAAGGAAAACAGTTATCACCTCAGACGCTTCCGGCGCTAATTTGTGGCTTTTTTGGGTCAGCATAGTAAAAAGGCTACACAGCTGCCTGGTTGTGAAACATTGTGCGGGTGTCGGCGTATCGGCGTAACAGCGTCCAGACAAAGGGCTCGTCCAGCATGTCTTGACATGGCGTACCGGCGTATCGGCGTATCGGCGCGAGGCGGTTTTTAGACATGGTTTGCATCCACACTGAAATATTGCTAATATGAGTCGCAATAAGTTCCAGCATGCAGGAAGGTTGCAGGCACAATGCTCCAAGGACTCAAGGAAGATTCTGGGGTTCTGCGATTTTCCTAAACTTTCCATGGACAAAAGACAAATGCGCGCGACCCGAGTGTTGAACGAACTTCGGCTTTTGCTGAGTCTGGGGCGTTTGGGGATCAAGGCCAGTTCATTCCAGGTGGATGGTGCCAGAGTAGGTGCCGAGGATGCGCCTCAACCTTAGGCATAGGTCTTACACGGCACAAGATTCTTCGTACGGTCAAGGCTGGTGCGATTCTCCAGCCCCGAGCAAGCCAAGAAGGCATTGAACGTGCTGCAGCGAAAAGTTGGCGCCGCAGCACTTTCGACTTGTATCTTGATCACTTCATACACTTCATAAACCTCATAAGGACTGGCTGAGACACGTAGAACTGGCTCCCTCCGACCAACTCTCAGAGGAGGTGGGCATCGACCCGTTCGATCCAGATTGCAAATCGACATGTCAGAGGCCTTGGCTGCGGCCGGGGGCCGCCCGGTGAGGCTCTGGCTTCGCGGCTGTCATTTTCGACTCGTTGTGCTTCGCTGCTCCCGCTTGTTCGTGCTCTTGCAGGCTTGCGAGCCCAGAGCTCCCACAGGTGACGCGCTTTTGCCATTGCTTGCCATCATAGCATCCAGAAAGAACCAATGGAGCAGCAGACTTGCGCGAAAGGCTCAATCCTATCCACAGCGCTGCCCTCAGCAAGTTGTTCGTTTGGGTGCATCAACTTGTGAGAGAACATGAGCTGAGGCCTCTTCAGTCGAGGCAAGCGCCACGACAGGCCCAACCTCAAGCACCTTTGCCTACAGTAGCCAGCTTAGGAAACAGCCGCAGCGCTCAACATTGGCATGCAGTTTTCCTCCATCGAGGTACAGAGTCACCCTTCTGCGCCTGCGAGGAAAGAGGCTCGATCATGTTTCGCTAGCAGCAATCCAAGTCTGTGTGTCATGTTTGAGCTGTTTTCATATCTCGTCTGCATGTGCAGCACGTTGGGCCTACACACACACACACACACACCCGCGCCCGCGCCCGCGCCCGCGCCCGCGCCCGCGCCGCGCCCGCGCCCGC
>CAUJNA010003858.1:190902-200902 GCA_963377175.1 Effrenium voratum
CCCGCGCACCCGGGCGCTCGCGCACCCGCGCGCCCGTCCATCCACGCGCACGCGCGCACGCACGCACGCACGCACACACACACGGTTTCAGAAGCTACCAGGAACTAAAATCAGGTCGAATTCTTTTTCAGAAGCTGCCAAAGAAAGCCTAAAACGTGTTTTAATTCCCCTAAATGAGTTTACATGGAGAAATATTTAAACCTGATGTTAAATGCTTCAAGGCCTACTACCACGGAGAGGTATTAACATCCATGGTTCCTCATGGACATCTTGTGTTGCCGCAGTTTTGTGGCTTAAGCTTCATGGACAGGGCGCTGACCAGTGGTGTTGGTGCCGGTACTACCTTGGCACTGCTTGACCTTGACAGAGGGGCTCTTCGATTTGCACCATCGCCTCCCTGCCCTTGGATTGAGGCCCCGGAACCGCATCTGCATCTCTCATCTTTTTCGCTGGGGTTGTTGGCGGGTTTTCTATTGTGGCCGATTCTGGAACTGATTTTACACCTGCGGTGGGCATTGCAGCTGGCTGTGCTGCAGCGCGTCTTGACTGGTCCGGTCGAGACGGTTCAGCCTGCCCCGCGCAGGCCCTTTTATCGCCTCTGTTGTGCGAGCAGAGGTAAGTGCACTTCGGCGTGAGCTGGCTCGGGTTTCGGATAGTGGTGCAACAGGGCCCAACATCTCAGCGGTTACAAGTGTTTCTGTTGGGGGATATCTGGCATCGGGAGCTTCGGTCACCGCTCGGGATTCAACAGTTGGTTCTGCTACTGCCTCAAACACTACTGTTCCTGGCTCACAGAGCTGGAGTGTTCGTGAGGCTGTTTGCGACGAGATTGCATTGTGGGTGACCCTCTGTTTGAACGGCGAGCATCGTGCAAGCTCGGGGCGGGATCGGATCAATCTACCATCTTGGGTGTGGATTGTGGCCAGGGACTTTGAGGGCAATTCTTTCAACCCCCCTCGCATTTACGGGCATTTTGGTTCCTGCAAGAGCTTGGCGAAGCGTGGAACAGATTTGGGACAGTGTTTTTGTGGGCCTTCCTTCTCAGCGGGAAGCCTTTCGTGTCATTGCTGCAGCAGGCCTTTCGAGGCCTGCTGATTTGCTTGATTGATGGATTTGGACGAGTTCGACGAGGCTGAGAGTTCGCCGGATCTCCCTCGTCTTTGCTCACTTTCTGGCGAAACAGACATCAATTACACACCATGCCGTTACACCACTCCTTTGGGTGTGACGGTTCAGGCTATCCCCATCTGCGATTTCGAGGGGAAGTTGCTAGCAGCTTTTCCTCATCAGGTTTGGCACAAGACTCCGGCATCTTGCACGTTGCCTCGAGACATGCTGTCGAAACCAATAGCAGCGGAGGTCTTTGCAGCTCAACAAGAAGACAGATCTTTGCTGATGGAAGATGGAACTGCAAGGTTTGGGTGGGCTTGGTGAGACCTGCGTTGATACATGGCTTTTCCGTACACGAGGAGGAGCTCTCTCTCCCTTTCGACTATGCTTTCAAGGACAGCGAGGGCTCTCCTGTCCTGCCTTCTGCTCTGGGACTTGTGGATGTTGCGAACGACCATTTTGCTTTTCTGTCTCTTCCAGAACAAGAACAGCTGGGAGCTTGCCCGAAAACAGCTGCAACAGGAGATGCTGGTTTGGAATCCCGCGTTCATAGCTTGGAGGTAACGCTAGGTACTATGGCGGAAGACCTTGCAAAAATCACGAAATCAATGGAGGAACCTGCTCCACGGGTCTCTGCCATGAAACCACTTGGTCCCAGGTCGTCCAAGAGTGACCTTCCCGACTTGGATCCAACCATGGTTGCTTCAGCAAGAGCTGCAGGGATAGAAGAAGAGGCGCTTCAGCAGATGCAGTGCATGATGGCCATCACCAGGACTTCAAGGAGACTGGACGAGCCACAGCTTTTTGTTGGCAGCTCCCTCAAGTCAGCTGGAGGACGTCCAAGCTCAATCAGAAGATCCTGGCTTGGACGAGGAACCTTCATCGCCTTGCTTTCGGAATGCTTTGTCCAAGCTCACGCAGATTGTGAGTTTTTTGACAGACGAGAAGGCCAAGAAAGCCAAGCAGACTGGAGTGGAAGCTGCCTTGGAGACCGCAGACCAGGGGCCCAGTGGAGGCGCGAAGAGGGCTGCAGCAGCGCCAAGCTCTACGCTCGGCTCTGTTGGAGAGGCCGCAGGAGATTTCATCCCTCCTCGAGAAGCTGATGTGGGAAGATTTGACCAGCCGAACGCAGACTCCAGGAATGCCTCGGGAAGAGTTTTCGGCAAGAGCTTGGGTGGAACGCAGAAGCAAGATCAGTGTTCACAAGACGGGAGCTTTCTCAGCTTGGTCGGCAGCTGGAATCCTGGACGACCTGGTCATGGGTCATGTCGCTCGAGCACGAGCTCGAGCAGCTCTACTGCTCTTACAGCTGGATCAGGTGGTGGTGGATCGTGGATCCTGGACTCTGGGGGCCGAACTTTCTCTGGAGCCGGCTCCACCTTTCTCGAGCCTGCAGCAGCATCTTCCACGGTCGGTGCAGGATGGAGAGGCGCCATTCAGCAAGCTCCTTGACGCCAGATGGGCGGAAGTCGCCCTCGCTCATCTGAGCGATACCGACACGTATCTGGCAAAACGGAAGACGGTTGGCAGGAAGGCTGCGCAAAGATACCAGCCAAGGTCCAGCAAACCCCAAGCCAAAGTTCAAAGCCAAAGCCAGGCCGAAGCAAAGAGCAGAGTCGCAACAGGAAGCGGCTCATTCGACCGACGCGTACTGCATGAGCCTGTGCCCTGCTGTGGTGGCGGCAATGAGGTTGAGCTTGATACGAAGAAGGTTAAACTCCCTTTGGGCAATGATGCTTTGCCTATCGGCTGTTCGCCAATTGAGCCTGGTACGAAGAAGGCCAAGCTCTTGGGCTCTTGGGGTCAGCCGCCCCCACCATTGAAGTGCCAGGTTTGATGAATTCATTGCCAAGACTCATCTTGAAGTATGGTGGGTTGTTCAAGCATTTTCTGTTTTCGATTGTTGGCCGGCAGAAGCCCAGTTCAAATGAGTTGGACACCTCCTCACCGCCCAATAAGCTTCCATGGCCGATGCCTTTGCCCTATCCAGAAGTTTTTCGAGCTGGTGAGCCTCTTTCCAGCTCTTGGAGAAAACGCAGAGTTTGCTTACAGATTGCTGTCTTGGATTGGTTTGTTCTCGGAAGACCCAAAGGCTGCTCCAAGATATCTGTGTTTGGGCCAGAAGCTTTCTTCAGAACAGTGGGAGATCGTTAAGACTCTCAATGGGCTGAGTGAGGATGCGAATTCGCCTTTGGAGGTTGATGCTTCGATGATGGGCCGTTCGGCTCCGAAGAATGAGTTGGCGGACCTCGAGATTGCAGCTCTCCATCGTGCTTGTGCAATTTTTGAATCGAGAACGAGATGGGAGTTACTTTTCTAACCAGTTGACCACTCGGGTCAACTCCGACTCTGCAACTGACTTCGACAATACTGGTGCCTTTGGTGCCTTTGTGTCAGAGGTTCCGGTTGAAGCTTTTGTCGCAGCCAAGCCGTTGATTGCAGACCGTATCGTTTTTGGTGACCTGCCAGCTTTCAATCCACGCCCCTTCATGGATGATGTTACATTGCGTCTCTATGATGATCCTGATTCCAATCTGGTTCAAGATGCTGCCAACGTCGTGGCGCCGAAGGTTTCGGTTCGTGCAACTCTGGATGAGAAGCTCAGCTTGTACCATGTGGTCGCTTGCTACCTTTGAAGAAAGGTCAGATTGGTTTGCCTCTCTTGGTGGCTTATTCGCAGTAGGAAAGGATCTACAGAGGGACAGATTGATTCTGGACCGACGCCCTCGGAATGCCAGGGAGAAACCTCACAACTCTTGGGCGAAACGCATGGCTGCGGGTCACCAGCTTTTGTCAATCATTTTATCTGCAGATGAGTGTTTGGAGATGTCTGGCCAGGATGTCAAAGACTTTTTTAAAAATCAGTTTTCGATCAATGATCGTAGACTGCACAGCAATGCTCTTCACGGGTCGCTGTCACAACAACAGATGCGTGACGTTTTTGAAGGAGTTTGCCCGGTTGCTGGATGCGCCTTTGTTGGACTCTCCACGATGGCCATGGGTGATCTTTTGGCTTGTGAGTTTGCTCAGGGCAGTCATTTGGCGTTACTCCTCCAGGCCTCTGCGACACATCCTACTGAGCTGATCCAACTAGAGCATACTTTTCCTCGTGGCAATTTCTTCGCTGGCATCGTGGTCGATAATCTTGTCATGTTGGAGAAGGTGGTCAGGAAGATGGACGCTGCCCTTGAGCCCACTCGCTTGGCTCCAGATCGAATGAAGAAAGCAGTCGAAGCATACCGAAGTGTGCATCTGCCTCTGAACGACAAGAAAGCCTTTCTTGGAGTTACTCAGGCTTCATTCTGGGGTATCGAGCTCGATGGAGTCGCCGTCTCATTGCGTGCTTCTTCGACCAGACTTTGGCCGCTCGTGATGATCACTATGCGGGTGTGTGCTTTGGGAGTAACCCCCCTTGGGCTGCTGGAGTCTATGGTCGGCTCATTTTGATAGTTAGACGGCGGTTGCTTTGCATTATGTCTACGGTTTACCAAGGCTTTTCATGCAGGTGGCAATCCTGGCTCGGTGATACGAATGTCAGATGCGCTCAAAGATGAGCTCATCACCTTCTGTGTATTGGCGCCTTTCGCTTGCGTCAACCTTCGGGCTTCTGTCCTGCCTGAGGTATTTTGCACAGATGCTTCGAATTGGGGTGCTGCCGCGGTGAGTGCCCCATTGCCTTCCAAGATTGTCACGGAATTCACGCGGCGTGCGCTTACAAAGCTTTTATGGTCGCAACTTCTGCCACCCGGCAAAGCCTGGCTTCGTCTAAAGGGCGCGCTGGACCCCTCTGAGGCAAGGTGTTTGAACTGCAAGGAAGTTTTTCGGAAGAAACATGTTTCTCAAGTTCACATCAATGTTGGAGAACTGCGGGGTCTCCTACAGTTGGAGCGTCGCCTTTGTCGGGAGCACCACAGCTTTAGATGGCTTAGCTTGTTGGACTCCCAGGTATCTTTAGGAGCCCTTGTGAAGGGCAGAGCAGCATCACAAGCTCCCAATATCTGCCGTATATCTTGGGTGCTGATGCCTCGGATTCCCATTTCTATGTACCGTCTAAGCTTAACCGCGCAGACACCCCAACACGTGATGCAGAAGTTCCTCCTCCAGATGTGCCGAGGCCTGTTTGGTTTGACCAGCTTTTACAGGATGATTGTTCAGGCTTCGACGCTTGGATCGCCAGTCTACCATCGCCTGACGGGAACTCAGTTCCTGACTTCCAGCAGCTCATCAAGCCCTTGCATGTTCGGATTAAGCGGTGTTCAGTAGCCTTGGAGTTTCAGAAGCCTGCAAAACAGTTACGGCATGGAGATGTGATTTCCGCTTCAAAAAGCAGAAGGACAGTGAAAGCTGTCCGCCATGAACGGGTCACCTCAGCGACCAAACCACTGGACGAGAGCGTTGTCAGCAGTTTTTCTCCAGACGTCGTCAATAAGTTGAACAAGTTTTCTGCTGGCACTTTTTACAAGCCTGAAGGATTTCGTGGTTTTTTCGAAGCAGGTGCTCTTGACCTTTACTCTGGCAAAGCAGGCGTGGCGAAGAGGCTGATCGACGAGGGTGCCCCCTGGGTTCTCTCCGTTCACATTCTCAACGGTGCGTCGCAAAACTTGCTGGATCTCAGTCTTCAACAGAGCATACTTCGGTTGATCGGGATGGGAGCTTTCAAGGTTGTTGGGTCTGCTATGATCTGCCAGTCGTTCACTAGGGCTATCACTCCTTGTGTGCGTACAAAGAAATTTTTGCACGGAGCCCCCTGGATGTCGCGCAACATGCAGCAGAAAGTTTCAGATGGCAACAAGCATTACGACTTCAACAAACAGGTCATTGACGAGTGTGAGGCCAGCTCCACCTTTTATTGGTTCGAAAACCCTGACTCCTCCTTTGTTTGGCAGCAGGTCGGCTTTGAACGTTACAAGTCGCCTAAGAGCAATCACCAGTTTTGAACTGACTTTTGCCGATCTGGTACGGTCTGGCGGAAGCGAACCCGTCTAGCTGTATCTCTTCCTTCTCTGCGAGGTGTCCGTCTTATGTGCCAATGCAGTCGTTCACATCGTCATCAAGTCCTTCGTGGCTACAACAGGCGATGTCGCGTGGCATGAACCAAACTGGCAGAAGCTTATCCTTCTCGGTTTTGTGGTTTGGTTGCCAAGGCCATTGCCTATGATTGTCAATGGAACTCTGCAAAGCCATTTTTCAATAACAAGCGCCTTGATATTGCGAACTGCTCCAAAACTGGTTCTTTGCGTGCCGGAGAGGCCAAGAATCCCGGCCCATGGCGCAGCGGTGGTGTCAGGCATTTTTCTTTGGAAGATGCTCCTCTGCAGACGATGACTTCTATTCGCATTGGTCAGGCTCAGTTCAATGATTTCAAGATGTGGTGCGACCAATTGTAGTTGCGGGATAGTACAGAGCTGTTCGTGGCAGTGCCTTTGTTTTTGGTGCAGTGCATTCGCAGATACGGTGATATTATGTTTGTACAAGGTGGGTCCTTGATGTATTGCCGACATCTGGTGGTAGCGGCTATTCGCAGTTTACCGGCTGCGAAACAGTTTGCTCACATTTGTTGGGATCTGGCTTCGAGGTGGCAGAAACAAGAACCAGTTGAACATCGAGTTCCTATACCCAAGCCTGTTTTTGAGGCAATGGTTTCCTTCGGCTGGCAAAACGGATGGAGACGATGGGCCTGCGTGACTATGCTATGTTATTTTGGAGCTGCTAGACCTGGTGAGGTTTTAAGTTGCTCACGTGCAGATCTTCTGCTGCCAGCCGATCTCATGGAGGAGACCCACGGTTCAGCATAGCTTTTGCTGCAGCAATCCAAGACTAGCTATCGTCAGATGGCTCGAGTTCAACATTTGAAGATTTCGGATGATACTGCCATTCGTTTGCTGACATTAGTTTACAATGGTGCCGAAGCTTCGGAGAAGCTCTTTGCTGGCTCACCTGCCGTTTACAGACGCAGGTGGGACATTGTACTTCAGTGCTTGGGGGTGCCCACTTCTTGCTTGTTGACTCCTGGAGGGTTAAGAGGAGGAGGCGCAGTCAGTCTCTTTCGCAGCGGCCTTTCAATATCCAATTTGCTTTGGCACATGAGGATTCAGCATGCCTCCACCTTGGAGTCATATTTGCAGGAGGTCACCGCGATTACTGCCTTGACGAAGATTCCACAAGATGATCTGAAGAGGATTCGTTTGACATCAACTTTTTTCTCGTTCTTGACCTGATGCTGGTTCAGGGACATTTGACTGCGCAATGCATGTGAGGCTGCTCGGCCTTTACTTTGTTTTCGCCCGGCGCGCCCTTTTCTATTCGTGGAGAGGACAGCTGCTTCATTGGATGACTACGCTGCCCTTGGTTTACTGCGAGTGGCTTCATCTATGTTTACAGCTGCGTCGCCACACTTTCACTTATACTTTCGTGGGCGTCAGCCAGCACAAAACGAGTGCCAGCGCGCTGCAACTGAGGGATTTCCATGGTTCCTCATGGACATCTTGTGTTGCCGCAGTTTTGTGGCCCCATCCCTCCCTCCCGGCCTGTGGCTCTCTGGGCTTGGCAGTGGAGAGGGCAGCTGCTTCATTGGATGACTACGCTGCCATTGGTTTACTGCGAGTGGCTTCATCTATGTTGACAGCTGCGTCGCCGCACTTTCGTGGGCGCCAGCCAGCACAAAAAGAGTGCCAGTGCGCTGCAACTGAGGGATTTCCATGTTAATACCCTGCAGAAGCTGTCAAATAGTACCCAAATCCAAAGAATTAAAACAGGTGTTAATCTTAATTGACACCTGTTTCGACCCCTTTTCCACACACGCACACACGCAGCCTTCCCCACATCTGGCGTGGCTTTTTTTTTCAAATTTGTTGTGATGGGTATGTCCTGAAGCCATTTGTGGAGACCCTCAAAGATTATGGGTGGCTGGGCCGCCACAAGAAGAGGCTGTTCGCAATGCTGCCTTTTCCATTCTATTCGTGGGCCTCAGTCTTGACAGCAAGCTTTGTGCTCCTTTCAGGCACCCGCAAAGATGAAGCCTCACATAAAGCTGAGCCAAGTTGTGGGCGACTCAGTCGGAAGCACCTTCCGATGCATATATGCCCTGCTGTTTTGTGTAGCTAGGTGGCGAGAGATGGGACGCGTTGCTGACACCATTAACGATTGTTGTCGGTTTACCTTTCGCAAGCAGCGCAATCATGCGCTCATGACATGCCAGGACCTCGATGTTTGAATGCCTACTTTGCAGAGGGCTTGCCTGGGAGCCGCAGGTGGTAATGTGCTGCCAAAAGGCCAGTCTCTCTCTCTCCCTCTTTTTTCTTTTGGGGGGCTATCACCACACTGGCAGGTGTTCTGTGGTGGTTGCTTGGATGACTTCTTGAGTACTGGCTCATCGTGCCCGTCTTGCTGGATTCTTAAGCCCCCTGTGCCTGCCAGAATGTGGCGCTGCGACACTGAGGTCAGGCTTCACTGGTCGTCAGAGACGGCAGCACCGGTGGCCATGACCCTGGAAATGATATGTCCTACTCGAAGCACTTAGAGCAAAACCGTATGCTCGTTTTGATGGGTTATGCAGTGATGCCTTGAGGCTGCACAGAGCAGACGGTGAAAAGACTTGAAAAGACGGCCGAAGGCACGCAAGTCAGAGGTTCTAAAGCTGCGCCGCATTGGACATGGCCCTGGAAGCTCCATTTCCAGGTGTGAAAGGTGTGGCCTGGCGTGTGTACACGAACATCAATGTGCGGTGTGGCAAGAGCTGTACTTGGTACGGGAACATTCTTGCATACAGCTCGGCTCTCAGTCAGATCTCAATTATGATTATACTATACCTTCTTTACACGTTACATTTGCTTGTAGATGTTTGAGCTGAGGCGATCACATGAATTCGTGCCAAGTTGGCCAAGAGGGAATTTTGGATGATGTGCCCCATTCTGAGTGTGCTGCGCCTGCACTGTCAAACCACATGTTAGGGACGTTAGTGGAACTGTTGCATGTTCAACATACGCAATTGCAAGTTGTGAAGGTTGGCCATGTTGGGCCCTGGAAGTACAGTATGGCAGAATCAGGACACAAAGAGCGCACGCATCCGGACAGGCAGGACACTTGCAATCGGTCAAATGGCATGCGCCGCATGCTTTACCCAGGATTCCCAGAGCCAGGCAGGGACAAGAACTCAGCCAGACCACTTGCCCACCTGCCAGCCAAGGTGCAGGATGACGCCAGGGGCTTTGTTCTGCAGGCGAAAGGCAACACGGGCATAATTTGTTTGCCATACTAAGATGCGGGGAATTCACGTGGTTGCTGGCGGTCACTCGTCTTCTGAGCAGGCCTTGGCATGTGTGCACCAGCGCATTGTTGAGTGACAGTTACAAACTTGAGCCACGTCAGAGCACTTCTAAGGATCCGAACCAGCTCAACTTGAGAGTTGGAGACAAAGTCAATGTGCAGCAGGCTTCAAAACGCATGGCCCACGTTGCCTAAGCTTGTGCTGGTGCTGCTGCAACCCTGCACAGGTGGCGGGTCACGGCTGGGCCTTTGGCATCCTGATATCGGGCCAATCGGGTTCGCAGGGCTGGTTTCCTACGCAAGAACCTCAGTCTGAGAGCTGACATTTGGTGCCCTCTTCTGTTGTGTTCTCCTTTCCCTGACCAGGGCTTTCTTGTTATACGTCCCGCCCATATAGTGCTCTTGCACACCATGCGATCTTCTCTTTCCGGCGTGCAAGGCATTGTCTTCTTCCCCAGCGTCAGCACTCACCTCCTGAGCAATCACCTCCACCCAGTGCTCCTCCCTCAAGCTCTGTGAAGGCACGGTCACGGCAGACAGCATGGCAGACTGCACGGCAGCATGGCAGACAGCATGGACGGCAGTGATGAGATGCTGCTGCAGGTAGAAAGAGATTATACAGCAT
>CAUJNA010003858.1:205902-250902 GCA_963377175.1 Effrenium voratum
TCACATCTTTCAGGCAAAAACGGCAGCCACCACAAATCCAAGGAACTGCCCTTGTTGATGGCAAGGCCAGCCTGCACTTGCTGCATTGTGACGGTTTTGGGATATTTTGTGAAGCAGTGTTATTTTGCTTGACAAAAGTAGCCTGCTTTTTCCTGATGTGCTCGGCACTGGTGTTGTTGGGCCATATTTGTGCGGGAGAGATCTTAACTTGCACCACGTGCAGTGAGGTTACTCTCAGGCCCTGCCTGTGCACAGGTGATTGCCAAGCCACCTGAGACGTGAGCCAGCCCCTGTGAGCCCCTGGTGAGTGCAATTCTGTGTGCTGAGAGGGGTGCCAAAGGGTGTCAGGGCGTCAGTGCTAATCGAAGTGCAGGCCCGCACTGATGACACTGCAAGCGAGGGACAATGACATGCTTGGAAAAGGTAATTGAATACTTTAGACAAAGACAGACTGTCACTGTTAGATGTCCTGCTGTGGCAGCTGCATGCAAACTCAATGACTTGCCTCTTTGTTCCAGCGTCAAACATGGCACACACAAGTTGAATTCAGACCAAACCTTGGCAATGCGCATTGCTCTTTGTTTCAGTTGCTAGTATTTTTGGTCGCAGTTAGCTAGCAAAGCAAGCAAGCACGAGCTACCTCCGGCCCCGATCTTGACACAGAAAGGCCCAATCAGCTAGCTACGTGCAAAAGAAGCCTTCACTTTTGCTGCAACTCGGGACTTCAACTCGGCATCACATGCCGCAAGCTGGCCATGTCCTCGGCTCCTTGGCAGAAGATTGGTGATAGAATGCTGGCCATGTTAGAGGACGCAGATGCTTGAAACAAACCATGCACAAATATGCAGATTGGCATGGTGAGGCAGCTGGGGGTGCTGGCGGAAAGGCGAGGATTTGCAACAATCTTGCTGGCGGACACTCAACTCCCGTTCCAGGCAGTGATTGCACAGAACTTCCCAGCTGCATGGGCAAGCTGCTCAGAAACTCGGGTCTGGACTTGGGTCAAATGCTGACAAAGCCTTGTCATCGCCGACGTCAGGTAGCTCCATCAGCGCTTGAGGTTCTGCCGCAGAAGGTGCGACATAAGACATATGTCAAGCGAGCCAAGCTGTGCTAGGTGCAGAGTCTTCTGCAACGTCTAGGACCTTTGGAGGGACCACCCGCACACCTCTTAGCTTTTCTCAGCTTCGTAACCTGAAAGTGTGAAGTATGTGAAGTATGCCCCAAAAACGTTATGGCCTTATGGTCGAAGGTCATCTCTCAGAGCCTCAATGGACTGCAGGCAGTATGGGTCTGGCAGCGGGAAGGGAGCATTGACGCGAAGCATTCCATTGAAAAGAAGCGAGCAAAGCATTATTGAACGTGAGCGAACCAAAAACGAGACGACGTCGCGCGTCAAATGGTGTCTTATAGATCGTATAGCCAGAGGCCAGGAGGGGTGGCGCTTGGCTGGAGCATGCCAAAGAGGAGTTTCATATGGCAATTGCCAGACACAGGTAGCTAGGATCCTTGTTAGACATGGAGGACCAGCATGAGCATTCCAATGTTAGCTCAATGAACTAGCACAAGCTTGCACAAGGCAAAAAGCTGTTCTATCGAACGCAATTGAAGTTACTTGAGGAAGAACGACATGAGAGGATGCAGAGTTGACGATTGCCATTTGCGGAAAGGGCCTGATCGCCAGGCCTTGGCACGCTTCCAGAGTGCAAGTGATGCCAGAGCCGCAGCCAAGCACTGAGTTGGCTCTGCGCGCCGTCTCCTTTTGCCATGTTGTTCCGTCCTCAGGTCCAAACACTGCATGGCTTTGACATGCGCTCAGCTGCCGAAAAGCAGGCAGCCAACAATGAGGCCGCACCAGCCCGGCAATCCCACTTCAGTTGATAGCCTGCTCTCGTGCAGGCTCCAAAGGAGAGTGAATGCTTCAGCCTCCAAATTGCGGACGATGTAGGCCGCACTACCCGAGGGATAGTGTCCAATTCTGCCACGTCCTGGGTGGCCATTGCAAACTTTCTGCATTGCGGATCAGGTGCAAGTTTGTCCATTTCAATCATGTGCACGGGGGATTGTACAGTCCGAGCTGTTGGTTTGGAACGGTGAAACTTAAAGTGAGGTTGTACAAAAGAGCCCCTCGCCCCTCATATTTTTTTCAGCCCAAAGCTGCTCCGTTTCCCTGCACAACGGTAAAGAGTGAAGCAGCTTGTCAGCTTGTTAGGTAGCAAAAACGCCGGACAACCGATGACCGAAACGATAGTGTGCTTCCACAGGACCCTTCCTCAACACACCTTCCTCACATTCCCGTGTTTTTTGGCCACTCCAATGGTTGAACAAATCGAGGTGGGGCTGCCAAAGGGGACTTCGCGTACAACACTTGGACTGAACAGTTGTATTTGTCGAGCTGGAGCTGCCAAAGTGTACTTTGTAGTATCTTACTCGTTTACTGAACCGTTTCGTTTCTTTAGCAGGAGCTGCCAACACTGAGGTTTGTGTACTGCGCTTGTACTGAAAGTTGTGAGAGCTGGAGCTAGCACAGTCCACTTGTGTGCTGCACTTGGCCAAGAGATTGTGATTCTTGAGGAACACAATGCAAAGCTATGCGTAGGTAGAAAACATGACAACCCAAAACCGGGCAATCACAGTACGAAGAGGTGCTATTTTTCACCCTTCTACGCTCTTTGTCTACCTTGGAAATGCGTGGCACTTCTAATTTGGAACCGACACTAACCCACCCATCCTAAAAACCAAATGGCAATGGCCATGAAAACCACCCGCCAGCTGACTATTTTCTGGAATTGCGCCCACACATGGAAGCTACGGGTGTTTGATGCCATCGTAACCACCGAACTGCTGTGTGGCTTGAATTCCATCCAATTAACCCAGAGTGAAGCAAACAAACCTGACACTTTCCAAACGAAACGTCTGCAACGAATCCCACCGACCTTCATCGACAGGACTCAAACAAACTAGATAGTAAATCAACAAGGCGGAAGCGGTCGGATATGTTTTCAGAGCCTTGGGGGAAACAGAACCTGAAGCTGTTAGGACACATTACCCAACGAAGCAAGTCCTCTTTGAAAGGCGGAGGATCACGCCAAGAAGAACTGGAAGAACAGGAAGGCCGAAAACAAGCTCGTTGACTGAAACTGTTCGAGATGCACTACACGCCTTTGGCCAGTTGGCCGCCCCAACTCCCACTGATTAGAAATGCGAAAGCCGCTAGGCTACGTTGCGGGTGTTTCTAAACAAAGAGTGTGAGTCGCCAAGTACTGTATTATTCACATGTAAGCCGGGCCATTGCCCATCAATGAGCGCCTTCGGACTCAGAAGTCACAATTCACACGTACAGACGCGACCAATAGGGTAGAGTAGCACTCAGCGCTCTGCACCCAGTGGCGCTGTGTGCTAACCCCAACCTCTTCTAAGCCAACCCTAAACCAACCCTAATTACACCCCCAAACTCTCAAACCAGCCACCCACCCTAAGCCCAGCCTGAAACCCACGCTAAAAGTAAGCCCAACCTTAGGCTAGAACCGCTTTCAACCAATTCTAGACCAACCCTGAGGCCACCCTCAACCAGCAAGCCAGCCCGAAGCTTTAAACCAACCTTACACCAACCATAAACTAATCTTGAACCCAGCCTAAACCAACCCCAACCCCCTAAACCCACCCCCAAACCCACCCCCAAACCCACCCCCAAACCCACCTCCAAACCCACCCCCAAACCCACCCACAACCCAAACCCAAAACCCACCCTGCCCCTATATGCCCCCATCCCACACCCACCCCAAAAGCGCCCGAAGCCAGCCCCAAACCCACGCTAAACCAACCTGAACCCAAACCTAAACCCATCTAAGCCAACAGTAAACCCACCTTGAAGCCCCTAAACAACCCAACGCCCACCTTAAAACCCCCGTGTTGCCTTAACAAACTAACTAAATCAACCCTAAACCAACCCAAACCAACCCTGCGCCCACCCTAAACCCACACTACAACCCACCCTAACACACTACCACACCAATGAGCCCACCCTCCGACATGAATCCTAAGCCCACGAAAAACCTACCATAAACTCTAAACCCCAACCGCGCCCTAAACCCCAACCTTAACTTGCCCTATGCCCGCCCTAATACCCACTGGAAAGCCCAGACTCCTGAATGACTGCCCAGCGACGATAAACGGTGGACACCGGAAACATAAATAGTACAGGCACAGGATGAGCAAAGCTGCTGTCAGTTGCTGTACCTGGGCATAGTGCCAAAATGGAACTGTCAGGCGTGCCTGCGTGATGCAATTGGCAGCTGTTTCGTCTCTAACTCAACATGGGAGCGAACTGCCAACTCGTGTTGTGACTGCCAGCCCAAGCCGGCAAGCTGATGCATTTTTTGCTGTAAGAGTTGTGGAGACTCAAGGTCGTCGTAGATAATGCTTAGAACAAGGAGAGGGAAGAGTAGGAGAGTTCGGAGGGAACTGTCACGGCGTTGTACTTGGGTTGCGTTTCGCATTTAGTGCATAATAGGTGGAGCAGGCATGACTGCAGAAAGTTGGGCATGCAGCCCACTTCCCATGCTTGGATACAGTTGGTCACACAGGCATTTGCCGCTCCTGCAGGTGCGCCAAAGCCGATACGCAAGCGTAAGTGCAGCTCCAAGAGCGTGAGCTTTGTGCGAAGCAACCGTGCTGTCCTCGGACTTTTTGCTGGTCGTAGGCTGAAGGCCAACGGAATTTTTGTGTGGCCGCTGCCAGAGAGTTGGGCTGAGAAGGACAGGAGTGCTTGAGCTGTGTAGCCAGTTGCCATGTCCTGTGCCATTCAGGACGTGGAGTTGTTGGCCTCGTAGCCATCTTACGTTGGCGACAGTTGCATAGTATTTCTTCAGTTTACCTCGCGAAGGCCCTATGGTGCAGTGCTGCGAACTAGAGTAGAAGGAATCGCAAATGGTCAGAGAGGCCAGCCATCTTCCATGCTCCTCTTTAGCTCTTTAGCTCTTTAGCTGCAGGGCTACATCCTTGTTTGGCATGAACCGCGACATCCTATCATAGAGTGCCGTTGCAGGTGTCCTGATCGATTTTCAAACGCCAAGCGCAGCGTTGCATTCTCAACGTATGTGTCGCATGCTGCTTACAGATGAGCTTGGAACCAAGGGCGGCAGCACAGACAGGCCTGAATGGTTTGTCTCTCATGGGAGCCTGATACTCGGTGAGTGGCTGGCAACAAACTTGTGAGATTTCGCGATGCAAAACACCCGACGTGCTGTGAGGTGCATTCATTAAACATGTCCAATGTCATGGCTGTCACGGCGAATCTGCAAGACTTAGCCTACCCGAGGCCCAGCTGCGCTGTGTCATGCAGGTGGGCCAACAAATTTGCTCGTCAGAGTCCAGCAATTTGGAGAGTGTTGTGCTTGTTTTGCAGTTTACAGCCGCCTGGCAAGTTCTCTCCCCAACACGCGCAGGCTGCTCACCTTTGCTTGTTGGTATTGCGTGATGCAACTTTTAAATGGGCTTCCGTACATGTGTTTCCTGACATTTCAATGCTGGCAAGTTCTCCGGCCCATTCTTTCGGACTCACAAGCATGTCTCCTACTCTTGCTTGGGGCTTGAGAGGTAGCCGTAGATCAAGTTCAAATCTGCAGCTGGCTTTGCTGGCACCATGACGGAGTTTTCATGATGTCTCTGCCTGGTCCTCCAACTGTGCTGTACACTTAAAATTCGATTCAATCTGAACATTTGCCTACTGGAGTCAAGCGAGAGGACTAGTTGCCTTTGGGACTTGTATGATCGCGAGGGCAGACTTGGATTCAGGTCAACTTGAAAGAGAGATGCTTCATCTTTGCGTCTCAGCGTGCCACTGGTTTCCTCTCCCTGTCAAGTGTTGTGTTGGTGTGAGTGTGTGTGTGTGAGTGTGTGTGTGCGCACATTTTGCGCAGTCTCCATCTCTCGCTCTCTCGCTCTCTCTGTCTCTTTCCGGCAAAGCGCCGGGATCCCCAAAAGGCGCAGCAGGTCTCTCCAGAATTCACACCGGTCCAGGCGAATAACTTGGCCTTTTAACCACTTGTCAGACCGTTTCGCACGAGCTTCCGATGTCCCAGGGCGGCCGGGGTCTGCGAAGCATGCGCCAAGGAAGAGACCGCACAGACACCGGCCCGACTATCGGACTTGAGTGACGATGACGAGGAGGATGATGGCAGCAGCAGCAGCAGTTCGACGGATGATGAAGGCAGAGGCAGCAGTGATGATGATGATGGTGGTGGCGGCGGCGGCTGTCGCAATAGCCACAATGATGGCTCAGATGGGCCGGCCTCTGGTGCCCTTGCGGAAACGCAGAAAGGCTCGCACGCTGGGCCCCGCCCTTGGGATTGGCACAGGTCGTCCACCATCTGGCCTTGCAGAGACCGTGTGTTCCGCTCAAGGTTGTGGGTGAACTCTTCTTGCTTGCCATCCCCTCTTGCGTCTTCTCGACACAGAATGCTCCGATTCTGAGTTTAAAAAGAAAACACAATTAATCCCATTCAGAAACTTTGATTCAACAACTAGACTCCCCGATTCAACACCCCTACCCTCATCCGATTCAAACACTAGAATCGCCCAATTCAAAGATTGCACAATTCAAACACAAAAGTGAGCAGCGCTGCGTACATGTCTGCCGCATGGGGCACGTTTGCTGAACTGAGCCTGCGCGGTATTGTACATATTGCCTTCCACATGACAAGCGCACCAACTGACTCCAGCCCGTGCATCACTGCACGCATGCCTTGCTACAGTCACTGAACGGAGTCTGCGCAACACGGCACACATGAGTTCCAAATGCAATCACACTGGCTGAGCTGAGCCTGCGCAGCACTGCGCACATACCTTCAGTCCAAATGAAAGCACACTCGCTGAACTGAGCTTGCGCAGCACTGCACGCATGCCTTCTTTCCGAATGAAAGCACACTCGCTGAGCTGAGTCTGCGCATCATAATCCTAATGATGTTTTCGCTCCACGGAGATGTTTTTGTATTTTGGCGAGAGCATCGTTTCAGCATCTTTTCTGCTGAAATGGAATGCCGCCATGTTCTTCTTTGTCCGTGGCTCGTATGAGCAAAGGTTAGTCACAGCTGTAGATAAACGGGGTCGGGCACGAGACAATTTATTCTGTAGTGCCCGACGCATTCCAGTTTCCACGGTTCTATTTTGGAAAAGGTGACTTGCCGCGGAAGACTCGCTGTGAGACCTGGCCTTGATCTGATGTTTTTTTGCCTTTTTTGTGAATGGGACCTTGGCAGCCTTGTTGTCAGCAATTTTCGGGTTTCTTCTGTGACAGATGAAGTAGAATGGAGCTTGTTTGCATGGCATGGCCCCAGCTTCACCTTTCGCGTGACACGGCCTCTTCTGCCGTGGTTGGAGGGCTGTTTTTGTTTCACCCTTACGCTCATGTACAATTGATGCCTGCAATGATCGATGCATTGACGGCTTGCGGTGCAAGTGCCTAGACAAATTGTGCTTGGTCAGATTGGCCACAGACACTCACGCCAACATCGCGCACGGTGCTTGACATGTCCACAATACAAACAATTGAGCCATCGTAATGCTTTGCTACGTTTGTATGCTTTTCCACATGCAACTCTGCATGGCAGAGAATGGGATGAGGGTATAGCTCTGAAAGGTGTTGCGCGTGAGTAAATCAAACATTTGGGGCAAAAAGGTTAGTCAGCTGAAAGACCAGCGCCGGGGACGCAGTGTCCAAACTAATAATGAATCATGGTCGTTGTTCGAAACCGCTAATGCGTGTCTTGTGCTTCAGGAAGAGCCAGAAGCCGCCAAGCCCCTGATGATGCCATGTGCCAAGCGCTTGCTGTTTAGACGTGAGTGAATGCGTTGTCCTTGAGTGCATTGCAGTTGCAGGTTCATATCGTACTTGGATGAGCTGGCTATGCCATCACTTCCTCAGGAGGCAGGCGTGATGCTGCCCGCACCCATCAAACTTTCAACTTTCATGGACAGTTCGTGGGTTGGAAACCTGTCACAAGCCACGAACCCGAATGCAGACTATTGCCCAAAGCCACCGTTGTGTGTGTGTGTGTCCCTGCCTATCCATTTACCTGCTTGTTGGCATGTATTTTTCTATCTAAGCATTTGCCTGCCTATTTGTGTATCTATTTATATACCTATTTGTCTATCTGTCTATTTGTCCATCTACGCATCCGTACATTTGTGCACCTATCAATCTATTTATCTATCTACCTGACTTGCCTTCGTTCTGCCTATCTAGTGTATTCCAATCGGTTCTAGTCTAAACTAACCTAGTCTAGTATAATATATCTCACTGTCTCTCTATTTCTCCATCATATCTCTCATTTCTAGCTATCTATCTTATCCTATCCTGCCCTATCCCATCCTATCCTATCTCGTACCGCATCCTATCCTATCCTATCCTATCCTATCCTATCCTATCTATCGCCCGTTCTCTCTCTCTCTCTCTCACGTCTCTTGGTCTATCAATCTCACCTTCTATCTGTCGGTCCGTCCAATTGTCCATTTGTTCATTTGTCCATCTATCTATCTACCTATTGATCTATCTATCTATCTATCTATCTATCTGTCTATCTATCTATCTATCTATCTATCTATCTATCTATCTATCTATCTATCTAATATATCTAATCTAATCTAATCTAATCTAATCTAATCTACTCTCATCTAGTCTAATCTAACTATCTATCTATCTATCTATCTATCTATCTATCTATCTATCTATCTATCTATCTATCTATCTATCGAAGAGTAACCTAATCTAGTCTGATCGATCTATCCAATTTAAGCTAATCGAATCATCGATCTATCTAAACTAATTGAATCTCATGTATCAATCTAATGTATCTATCCTGTCGGACCAAATCTAACCTAATCTGTCCCTTCATCTCCCCATCTATTTATTTGTCTAATAATCGTATCATATGTAACCTGGTCCTGTCCAATCTAATTTGTCTATGTATTTTTCTGTTTAATCTACACTATATATCTAGGTATCTGTGTTTTTCTTTATCTATCTATCATCCTTTCTTATCGTTCTATCTATCTCTCTCCCAATCTATTTATCCATGCATCTACCTACCTACCTATCTACCTATCTCTCCTATCTATGCATCTATTTGTCTGTGTATGTTTTTATCTATCAACAATCTTGCGAGTCGTGCTCCAAAGTGCTGCGCCTGTCAACGCGCGAAAGTACTGCGCCGGCCACAAATCAACACTCTGTGCTCCAAAGCGCTGCGCCTGCATCGAAATTTCATCACAGCGCTCCAAACACGAACTTCAACTTTGACACGTTTACGATGCGTATCAAAAAAGACTGATTTCGACCGATTTTGACAAACTTCCAGTTCGCCGAAACGAGCCGATTGTACGACTACGACGGGGCCAACACAAATGACACTCGCGCAGACGCTTACAAGCGCCTGCCAAGCAAGACGCCTCAAAACGACCACCCCTGAGATGCAAATCACAATGGCACGGCGACGCAAAGGCGCAACCTTCCAAAACACGGCGCCTGCGCAGCCAACCGACACGCAATGTCGCAATAGCAAACGCTTGCGAACACTTGCGGACGCTTGCCGGCATTCGGGAAGAGGAGCTTGATACCAAGCAAGAGTAGATTGGGCGTTCAGCTGTGCGACGTTGGGGTGAGGGCTGCGTTGGCGTATTGCCAGCGCTCGTGATGTGTGATGCTTATGTTTTGGCTGCCTTTAACGGAAACAAAATAACGCCGGCTTTGGTTCGCAGGAAGGATGATCATTGTCAAGTGTTGTTACTATGTGTTATGATATGTTGTGATTGACTGGCAGGTAGAGCCAAAGCTGGACGATCGAGAGATTTTTGTCACGCACTTGCCTCCAAAGGCCAGCAATGAGGAGCTGGGGAGCACAAAGTGTTTCCTCCGCACAAGCAAGCCATGGTGCCTTGTTTGCCCAACCATCGCTCACTGGCAGGAAGGTGTGAGATTTCTACTTGGGAACTTTGGTGAAGTCGATGAGGACTGACTGGACAACACTGATCATGCCGACAGTCCTGCAATGCCTCTCCAACTTTCAAACTGATGTGAGCTTGTTTCTGGATTGTTCAATCACCTGGCGTTATTTTGAGTATGCTGCAGAATATTTGGATCAGCTTGCTCAAGTTGCAGGTCTTTTTGCTTCGCGACCCACAGCAGAGACCAGCTGGAAAGGCACATGTTGCACACTTCGCCTTGGAAGATCAAGTCTCTCACTGGGGCCTTTGGACTCCTAGTCTTTGGCTGTTGGCTAGTATTATACTTGAGCTTTCTGGGGGGGGGGGTTCAGCACTGCCGCGGTAGGCCTATGTTCGATTCAAAAGCCATTCAGATGCTGAGAAGGCCCTGGAGGCAGGAGCTGGCGGACAGGTGCGAAGCAGATGCTAGACAACCCTTGTCCAAGGCAGTGCGAAGCTCCAGCGATGGGGCATCCAAGGTGCTGCTACGTCACATGTCGTCGCATGTCGTCTCGCATGTCAACCTTGGGATGCCACATGCATTTCTGTCAAGGCGTCCTGGTCAGAGTCTGAGCGTGCTTTGCGAGGCGCGCTTGTTTCCTGTTTGCACGTGTTGCTGGACCCTCAGCACTGCTGCACTGCAGGTACCCGGGGATCATATGGACTCAATGTGCTTCGGCATATGTCGGGGGCCAATGGCGCCAGACTGAAGGAGATTTGCAAGGCCCCTTGCCCTATCTTTGCCTTGCTTGGGTGTACAGCCTCATTGCGAAAGACATTGGAGAGCCATGGTGATGCGCTCCATGTTTGCGTGGCGTTGAAGGCGGCTGCAGCAGGGTCGCTGCAATTGGAGATTGTCAATCTTAGCCTTGACAAGCTGGGACCTCAGGAATGCGAAGTAGCTGTGCCAGGGGTCCACGGATATATTCATCAACCGTTCATGGTTGAGATGAGCGACTGACAAATACATTGCTTGAATATGTACTGATACAGTCAGAATACCCTAAGAAGCGGGGATATCCTTGCAAAACAAATGGGACCCGCAGTGTTGATGGAAAGATACATTTCTTTGAGTGTTGGGCCCGTGGAAAATTACGCTTCCACTTTGTGCCAGGCTACCGTTTGGGAGTTCTGGGCCCTGGAAACATCAAGCTCTTTTTGAACTTATTTGCCTTGCTACCCACTTAGAGTTTCTGACAACCCGGCAACTGGGACTTCGGGGAAGCGGTTGTGTTTTTGTGCACGAGCTTGTCGTTTTGACGTTTAACACTCTGAGAGCTTGGTCGCCCAGCTGCAGCAAACTGCTCTTTAGCCAAAATCTATGTACGCAGCACCATCACATTGAAGGCCAACAGTAAGTTCGCAAATAGAGAGGAGACATGTACCAGTACGGCCGCCTCAGTGGAATCTGGTCAGAAATTCCGAAAATGGCGACGTCGAGAAAGTGAAAGAAGATGATTTGGATGCCGGGTATGCAGTATGCCGCGTGAACACTACGGGAAGGGAAATGGCCGTTGGGATTTTGTCCAGGAGCGGCAGTGAGAACGGAGGTGACTGAGATACGGGATCTGGAGGCAGCGAGAGAGGTGATGAAGCTCTGCACCGGCGTGTGCTGCTGGAATTCGGCGCAGGGGATGCGAGGGAACAAAGGTGAAGGTGGTGCAGACCACGCAAACACAGACAGGCTGTGTGTCCTAGGTGTTTTGTGATAGGAATGTGAAGGCGATCCCTCAGCATCGGAAGATTGATGAAGTCTTGGAGTAGGTGTGAGAGCGTATCAAAGCAGAGGCGCACCAGGAAAAGGGGCTGGGTTGGCCACCAGTTGACCGGATGCGCCGATGCTTCAACCGCGGTTGACTGTGATTGGACCAGCGGGACGCAGACCAGACAGCGGACCAGACCTCGGGCGATCATGAATCAAAAGTATCAAACGAAGCTCAAAAACGCGGCTCAAGATTTGATGTTGGCCAAAGGCTAAAGGCCAAGTTGTGGCAGAGTTTGCTCAAGTTAGAACCCTGGTCACAACAACCGAGGTAAAGCAGGGAAAGGAGAAGAACCCAAGTTCTTTGCAAACAAAAGGTCTGTTTCGATTTGCTTCGCCTTGCTGTGACACACGTCGTATCGAGCCCAACGCAAGATTAAGTAAACCAGATTCGGAATTGCTCTAAACTCATGTTTTCGTCAGCTGCACGGGTGGCTCTGGCGACAATCTAAGTACACACACGTGATTCACTATGAATAGATCGTTGCGATGCCGCGCAGATTGTCCAGACTCTGCACAGGTTTCACGGGAGTCAGCACATCATGTTCGTTGCCCGCTGCGCTGAAGCCTATCAGGCAGGCCAATGGTTGTGAAGCAATTGGCTTGCTATAGTGCGTGACCGTAGCAAGTGCATTCATCGGAGGTTGTTAGTCGGAGGGAGGCTTGAACAGTCACAGAGCAGGATCATTTGCTTCAGGGAATATTCAGGCTCATAGCATTCATAGCCACTAGACTGGTCTATGGAATCCGGGCTTTGCGGATAGCAAGGCGAGACGCCGAATAATGCTTCGAAGACGATGCCTTACACCTACATGACATGTCCAGACCTTGAAGGCAAGGTAGGCATCCCACTTTTGAATTGGAATCACATATTTCAGGCCTACCAGTAATTACTTGACAATGTAGATTCCCAGAGCGTTTCAGCTGTCAGCGCTTGGATCTTGCTTTGAGGTTGAACCAGTATATATTCAATGCCCGACAAAAAGTGTCGCTTTGAGCAAGCTGGTGGATTCTTGGCATGTGTTGCTCGAAAGAGCTCCCTATCGCACTGCATGCGATGAAGTGATCGTATTGTATGATATCAACCGTGCAATATATATATATATATTAACGCCTCCGGCTCAGGCCGCCGACAGTACAGGCCTGCTTTCTTATTTGCGTCCCTTTGGAATTGTCCCCTTGCCCCCCTTCCCCTCTAAAATTGTTGCCCCCCTTTCCCTGTTGAGATCCATTCCCCCTTTCCCCCCTAAGGCCCTTTCTCCCTCTGAGTTTTTTTCCCTTTTCCTCCCTAGGATGTTTTTCCCCCTCTCCCACCCTGAGTTCTTCTCCCTTTTCCTCCCAAAGATCTTTCCCCCCCTTTCCCCTCTAAGGCCTTTTCCCGCCCTGAGATCTTTTCCATTTCCTCCCTGACATCTTTCCCCCCCTTTTTCTGTTGAGATCCTTTCCCCCCTTTCCCCCCTAAGGCCTTTCCCCCCGCTGAGGTCTTCTCCCTATTCCTCCCTAAGATCCTTTGCCCCCTTTCCCTGTTGAGATCCTTTCCCTCCTTCCCCCTAAGGCCTTTCCAGATCTTCTCCCTTTTCCTTCCTAAGATTTTTCCCCCCTTTTTCTGTTGAGATCCTTTCCCCCTTTCCCCCCCTAAGGCCTTTCCCCCCCTGAGATCTTAAGGCCTTTTCTACCCCTGAGATCTTCTCGCTTTTCGATCCTTACCCCCTTTCCCCCCTAAGGCCTTTCCCCCCCTCAGAGCTTCTCCCTTTCCTTCCTAAGATCTTTTCCCCCCCTTTCCCCCCTAAAGGCTTTTTCCCCCCAAGATCTTATCCCTTTTCCTCCCTAAGATGTTTTCCCCCTTTTTCTGTTGAGATCCTTTCCCCCCTGTCCCCCCTAAGGCCTTTTCCCACCCCCTAAGGCCTTTTTCTCCCCTGAGATCTTTTCCCTTTCCTCCCTGAGATCTTTTCCCTTTCCTCCCTGAGATCTTTGCCACCCTTTCCCTGTTGAGATCCTTTCCCCCCTTTCCCCCCTAAGGCCTTTCCCCCCGCTGAGATCTTCTCCCTATTCCTCCCTAAAATGTTTTCCCCCCTTTCCCTGTTGAGATCCTTCCCACCCTTTCGCCGCTAAGGCCTTTCCCCCCCTGAGAGCTTCTCCCTTTTCCTTCCTAAGATCTTTTCCCCCCTTTCCCTGTTGAGATCCTTTCCCCCTTTTCCCCCCTAAGGCCTTCCCCCCCCTGAGATATTCTCCCTTTTCCTCCCCAACATCTTTTCCGTTTCCCCCTAAGACCTTTTCAGATCTTCTCCCTTTTCCTCCCTAAGATCCTTTGCCCCCTTTCCCTGTTGAGATCCTTTCCCCCTTTCCCCCCCTAAGGCCTTTCCCCCCCTGAGATCTTAAGGCCTTTTCTACCCCTGAGATCTTCTCGCTTTTCGATCCTTACCCCCTTTCCCCCCTGAGGCCTTTTCCCCCCCTGAGATCATCTCCCTTTTCCTCCCTATATGTTTTCCTCCTTTTCCCTGTTGAGATCCTTTCCCCCCTTTCCCCCCTAAGGCCTTTTCCCCCTGAGATCTTCTCCCTGTTCCTCCTAAGATCTTTTCCCACCTTGCTTTATTGAGATCCTTTCCCCCCCTGTCCCCCCTAAGGCCTTTTCCCACCCTGAGTTCTTCCCCCTTGTCCTCCCGAAGATCTTTTCCCCCCCTTTCCCGCTTAAAATCCTTTCCCCCGTTTCCCCCCTAAGGCCTTTTCCTCCCAAGATCTCCACCCTTCCCCTCCTAAAATATTTTCCCCCCTTTCCCGTTTGAGATCCTTTCCCCCCATTGCCCCCTAGGGCCTTTTCCCCCCGAGAAAGACTTCCCGTTTCCTCCCAAGAATATTTTCCCCCCTTTCCCCCCTAAGGCATTTTTCCCCAAGATCTTCTCCCTTTCCTCCCTGAAATCTTTCCCCCCCTTTCCCTGTTGAGATCCTGTCCCCCCCTTTCCCCCCTTTCCCCCCCCTTTCCCCCCTTTCCCCCCTTTCCCCCCTTCACCCTTTTCCCTTTTTCCCCCCTTTCCCCCCTTTCCCCTTTTCCCCCTTTCCCCCCTTTCCCCCCCTTTCCCCCCTTTCCCCCCTTTCCCCCCTTTTCCCCCCTTTCCCCCCTTTTCCCCCCTTTCCCCCTTTCCCCCCCCCTAAGGCCTTTCCCCCCGCGCTGAGATCTTCTCCCTTTTCCTCCCTAAGATCCTTTGCCCCCTTTCCCTGTTGAGATCCTTTCCCCCCTTCCCCCTAAGGCCTTTCCAGATCTTCTCCCTTTTCCTCCCTAAGATCTGTTCCCCCCTTTCCTTGTTGAGATCCTTCACACCCTTTCCCCCTTTCCCCCCAAGAGAGCTTCTCCCTTTTCCTTCTTCCCTGTTGGCCTTTTCCCCAGATCGTCTCCCTTTCCTCCCTCCCTTTTCCTCCCAAAGATCTTTCCCCCCCTTTCCTCCCCAAGTCCTTTTCCCCTTGAGATCTTCTCCCTTTTCCTCCCCTAAGATCTGTTGCAACCTTTCCCTGTTGAGAGCCTTTCCCCCCTTTCCCCCCTAAGGCCTTTTTTTCCCCTCTTTCCTTGTTGAGATCCTTTCCCCCTTTCCCCCCTAAGGCCTTTTCCCCCCAAGATCTTCTCCCCTTTCCTCCCGAATGTTTTCCCCCCTTTCCCTGTTGAGAACCTTTCCCCCCTTTCCCCCCCAAGGCCTTTCCCCCCCCGAGATCTTCTCCCTTTGCCTCCCCAAGATGTTTTCCCCCGGTTGAGATCCTTTCCCCCTTTCCCCCCGAGATCTTCTCCCTTTTCCTCCCTAGGATCTTTTCTCCCTGTCCCTGTTGAGATCCTTTCCCCCCCTTTCCCCCCGAAGGCCCTTTCAGATCTTCTCCCTTTTCCTCCCTAAGATCATTTGCCGCCTTTCCCTGTTGAGATCCTTTCCCCCTTTCCCCCCCAAGGCCTTTCCCCCCCTGAGATCTTAAGGCCTTTTCCCCCCCTGAGATCTTGTTGCTTTTCGATCCTTTCCCCCCCTTCCCCCCCAAGGCCTTTTCCCCCCCCTGAGATCATATCCCTTTTCCATCTTTTTCCTCCCTAAGATGTTTTCCCCGCATTCTATGTTGAGATCCTTTCCACCCTTTCCCCCCTAAGGTCTTTTCCCCCCTGAGATCTTCTCCCTTTTCCTCCCTAAGAGCTTTTCCCACCTTTCTTTATCGAGAGCCTTTCCCCCCTGCCCCCCCTAAGGCCTTTTCCCACCCTGAGTTCTTCTCCCTTTTCCTCCCTAAGATCTTTTCCCCCCTTTCCCGCTTAAGATCCTTTCCCCCGTTTCCCCCCCAAGGCCTTTTCCCCCCAAGATCTCCACCCTTCTCTTCCCAAAGTCTTTTTCCCCCTTTCCCGTTTGAGATCCTGTCCCCCCATTGCCCCCTAGGGCCTGTTCCCCCCGAGAAAGATTTCCCTCTTCCTCCCAAAGATCTTTTCCCCCCTTTCCCCCCTAAGGCATTTTTTTCCAGATCTTCTCCCTTTGCTCCCTGAGATCTTCCCCCCCTTTCCCTGTTGAGATCCTTTCCCCCCTTTCCCCCCTTCATTTCCAGCAACATCCCCAGCATCACTTGCATCATCCGCATCCTTGGCAGGCGCTGATGCGGATGATGCAGGTGGTGCTGGCGATGTGCCGCTGGAGCTGCTAACGAACACCCCAATGTTTTTGACAAACTGAGTTGCGCAAGCCCGCACAATGACCAGATTTAGTGAATCTTATGTCCAACACGCCGTCTGTTGTCGGCGGATATGTATATATATTTATACAAAGCAGCCATGGACGTCTATGGAACGACTATCTTTTTTGGCTTAGGCTTGGCCTTATTCCTGAAGATCGGAAGACTAGCCGCGGTTTGCCACAGCAGACTCAGACCAACAGCCAATCATACACTGCACAATATGGTCTTAGCCATTCACACGATGATTGAACAATCGATTGGAACCATGTAAAAGGAAACATCGTGGACCACACTAAAAGAGAGATGCTCCGGCGTTTCAGAAGTGGAACAGAAGTAGAAGGCTGCTGCTGCTTCAGGCTGATGAGTGCTGGCGACAGCTTTCAGCATCTTTGGCTCATCACTCAGCATTTCAGGCGCAGCACGTGGCCACAAGAGGGGTGAGTGGCCTTGCCCAGGCACGCGTGCATGAAATGCATGTAGCGGAGGCTTGGATTCCTAAGCGTCTCCTGCCACTGCAAGTTGGCTTTGGAGTATGGTCCAATGGTTGCTGCTGGGCTGTCCAGGTGCATGGGAGCCTGGTTTTGCGCGGCTTTCCAGCTTCATGGTCAGAGAAGGGTCTGAAGTACGCGACCCACCCCATGGCATTTGCGCATACGCCGCGTGCGTCATACTTCCAGCTTGCTTCATTTGGAACGCTGTGTAGGCTCAATTCGCCTGTCCCTTGCTCCTGAGCACGTTGTGATCACATCGTTGACACATTGGCCGCCCTCGTTCGAATACAGTATACTTTTGTTTGACATGCACAAGGTTTTGTTTTGACATGCACAAGGTTTTGTGATTTCATCGTGTTTGTTTGACATCCTGATCTGAAATTCATGCGGAGCTATGCCAGCGGGAAGTGCTGATGGGCTGGATAGGCAAATGTCAGTGCCATCGTGATTGTTCATGTTATATCCCGTGCCAGGCTGTTGGCCACATCTAGCTCTTTGCTAGGTGGAGCGTTGCCTGTGGCTTGAGAGCCTTCAACACTGAGATTGCGAGGAACTTTCTCCATTGCCCTTCCAGAGAGGCGCAGTGCTTGACATCAGTTCTCGGAGGATTCCAATGGGCAGATGGAGCTAAGGCGGCCACCCGATGCTACTACACTTGCGCATGCTTGGCACTCATTCGAAGTCTTAGTAGACTTTGCCATGCTGCGAGCTGCAGAGCTAGTTCCAATGTGCATTGCACACATCAGACACAATGCTAGGCACGTGCTGCAGAAACCGTGCACTGGGTGCGGCGCGCGGTATGACGCCACATGACGCCTTTTCAGAGTTCGGCGCTCGCAGGTGGCTTCCTGGCTGCTGCGTGGTCAGGAGCTCGAGGTGGTGCCTGGCGCCCACGTGCTGACTTGCACCTCACGTGGCTTGTGCAAACCTGACAAATGCAGTTCAGCGCTCAGGAAAGTACAAACCCCCTACCTGTGTGAAAGTGCCTCTGACCTGCTGAGCTACTATGAGTCCTTGCCGTTGGAACGCAGGCAGGGTGTCTTGCCCTTGCTACAACTTGTAGACATGTTGACATCGAGGCTTGATGGTTTATTCGGAGTCCTGCTGACTTTGGAGCTTCTGTCCTCCGCCAATGTGCTTCGCCGGGACGAGAACTCAATGCGTTCGATGCTCTTCACTTGGCACATCTTGTCTGGCGAATCGGGCAGGAAACCTTCCCCCGCACGCGCCGCTGCTTGGACATGTACTGTTTGGCACGAAGCTGAGGTGCTCCTGCAGTGAATGTAATGGGCTCTGGCTGTTTCGTTGCTGGAACACAGTAGCAGTGGAGGGTACAGTAGTGATAGTGGTAGTTGTACTGATGATAGTTTGAGAAGTGGAAACAACGGAGCAGCGCCTTTGTGTATCCGCTAATCTTTATCGCGAAATGACGAACCAGCGGCAAGACACCCAACCAGTTGAATGACAGATTGTCATGGACGATCCAGAAGATGATCCAGACGTTTGCTTGATCCGAGAGCGAAAGAGGCATAGCTTGTGAGGCTGTTGGAATCGCTGGAGCCAGGGGCCGAGTCTCAGTGGTAACTTTGAAGGTTGTCAGGCATGATTATTCTGCCTGCGCAACACCCACTGTTTCAGGTTGCACCGCAGCATTTGTTCTACAGACTTCACTACTGGGCCTGGGTTTGAACCTCAGAAATGAGATGCTGCTGAAGATGTCGCAGAGGCATCCCAGCTCAGACCCGGGCTAACCCTGCTTCTCGACGATTTCAATCAACATTATTTTGCCTTCTTGCTCACTGCCTGCTTGCGTACTGCTTGCTTGTGAATTGCTACTTGCTTGTGCTGACAGCTTGCTAGCTGCTTGATATGTCCAATGTGACTACCAATTCTGATGGCTCCTTCGAGCGGGTCACTTGGAAGTTGGAACCAGGAAGCAACACGGGCAACCTGAACTGCTGCTTGCCTCGCCTCCACAAGTAGTTGGCAACGGGTTTGAAGAGCTAAGAATTTTCCACGATGGGATCTGGCATTGCCGGAGTAGGTGTGATTGGCCACCTGCGCTTGAGTTTCTTTTGCTTACTCTGCTATCGCATGCTTTAGTGCTGGCTTAATTGTTGCGCTTGCTTGCTTGCTTGCTTGCTTGCTTGCTTGCCTGCCTGCCTGCCTTGCTTGCTTGCTTGCTTGCTTGCTTGCTTGCTTGCTTGCTTGCTTGCTTGCTTGCTTGCTTGCTTGCTTGCTTGCTTGCTTGCTTGCTTGCTTGCTTGCTTGCTTGCTTGCTTGCTTGCTTGCTTGCTTGCTTGCTTGCTTGCTTGCTTGCTTGCTTGCTTTGAAGCCGCCTGTTTGACCGTTGTTCTTTTCTGGCGTTAGTGCGCGCTTCATTGCTGCATGTTTTGCTTGCCTGTTTGCGTGCCATCAAATTGCCATCCCTGCATGCTTATATTTCATTGGCTGCTCTACCACGCCCCTTGTTGCTGCCAGTGAGTTGCGGGCCCAACTGCTGTCAGCCTTTCTGCTTGTGTCTTTGTTTTTCTTTTATTTGCTGCGCCTTTGTTGATTCTGTTTATCTGTTTACGTTCCTTTTATATCATAGTTTCCCTCTCTCTCTCTCTCTCTTTCTTCACACCCGATCACACCTGTGTTAGCCCAACACTGCAGCATTTTTGAGGATGTGACTTGCGATGTGAGTTTCTGAGGCATTTGAGACGCGGAAAGCTATCCGAGAGGCTTGGGCCAGCTCAATTTGCATTCGTGTGACATCCGATCCAGCCCGTATCTGAGAACTTGTGCTGGAACCTTGGTGGATTGGCGCTGCTACAATTACGAGCTTCTGGGTAGTTGACTTGCTTGCACTGCTGCGATACCTGTGCAAGTTGATTGTTTGCCAGGTAGGGCCGCCCATGCCCACCCCAGCATCGACTCAGGCCAGGCAACGAGAGATGACTGGTTGAATGCTTACACAAGGAATTTACCTGCAACCGCAGGTAGGGCAGACGATTTGCCAGGCGACAGCCAAGCTCATGCCATCGATACAGCTTTACATGTTTCAAAGGCCTTGCCGCCACGAGTGTTGAAAGGCTTGGTCAAGTTTGAAGAGCGGAGCAGGATTCCCAGCATGCCACTGGCATTGAGTTGTGTACGTGCAGAAACTGGCATTAAGGTTGCCCCTTGTGAGAAGCTGTCAACATCTACGACAAGTCACTGGGTGCGCTGCGCATTGCGCTCAACAGCAAACAGTATTCTGTTTTGTGCAGGCCATCATATTGTTTGTCCTGTCCGTGGGAGTGTGGATCTCAGGATGCAAATGTCCGCAAGGTATCTCAAGCTGCCATACATGGCTGCAGGTTGGTGGATTCTGGTGGCTCGGGATCGACGGCGCAAAGAACATTTGGGCTGCTGAGCTGCAAGAGCAGTGCTTGCTGACTAGAACGCGCCCTGAACTTAGGACTCTTCCTGCCGGCGAGTGCGGCGAGGGTGTGAAGCCCATTCCAACAACCACAGTGGGTCCGTGTGTGTGTGTGTGTGTGATTGCCTTGCCTGAGTTGCCATAGGTGGGCAGAAGTGTACGATCTCTTGCAGAAACTTGTGTCAAGCCCTCGGTCTCAGAAGCATCAGAAGACAATGTAAACCCGAGATCTGAGGCAAGTGGAAGAAACTCCATCAAGTCGATCGTGAAGCAATTGAAGCAGATGCGCATCGTGCTGTGCTGCACAGTGGCAACTGCGGCTGTACATAGATGATAGACTGCCTTCCCTGCGCTGGCAACACTTGACAGAGCGGGCAATCCCAAGTTGGGACAGGCCCTCAATCCCAAAGTCACGCGGTTGGAGTCTGATTTGCCTGGGCCTACAGCTTCTTGACTTCCAGACCTTTACCGCTTTGCGCATGGTTGCAGAGTGCAAAAGTCCGAGCTATGCTAGAACGAGCTCCAGCATTACATCGTAGTCGATTCGGCTGGTTAGCACTCGCCTGATTCAAACAGACGGTTGAATGCAATAAGAGTTACTAGCTGTTGCTCCTTCGCAGGTTCGTGTTTGCGCCGTTTGGTGGCTTGTCTTCGGTGACGATCGAGGAGGAGGACAATGTCGCGAGATCACTACGGGATTGACTCAATATTGACAATACCTTCATGCAGGAGGAGAATGCGCCGCCAGCAGCAGTGTCCGGAGAGGTGTGCAATTTTAACCATAGCACTAGCTCTGATGCCTCGCGCCCAGGTTCCGTCCTCGGGCAGACTGGCATATGTCAAGCTGCGCAACGTACACGCAATGGAGAAGGCTGGGTCCACCGAACTGGAACGACTTGGCAGATGCAATAGATGCCAATAGAATCCAATAGATGCAGATGTAGCAGATGCAATAGGCTATTTAGGAGTAGTCCTGATTGGTGCCTTTAGGCAGTTGCGAACCTCCACAAGACCAAGGTTGGCGATGGTGACCTAGTGGAGGCCCATGCTCAGAAACAGCTAAGCCGTGATTGCCGAGCACTTTTGATGCAGGAATGTGTGGTTGCCTGCCACCGATGGCACAGAAATTCCTGGTCTGCCTGAATCCCAGCAGTGATGAAGCCACGGCTTATTTTCCGATGATTTTGAGGATGGCAGCTTCCACGTGAGCATTTTCATTGACCAGTTGACCTTGGGCCGGCGACCGCTCGAGGCTCCTTGGGAAGTTCCAATGCATGTGACAAGAAACACATGCAGCTAGCATACATTTGCGCAAAGCTCCGTCCGTGTGTGTGTGTGTGTGTTTCTAAAGCATAAGAGGGGATGCGAGGGGCTTCTGGCGGAGGGATCTTGGGGTCGTCTCGGGGGTCTCAGGGCAGGCAGGAGGCACAGTGCAGGAGGTACTTGAAGCATGTCGAGAAGCCCTACAATCGGACTGTACTGGCGATTTCTTGTTTGTGCCTGCCAACATACTGTGCAGAACAACGGACACCGCAAATGCGGAGAAGTGTGTGTACCTTCAACGTCCCGATGTTTAAGAAGAGCCCCACTGCCGACTCTGAGCCTCAGCAGGTACTCTCGCGTGTCAACGCCCTGTCGCGCAGCCCGCCGGTAGAACAAGCGGCAAACGCCACCGTCCGCAGACATGAGCTGTGTTCAAGAACAGCTACGAGCAGCAAAAAACAAGCAGGGGGCCGGTGGAGGGCGGCAGCCCCCGCCCAAAGAAGAACGCAGTGCGCCGAATGAATTTTCCCCGCAAAACACAAGCGGGGCTTTCGGTTTGGCCCTGTTTGCTCTTGCTTTCCAGACATTTTCCCTGGTTTGTTTGATTTAGTTGTTTGCCTGTTTGTTTATTTATTTTGTTTATTTATTTTATTTATTTGTTTCTTGGTTCGGTTTGTGTGTTGGTTTGTTCGGTTCTGTTTGTTTGTCAAGCCCCTGAAGCCCCTCGAGCCCCTCGAGCCCCTCGAGGCCCCCTGATGCCTTGGTTTTTTGAGGGCCCTTAAGCCCCTTAAGGACCTGAAGGCCTGATGCCTTTTCTTCAAGATTTCGTAAGATGGCTTAAGTTCAAATCCTGGCTTAACATCTTGAAATAGCATCGATTTGTTCTCAATTCTTATCAAAGCCTTAGGGGCTGAATGCGTTAACATCTCAATGGCTTAAAATATTCAAATGTTGATCGCTGAACGTGTTAAAGTCTTAGTGGCTCAAAGTCTTGCAACCGTAATGACTTAAAATCTTCATGGCTTAAACTGTTATACTCCTGCTGGTGAGAAACTTCAATCCTTAATGGACTAAAATCTGAAAGTTGTATTGGCTGAGAATCTTGGATGCCTGCAGGTTTTTGTTTGAAATCTGTTTGGTCACTTGCGAAAGGCCCGTGCAAGACACGAACAGATTCTGAGCATGTTGGTTATGCTGGTGATGTTGCGCTGCGATGCTTGGGATGTTGGGAAACCCCCCCGTATGGAAGGATGCAGCCTACGAAAAGGGAACGTTTTGGAGTTACCGGGTGGTACGTGGCTCGGGAAGATCCCTGCCTTGGGGAGGGGATGTAAGGAGCATTTCTTGCGTCCAACTTGTTGTTGGTGGATTTCTCACCTCCAGTTGATCTCAGAGTACTCAATCAGGATTGGTGGGCGCCGAACAAGACCAACATTCGGCACAGGAAATCCAATTCCATTCGCTGCTCACACAACATCAAGTCGGAATTCGCGTGCATGTTACACATATAGTTTGATGTTTGCCCCCCCCCTTCCCCCCTTTCATGCAACTGTTAGTCAGACAGGTCGATACGCACACACACACACACACACATAAATGATCTACCCCCGGCAGAACTTGAACAAGCAAACAACAACAAGAACCACCAACGACATAAACTGGACAGCCAAATCACTCGCAAGTGCAGCCGGTTTAACTGTTTCATGCTGCGGATGCAAAAGCCTGCCTACCTGCCAATTCTTTCCCTCCTTCCAGAACGGCTCTACAAGTCCCGCTGTGAGGTTAGAGGTTACGTAAGTTATGATGAGTCATGCGAGGTACTACCTGAAAGAGACACACTCACGGATTGCAGGTCCAACCCGGGCCTGAAGACCGTGAGTTGTATGCTCTAGGCTCAGCAAGGACTCCGGTTTGAAACTCAAGGACAATGCAGCAATGCATGCCGAAGTTTTGCCGTACTGGAGGTGCGAAACTTGCCATTGCGGAGTGCTCAACTGACCTGGCCCCAGCTCTCAAGCTGAAAGTGGGCACAGCTTGCGAGGCATGACATGTCGCGGCAGCAACTGCGAGAGTACTTCGAGGCGTGTCCAAGCTGATATGTTTGTTTGGCACAGTATGCAATGTGTGGTCCAGGGCTTCGGCGAAGTTGACAGCCTTGACCTTGTCATGGACACCTTCTCTCTAGAGCCCACCAACGAAGGGTGCCACCGCCGTTGTTTTTGGAGATATGCCATGCAGGTTGAACGGCGTTCAACGCCGCTTTGTTTTAATGTAGTCGTCCGACAGGATGCCAAAACACGACATGAAGAGTTGCTCTGCCACATAACGTTGGAGGTACGTTCGCTTCAAGCATCATCGAGATGCATTACGCTGTATTGAAGCTCTCACTCCGACAGATCCTGATGAGGTTCCGTGACGTCGTGCAAGTTCTTGCAGTGTCAGAGAGCGTGTGCATTTTCAAGTGGGGAACTGAACACACTGCCATCTCTCAGGCAGACCCAACAGATTTGCAAGGTTCCTGGTCAGAGCCTGCCTTGCCTGCTACGTGCACTTGCGAGCCACTTGCACGGAGCCGAGCTCAATGGCAGGTCAGAGCGGGTGCTGCAGCGGAAAAACAACTGCTACAGGCCCGGCTCCCCCCAGTCTGTTCTGCAAAAAACACATGTGCCGCAAGTGTGCAACAGAAAAGAACTGCAGATAGCCGAAAACAACATGCACGCAGATGTCCAAATTCCACATGGTTCAGCCTGAATCCATTCAACCGGAAACGCAGACACACGCATATCTTGTTCTCACTCTCGGCTTGCTACCGGTCGGCGTGGTTCATGGTTAGTTTGAGGTTGCGTTAAGGTTGGATTAGGGTAGGTTTAGGGCTAGTTTAGCCTTGGTAGTCTAGCCTTGGTGCAGGGTGGGTCTACGGTAGTTTAGCGTTGGTGTAGGGTTGGTTTAGGCTTAGTTTACCGTTGGCTTAGGGGTGGTTTAGGGTAGTTTAGCGTTGGTGCAGGGTATGTGTAGGGTTAGTTTGGTAGGAGGTTTAATGGAAGAGTCTGGCTACCGCTTGTATATGTGCGTGAAAACTTGTGTTTGTTTCATTGGTTGTATGCAACATAGATGGCAACGCTTGCCGAGTTGACTGCATTCGCGCACGTGTAAAGCATGGTTCGGTCACAGGTTCAACCTAGTTGCAGAGTTGGCCCTAGCCTCGGATCCTTTGGCTGATGCTTGATGGTGCGAGTATCACATTTGCAGGTTGGTGCAGACGGCTCTGGGTTGGAGAGGATGAAAGCAGAGGCCAAGCTGAAGGCAAGGAGTCGGCGACAGCTGTGTCTCATGCTGTAGGCAGTATGCCTTCAAAACTGCCAGGGGCTATGGATCTTAGGCGAGACTCTTCAGCTGAAGGACTGCAGTTTCTGACCAGTAGAAGACTTCCCAGTGAAAATTCACGTCTCAGGATAGGACAGCACCACGGGCTTCGGGCAGGCACTGACACAATGCAATGCAACTTGCTACCATGTTGCGCACACACATGTTACGTGGCAAGGCAGAGAGTTGGCACAAGGTTTGCATGTCAAGAGGCAGCTCCATTTCGTTGGAAGATGCGTCGAGGAACCCAACGTGCTCACCTAAGCAGGATGTGCAAAGGGCAATAGGTTTTGACGAGTTGTGGAGCTGTGCTGAGGTGCGCCTTTTCAGGGATCTGCTGGAGCGTGAGCTCGAGGAGACAGCACGTGCCCACTTTGCTTGAAAAGGATTGCACGGGCTTGCTATTTACATAGACTTGCAACCTCAGCGACTTTGACGCGGCGAGAGGCCATCCACAAGAAGATTTCCTCACGTTTGGAGAAGCGCAAACAGAAGGCGCTGTTTTGAGATGGTGCAGTTTTGACGAAAACGCCTTGAAATCACGTCAACCAAAGAGGTTTGGTTAAATGCATGGCAGCAACAGCTCACCGGGAAGCGATCATGGCAATAATGCCCATGTCCAGTTCTGTATTGCAATGCCGCGGAACACCGCAACGAGCGGGGCTTGTTGGAATCCTCACTCTGTTGCCATGCTGCAAAGCTGCAAGCAAAATGCATTCTGAACAGTACTGGAAGAGGGTTCGTATCACAAAACCTTGTGTTTGAGTTGCTCTCTCGGGAGCCACGAACTTGCTGCAATTGCTACCTGCTCCAGGCTTCTGCACAACGAACCTCACTATTCATTTGATCGAGTAGTTGGTTCTTTGAGTCTCCTTGACACTTCCTGGCATGGCAAAGTCCTAAGATGGGATTTTGTAGGCACTTGCTGCTCGATCAGGAAGCCTTGGCTGATGGCCTTCCCAAGGAAGGTGGCGCAAATGGCCAGGACAGTCTGAGCTCAGTGAAAGCTTGAACTTCACAGCGTGCCAAAACACCAGGGCACGGGTGCTTGGGCACAGCCTCCATCCTTCTGGGGCCAGCAGCTCAGTCTCACAAGCTCTCAGAGTGCGAGCTTGGGTTGTCAGGGACTTCTCCCAACGGCTACGATGGCTTTCAGGTGCTGCCAAGACCGGGTTTGCTGGTAAATGTGCACAAGCTTGCATGGGGATGAACTGGTTTGCAAAGCCCCTTGCTTTCGTTGAGAGCTTGGTTATCGCAAACTCGACACTGTGACGTTGACGCAATGGGGTCGCAGGTCCCGGGGACAGCTTGGAGTCAGACGGCCAGACACTCAGAAACCTTAGGCTTGGGCGACCCTCGCATATTATAGCTGTGTGGAAAAAGGATTACGCACTGGGAGCTTGCCAGACATGTTTTTCAAATGCAAGCAGCTACGCATTGGAAGTGAAACCGCGAATGCACTTCAACCTTGTTGGAGCAAGCAAGAGGATTTTCAGACAACCTCCCTGCATTGCCCAGCTGCTCTACAACAAATGCAGCATGAGCTCATCCGCATCTGAATTATGTTCTTTTCAGGACCTGAGTCCAAACGGCGCTGACAGGCCAAGTATGGTCGGTTGAAGAGAACATGCCCTGCAAGTTTGATGCCTCGGCAGGGAAGATGCCAAAACAAATAGCGGAGACCTGAGATGAGGGCCAGACTGGACTTTGAATGCTCGCACTCCATAAACTCCAGCAGATTGCGCATTGGTGTGGATTTCAGGGTGTCATGAACTTTCAACAATCTCGGACAGTTCTTGCATATGCCTGAAGAACTGGCAGGGTGTCGATGCAACTTGATCAGAATTGCCTTCAACAATTGACCTTGTCAAAGATAGTTTTCTCATGGTTCCTCGGGGAGAGAACTGGAGAGGGAAAGAACTAATTAGTGAGGCCATCGTCGAAAACACAAAGAACACAAAGGACACAAGCGCAAAGACTCCGAAGGCCGTACTTGTGTTGCACCTTGGCCTGCGGGGTTCAAACAAACCAGGAGTGCTGACGGTGTTGATTACAGCTGCAGTGCTGCTAAAATGTACCTTGAGGGCAGGCAAAAGACTTGCACAGGGCGTGACACATTTTGGCAGGAAAAGAAAAGCGACACCACAGTGGCAGTCGACGGCGAAGGCGAGCAATTCGAAGCAGTGGAGCGGAATGGAGTGGAGAAAGTGGAGTGAAACGAAGCGAAGTGTAGTGGGATCGGGCGGGGACGGGAGTGGAGTGGAGTAAGGTGGTGATGTCCAGTGAGCGAGGTGAAGAAAGGGAGGGACTGGGAGTGAGAGAGAGCGAGAGAGAGAGCGAGAGAGTCCATGCGTGCGTTAGAGCGAGCGAGCGAGCGAGGGAGGGTGAGGGAGAGAGCGAGTGACTGAGGGGGAGAGAGAGAGGGAGAGCGAGCGAGAGCGAGAGAGAGAAAGAGAGAGAGAGAGAGAGAGAGTGAGAGTGAGTGAGTGAGTGAGAGAGAGAGAGAGCGAGAGCGAGAGCGAGAGAGAGAGTGAGAGTGAGTGAGTGAGAGAGAGAGAGAGAGCGAGAGCGAGAGCAAGAGAGAGAGAGAGAGAGTGAGAGTGAGTGAGTGAGTGAGTGAGTGAGAGTGAGTGAGTGAGTGAGTGAGTGAGTGAGTGAGTGAGTGAGTGAGTGAGTGAGTGAGTGAGTGAGTGAGTGAGTGAGTGAGTGAGTGAGTGAGTGAGTGAGTGAGTGAGTGAGTGAGTGAGTGAGTGAGTGAGTGAGTGAGTGAGTGAGTGAGTGAGTGAGTGAGTGAGTGAGTGAGTGAGTGAGTGAGTGAGTGAGTGAGTGAGTGAGTGAGTGAGTGAGTGAGTGAGTGAGTGAGTGAGTGAGTGAGTGAGTGAGTGAGTGAGTGAGTGAGTGAGTGAGTGAGTGAGTGAGTGAGTGAGAGTGAGTGAGTGAGTGAGTGAGTGAGTGAGTGAGTGAGTGAGTGAGTGAGTGAGTGAGTGAGTGAGTGAGTGAGTGAGTGAGTGAGTGAGTGAGTGAGTGAGTGAGTGAGTGAGTGAGTGATGAGTGAGTGAGTGAGTGAGTGAGTGAGTGAGTGAGTGAGTGAGTGAGTGAGTGAGTGAGTGAGTGAGTGAGTGAGTGAGTGAGTGAGTGAGTGAGTGAGTGAGTTGAGTGAGTGAGTGAGTGAGTGAGTGAGTGAGTGAGTGAGTGAGTGAGTGAGAGTGAGTGTGAGTGTGAGTGTGAGTGTGAAGTGTGATGTGAGTGTGAGTGTGAGTGTGAGTGTGAGTGTGAGTGTGAGTGTGAGTGTGAGAGTGAGAGTGAGAGTGAGAGTGAGTGAGTGAGTGAGTGAGTGAGTGAGTGAGTGAGTGAGTGAGTGAGTGAGGGAGTGAGTGAGTGAGTGAGTGAGTGAGTGAGTGAGTGAGTGAGAGAGTGAGAGTGAGAGTGTGAGTGAGTGAGTGAGAAAAGAGATCGAGAGCGAGAAAGTGAGTGAGAGAGAGAGTGAGAGTCAGTGAGTGAGTCAGTGAGTGAGTCAGTGAGTCAGTGAGTCAGTGAGTGAGTCAGTGAGTGAGTCAGTGAGTGAGTCAGTGAGTGAGTCAGTGAGTCAGTGAGTCAGTGAGTCAGTGAGTCAGTGAGTCAGTGAGTCAGTGAGTGAGTCAGTGAGTGAGTCAGTGAGTGAGTCAGTGAGTGAGTCAGTGAGTGAGTCAGTGAGTGAGTCAGTGAGTGAGTCAGTGAGTGAGTCAGTGAGTGAGTCAGTGAGTGAGTCAGTGAGTGAGTCAGTGAGTCAGTGAGTCAGTGAGTCAGTGAGTCAGTGAGTCAGTGAGTCAGTGAGTCAGTGAGTCAGTGAGTCAGTGAGTCAGTGAGTCAGTGAGTCAGTGAGTCAGTGAGTCAGTGAGTCAGTGAGTCAGTGAGTGAGTGAGTGAGTGAGTGAGTGAGTGAGTGAGTCAGTGAGTCAGTGAGTCAGTGAGTCAGTGAGTCAGTGAGTCAGTGAGTCAGTGAGTCAGTGAGTCAGTGAGTCAGTGAGTGAGTGAGTGAGTGAGTGAGTGAGTGAGTGAGTGAGTGAGTGAGTGAGTGAGTGAGTGAGTGAGTGAGTGAGTGAGTGAGTGAGTCAGTGAGTCAGTGAGTCAGTGAGTCAGTGAGTCAGTGAGTCAGTGAGTCAGTCAGTGAGTCAGTGAGTCAGTGAGTCAGTGAGTCAGTGAGTCAGTGAGTCAGTGAGTCAGTGAGTCAGTGAGTCAGTGAGTCAGTGAGTGAGTGAGTGAGTCAGTGAGTCAGTGAGTCAGTGAGTCAGTGAGTCAGTGAGTCAGTGAGTCAGTGAGTCAGTGAGTCAGTGAGTCAGTGAGTCAGTGAGTCAGTGAGTCAGTGAGTCAGTGAGTCAGTGAGTCAGTGAGTCAGTGAGTCAGTGAGTCAGTGAGTCAGTGAGTCAGTGAGTCAGTGAGTGAGTGAGTGAGTGAGTGAGTGAGTCAGTGAGTGAGTGAGAGAGAGAGAGAGACGGAAAGAGAGAGAGAGAGAGAGAAAGCGAGACGGAAAGAGAGAGAGAGAGAGAGAGAGACAGCGAGAGCGAGAGCGAGAGAGTGAGAGTGAGAGTGAGTGAGTGAGTGAGAGAGAGAGAGAGAGCGAGAGCGAGAGCGAGAGAGAGAGTGAGAGTGAGAGTGAGAGTGAGAGTGAGTGAGTGAGAGAGAAAGAGAGAGAGAGAGAGAGTGAGTGAGTGAGTGAGTGAGTGAGTGAGTGAGTGAGTGAGTGAGTGAGAGAGAGAGAGAGAGGGAGGGAGAGCGAGAGCGAGAGAGAGAGAGAGTGAGTGAGATTGAGAGTGAGTGAGTGAGTGAGTGAGAAAGAGAGAGAGAGAGAGAGAGAGAGCGAGACCGAGAGCAAGAGAGAGAGAGAGAGAGAGATGGAGAGTGAGTGAGTGAGTGAGTGAGTGAGTGAGTGAGTGAGTGAGTGAGTGAGTGAGTGAGTGAGTGAGTGAGTGAGTGAGTGAGTGAGTGAGTGAGTGAGTGAGTGAGTGAGTGAGTGAGTGAGTGAGAAAGAGAGAGAGAGAGAGAGAGAGTGAGAGTGAGTGAGAAAGAGAGAGAGAGAGTGAGAGTGAGAGTGAGTGAGTGAGTGAGTGAGAGAGAAAGAGAGAGAGAGAGTGAGTGAGTGAGTGAGTGAGAGAGAGAGAGAGGGAGAGCGAGAGCGAGAGAGAGAGAGAGAGAGAGTGAGAGTGAGAGTGAGTGAGTGAGTGAGTGAGTGAGAAAGAGAGAGAGAGAGAGCGAGACCGAGAGCAAGAGAGAGAGAGAGAGAGATTGAGAGTGAGTGAGTGAGTGAGTGAGAAAGAGAGAGACAGCGAGAGCGAGAGCGAGAGAGTGAGAGTGAGAGTGAGTGAGTGAGTGAGTGAGAGAGAGAGAGAGAGCGAGAGCGAGAGCGAGAGAGAGAGTGAGAGTGAGAGTGAGAGTGAGAGCGAGAGCGAGTGAGTGAGCGAGTGAGTGAGGCGAGGCGAGGTGAGATGAGGTGAGGTGAGGTGAGGTGAGGTCCGGTGGGGTGGGGTGGGGTGGGTGGGTGGGGTGGCGTGGGGTGGGGTGGGTGGCTGAGTGAGTGAGCGAGTCCTCTGAGACTTCTGCTTGTGCTGTCAGAGTGATTGAGTGAGTGAGTGGGTGAGCACGTGAGAGGAGAGACAGACAGAGAGAGAGAGAGAGAGAGACAGAGAGTGAATGAGCGAGCGAATGCGCGAGGGAGCGAGCGAGTCGGTGACTCCATTCACAGCCTTTCGTTTTTATACCCATCCCAGACAGAGATGGAGGAGTGTGAACGAAGAGAGCGAAAGGACCGGTGATTCCCATGCCTTCCTCGCAGTCACATCAAGGGTTTATGAATAGACGAGTGCCATTTCTTCTTGTAATGACAAACATTCCATTCCAAGAGATCTCAAATAAGAATAGAATGGCAATTCTATGTCCCGTTCCTCACTTGCAAAATACGAGCGGTCAAGCGTTCTTCATCTCGAAAGAACCCTCCCAGTCTATTCTTCCCTGGTCCGCGCCGCAATGCTCTCACCGATTTTGGCGGGGCACGAAAGCCTCCATACAGTGAGTGAGTGAGAGAGAGAGAGAGAGAGGGGGTGGAGAGGGGTGGAGTGGGGTCAGGTGAGGTGAGGGGATGCGAGGGGATGCGAAGTGAGGTGCACTGAGGTGCAGGTGCAGATTTAGTGTGGGAGGTGAGGTCAGCTCAGGTGAGGTGGAGTGAATGCCTGTGAGCAAGTGTTCGAACTAGCCTTATGCTGTCAGGCGCCGGAAGGAGGCTGGACAACAGAGAGTGAAGCATAATTGCCATCGTTGCTGGAGGTTCATCATGATTGCGGTGCAACATCAGTCGCAACAATTGCATTCCAGTGTGTTGTGCCCGCGAGACAAAGCTGATACATAGTTTGACATTCCCTGTTGAGCCATTTGTTTCAATATCTTTGGTGCAAATTGTGATCTGGCAATTTAAACCACATGTGCGCAGGCATGTCAATGCGGCACTTTTGGACGATGTAGATCCTACCCACCCACAATTGAAACTTGCAGTCAAACATGTAGGTCTTTCTTTCCAACCGGTGCTGTGTTTCGAAGCAACTTGCACATACCAGCTGGGGCAAAACACCAGTCGACCCGTGCTGCAGGAGGACTGAATGTGCAGGTGAGATGCTTAGATCAGCCTGGTGTGCGTCTTGCCAAGCAAAGCAACGCATCTATGTTCAATGGAGGAAGCTCGCTCGCCTGCTTACTTAGTTGCAGCCAATAGTGGGGACCAGCTCGGCATTAGAAGGCACAAAGAGGATTTGTTGAAAGTACCTTGCATGGCAATGTGCCATATTGATTTGGGAACCAGTCGGACATGAGAAAGTGCGGGCTGCAGGTGCTAAGATACAGTTATATAACGGCAGGGAGCTGGGGGTCGTACGCAATGGTTTGTTTTGTAGAATCATTCAGAATGATCTTCACTTCCGGACTTCGAGCTGCCACACACAGGCTTTGTGCCTCGCCAACATCAGAGACGCCTAGCAGCTGCTCCCATCTACATGGGCCATTTGCAATCGGGTATGAATCCAAGTTGCTGTTCTGTCTGGATCTGTGCATGAAGCTAAGCTTGAGAAGCGAGCATTTTGTGCAGACGAAAATGCTAAAGGCTTGCAAGATCGCTGCGTGCAAGCAACCTGTCCCACAGTAACAGCAAATCTTAGCGTGGTTCAGGTTGGAGCGAGAAAAGAGCGCGGTTAGCGCCATTTGCGAAACCTAACCGCGATGTTCGTTGTTTACATCTGCGCGGCGTTTTAGAGCAAGTTTCAGGCAGTCTTAGTGTCCAAGAAAGCTTCGCCATGGAGATCGTAAAAACAACATGTTACGAAAGTGTTTGGTAAAAGCAAGATGGCCTGATGAACTGATGAACCATGTGTATTTGATGGCAGCTCACAGAATCAGAGGAAAGCACTACCTGGAGGCGCTGGAGGATTGCTGCACGAATAGGTCACTGCACAAACGAACGCAACTTGTTGAAGTGTTTAAAGCTTTGAAGTGTTTTAAGCTTTCGGGTCCAGCTGGGCACAACGTCCCAGCCGGATTTTCGGTAGTGCCTGGCGCAAGATCCGCGACAATTCTCCCAACGGCCTTCGAAGGTTTGAGCCTGTTGTTCGTCATCTCAATCTTATGTGGAGAACGCATGAAGGTAGCGTGGCATGCCAGCGTTGCTTCTTCAATGCTCCAGCGTTCAAGAGCTGCCAAGTACTCGTATGACTCTGCTTCTAGCGGTTTGACCTTGGTCTAGACCGCCACCTGGCCCAGCTCCATGTCCTGGAGGATCTGCTCCAAAGCTTCTGGAGCCGTCTATGCCGATCTTGACACTTCTCGGGAGGTCGTTCAGCCACTAGATCCAAAGAAATAAACATGGGGTGGCCTAGCGCGGTCGCTGAGCCCGGCTTGAGGGAGACGAGACGGCCTCAACGGTTGGAATCCACACCAGGTATGCTTGAGAATTGAACGTCTGTTTCCGGCATCGTTGGGCTCTTACTTTCGTTCAAGTAGCCTCTGGACGAATTGTTTGTGCGACTGGCATGATCCTACCCTGGTGCTTGCATGCTTGTTCTATTGCTGCGGTGCATTGTTGTATTCTTTTCCATCTACAGTACTGCACCGCCGGCGTGCGCGATTTTCAAACAGTCACATCACGTGCAAGAAGCTGGATCGTCAGTAGAAGTTAGCATGATTACGCCACTGTTTCTCATCCACAAACATACCCTGCTGCCTGGCGAGACGGATGCCTGAGGTCCACAGACGCCTTTGCCAAGTCCGACATGTTAATGAGAAGCCGCATGGCGGAATTGGCAAACTCTTAGCTTCCAGCTGCTTGAACAATTGCTGAATTGTAAGTTGCAAGGCATTCTAGCCTGGCGGCTTGAAATGAAGCAGCTTGTTCGAGGCGCTGAGCTGTTTGCTTTCTTTGATGGATCGGCTGGAGATTAACGATGCTGTTGACACACGATGCTCGCAGGAGAGAGGCTCTTCAGGACGTTCGCATGGTGACAAGTAAAAAAGAGCCGACTTTGCTCTTGGGAAGCTGCGAAGGTTTTTCATCCTGGCACTTTAGCATTTTTCTCACTGCCTCATGTGGGTTTGTGTTTTACCCAGCCGAAAGCTATGGGGTCTGTGTCCAAATAAGCTTCGGAGTGATTTGGAGCAGCTGTCAGGTAGGGTTCTGAAAGGTTTCGGAGTTCCCTGAGGCAGTTGCTGGGAGTAGGCCAGGGCCCCCAAAATTGCAGATGGCGCTTTTTGGAGATACCACCTCCTTTGAGGGCTGGTTTTACAGGGGAACCAAAACTGCTTTGCTACCTGGTCCGGCTTGGCAGTCCCGTTGTTTTCAATGGGCTACATGCCACCCACAAAGACAAGCCACTTCCTGCACAGTCATAGACATCGCTAGATTTGCTGTTTGTAACCGACCAACTCTGGCTTTGTACTGAAATGGTATCAACCAATACTACTATGGACCAGTGGATCGTGTCCTTCCTGTTCCTAATCGTATTTGTTTGTGCAACCTGTAGTGACAGTCCATGGCGGACGGTGGGCGAAGCTGGCACGCTTTGCTCGCGAACATGGCTGTGATCAAACTTGGTCATGACAGGCATTATGCGGACAGTGGCTGCCCTCAGCTGACTCAGAGCTAGGATCTCTGTTTGTTCTGATCAGGAGTTGCTGAGTGTGTGAGTGGGTTTCCTTGATTGCTCCAAGGACAGCTCGATAAAGATGTGAACATGGAGGTGCATGTGGCCTTTCAAGATCCTTGAAATTTGACAAGTTGTGAGTTATGTTTGAGTGTTTTGGATTCCTGCAGGCCATTCAGGCACGCATGATGCAGGAGATACAGGCTGGCGGATGCTGGCGCTCTTACCAGTTTTGCCGCTTTGGAAAAGAGGCGCACTAGCGTGCTAGCATAGCCTAAATGCGGCCGCAGGCAAAGCTGTCTGCAAAGGAGGAGGAGTTTTGGCGACGGGGGCAGGCACTTGACTGAAATCTTAGTTTGCATCAATGGGCAAACTGGGCTACGTCGGACCTGGATCATGGTCCCTTGCTGAGCAGATGCTGCGCTGTGCGAGGTAGAGATCAAACGGCTGCAGCAACAGCAGCAGGAGGTGTGTATTTTCAAGATGTAAGGATGCAACTACTTGTTCGCTACAGTTGCACAGATGTTTCTGGAGCTTCACACTATTCTCAAGAGACATGCCTCGAAAACACATTGCCAGCACCCTACGTGGGAGGTCACGACCCACTTGGCCAAGATGCAGGACTGTTCCTGCCCAAAGCATGCTCGATCTACATATAGTGGCGTTTGTGAGGAGCAGCAGTCAGAGATGGCTCTTGAGAACAAGCAACTGCGAGGCAAGCACAGCAACGTGCAAATTATGGTGCCAACATAGGGCCAGTGTGGGCCATGAGATCCGATTTACAAGAGCGTGTCTTGGGCCAAAGTTGCGGACAGGTGCGTTAGTGGAAGTCACCTCCAAGTTCGAGAAGGCTGCAGCGGCATCTCGATGGGGCTGCTACCTCGCAGAGCACATCACCTTTTTGCTGTCTTTTGCAGCCTATCCCCAGCATCACCTTTGCATCCATGCGATTATAACCCGGATTTTGAGGCCTTGCGCGGTGCATTGTTCTACCCCACAGCCCTTCTTTGCCCGCTCCCCCCTCCCAGCCCTTGCGTGCCTATACATGATTTGTCTGCTCCACGCGCCAGCCTCACATGTCCGCCGCGCGGGATGGATGGACACCAGGGATGAGATGGGATGGGATGGGATGGGATGGATGGTGTGCGGCCCGCACATTGCGTACGTGCGTGAGTGCGGCGCGTGCGCGCGCCATCAGGGCTGGCTTGGGGAAGGCTGGCCCCAAACGAGGGAATGCTGGGGATGCAGGTGATGCGCGAAACACAGAGGCTTCTGTGGGTGTTGGCGATGCTGGCAATGCAGCTGGGTTGCTGCATATTTGCAGAGTTTTGAGCCTTCCCCCAACTCAAGCTCAATGGCTGCACGGGCGATAATGATGCGCCTTTGCGCTTGACAAGCAGATGACGCGCCCAGCACGGGCTCACGGGCCCACAGGCCAAGCACGGGATCGCCACGGGCCCACGGGCCGACGGCCCCGCCAGGCACGGCCAGCCAGGCCCAAAGCAAAGGCCAGAGCACACCCCACGCCCTCATACTCTACCGTAACACAGCTTCAACTTGCAAGTCGATTTGTTGTGTGGCGCGTGGGGTGTTGATTGCATACTAGTGAAACCTGCCAAGAGTTTCTACCCGCAGAGAGCCTGTCCGCAAACAAAAACACGTAAACCACAACTGCAAATGAAAGCCCTGCACCCCCGCCCTGTTGCCAGAAGCTGAGGACATGAAATGCAGGGCAAGTGAAGGAAAGGAAGCTGAAGCGAAATAGGGAAGTGAGGAGACATCACGGGAATTTAAGGGGAAATGAAAAGAATTAAGCGAAAGGGCTGCAAACGAAGGGAAGTGAAGGAACTGAAACGAAACGAAGGGAAAAGTTTTCGGAAGAGAGCGAAGGGAAGGCGACTGACAGTTGCCGCCGACCCCTCGCATCATCGGCCCGTTGGCTTGGTCGCAGTGCCGCCGACCCCTTTTGGTTTTGTTTGCGCGTGGAGACTCCTTCTAGATTTGTGGCAGCACTGCGTCTAAGCTTGATTTGGTCCCCGATATAAGTGTAGTTTGCTGTAGAAGCAGCTGGTGAGATGAGTATGTGTGTTTGCGACTGCTGCACGTTGCGAAGCAAATGTGTCACGTAGACTTGCAAAGCAAGTGGACGATGGTGAGAACCATGATGATGATGATGATGATGATGATGATGATGATGATGATGATGATGATGATGATGATGATGATGATGAGGATGATGAGGATGAGGATGAGGATGATGATGATGATGATGATGATGATGATGATGATGATGATGATGATGATGATGATGATGATGATGACTGTCATTATAATTGTCATTATAGCATCCCTTGCATCCCCAACGCTGCCTAACGGGACACTTCTTCCAGATTTTTAAAGGTCTATGATGCTGCTGAGGATGAGGATCCTGATTATGACTCAATTCTGACCACCACCCTTCCCGAGCCCCTCCTTCCCTCTCCAAAACGCGGTTTGGGAGCCTCCCTGCACATAGACGAGTGCCCCTCTTTCCCTCCCTACAACGGCGTTTGTACGTGGTACTTGCCAGGATGAATGGCTTACCTCCTGAAAACGCGGTTTGTGCAAGCCGTTCTTTTTGAGAGTCCTTCTTTGCATCCCTATATGCTCGTTTTTTGGGGGCCCTTCTCGAACACGGTTTATGGCCCTTCTTGCATCCCTATTCTCCTTTTACACCCTAAAATGCAGTTTTTGGGAGCCCCTCCCTTCCTCTCCCAAACCCTGTTCGTTGCCAGGTGGAAGGTGCCGGAAAGGCGTTCAAGCGAATTGAGTAGGAATGTGTTTTCCAAGTTGGTGTGATACAGGCATGCAAGGCAAGACGGAAGCTGTCAAGCACCCTTCATTCCTGTCGGCCTTGACTACAAGCATCTTCTCAGCAGACCTCAGCCTTGTGAGCCATTGATTGTGATGGTGCCTGCTTTCCTTTTGCCATCATTGCTCTGATGTCATGGTATGCAACATGTTCCACTTGTCATGCTTTTCACCTTCGTTGTTTCTGTTTGATGGAGATCATCCATGCCGATGCATGCGTGACTCCCAGGCGGCATACCATGCCTTTGAGCATGTGGTGTCACAGTACATGCTCGAACATAGTCCAAGTCCTGCACTTGGCAGGTGCTGAAACAGATGACCGAGGCAGGGGCTTGTCTTGCAAAGGCTACGGTTGGGGCATGTCAACGTCTTCGAAACCGAAGGTCATCCGGTCACTTCCAAAGCATTCTTCGCAGGGACTGCGCCTCAAGGGAAGACAGGATGCGTTGAAGGGCATTGCCTCACCCATGTGTCGATCGTCCGCTGACAAGTCCATGTGATTTGATCATCCTTGAGCACATTTGGAAGCTGTGCCGCCTGTCTGGAATCGAAGACAGAAGTGAAAGCTCACACAAGGCAAGCAGCCTCCATCATCACCAAGTTTCGCTCCGGAGGCATTGCGTTATTTGCATTATTTGCGTTGTTTGCGTTGTTTGCGTTGTTTGCATTGTCAGTGTGCCACCAGAGCACGTCCAATCGGGCATCGATCAAGAGCCTGCCAGACTGCCAGATGGCCAGGCCCGACGCCAGGAAGATGAAGGAGGTGACCTTGCTGATTGCACGGACCGTGGGGACTGTCCTCTGTCAGGCCATTTGGAAGGTGCGCCGTCGACTCCTCAAAATGACACTCGTTTTCGATTAAACTGCTGCGTGGACCTCCTTGAGCCTCAGGTCTGACACAAGTGGCTCGCCTTGAGCTCAGAACTGTGGCATGCAAGACGCAACATTTGTTGGGCATAGAGGATCCCTCATGTTACTTGCTGACACGGAAGGCTAGCAATGTGGCATGGCGCTCGCGGAGCACGAGAAACAGAGGACCGGCCAGCGCTGCCCAAACATTTCTTTCACCATCGATGATTCACTGCAGGCTGGAAATTCGGACCTGAAGGCTGTCATGAGCTGCTTGTGGCACTGGCAATGACAACTCGGACCAACAGAGTTGGCTGAGTTGGCTGAGTTGGCTGAAAGGCCTTGCTGCATTGAACCTTTGCAGAGCTAGCGACCCTGGAGGCCACCCTGTGCACACCGCGCCGCATGACAACACAGGAGTCATTCGAGGTCCCTTCGAACGACCCTCAGCATAACACATGCCCAAAAGTGCAAGGGGCTGTATCTCCGCAGGAGGCTTGGTTGGACCGTCCCCAGCAAGCTATGCTAGGGGGTTTTTGCAGACCTAATTTCATGTTTTATCGGCATAGTTTGTGTCAATGAAAGTCGAATTCGGTGAATGATTCGCAGGACTTTGCCTGCAGCTCTAGCCCAGCAGCATGCCGCTGAGAAATAGGGTTGTTTGGACATCAGATTAGATGGAGTCAGGCCATTAGTGGTTGAACGAATTGCATGCTTTGATTGCACGCAGGGCAGGCATGTGGGGTAAATGAAATGATTGACCTCAGCTTTGCAGGTACTGTCGATCGCCAGTGCGCTGCCGTCCACGCACCCCAAGGCCCGGTAGAATGCCGCCAGCTAAGCTTGACAGTGTGTTTCTAGTAGAGCTTTGATAGACCCGTCATACGGTAAACAGGGCATCAAGCGCAGAGCAAGTGAACCGGTTCGCCCTGCCAGCTCCAACTTCAACTGGCAGAGTGCATCGACCAGGCGCCCTTCCTAATGTGTTGCAGCAGTTTTGATCACCGGGCATAGGCATCGCCCGGGAAATCAACGGTGACTCCATCCCCGCCTCCGAGGTGTCATGCCATGTGTTGGCCGTTCGTCGCGCTGCTGCCACTGCTTCAGTACTGGATGTGGCTAGACAAAACCAAATTATGGCGGACACGGCCAAGCACATGGCGAATCTAGCGGTTTCACCAGCATTGTTTTGTTTTGCTTTCGGTTCCTGAAAAGCCTCACGCCATTGAGTCCGGCCTCCAAAGAACAGATGCAAACACGTTCCTTTGGACATCGCGCGGGCTCTATGTTAGCGCCTCTTGTTGAGAATGTTCACCCTCAAAGATGCCATGCCAAACACAGCATCCCCGGGAAATCAGAGTGGTATGGGTGCCATGTTGAATCTTGACTTGTTGGCCTCAGGTCCCGTGTTGTTCTCCTAGAGAGTGATACATGCAGCCAGTAAGAGTGTGACTATGTGTTGATGTTGTTTTGCTGTGAGAGACGAGCAATCACTGCAGTATGGTCTTTTAGAAAGGGATGGGGTTGTAGAATCTAGATTGTACTTCATTGGCGGAGTTTGTGCCTGCCAGCTTCAGCGTTGTCGGATTGACACGCACAACCACTGCTCGTCTAGACAGCTGCGTACGTTTGTGAATGGGCACAATTACATGCCATCTGCGGTTCCGTTCCTCGCACAGTATTTTGCAAGTTGTTTCAAGGTGAGGAAGTTCTGCGCCCGAACCTCCGGCCAGGTCTAAGCGAATGTCAATGAGCTCGCGACCCGGTCAAAGAGCCATTAAGAAGGCACTGCTCAATCTCGTGAAGTGAATGTGCAGGTTCACAAGCAACAGCAGAGTCCTCAGACCACTGCATCGTGGTTCAGTCAGCCCCTTATATGTTGAATCGGTCGCCTTCGCTTGCCTGCTAACAAGTAGTGGCAGTGCATCAGCGAGGCTCACAAAGGGGCCTGGCTTTACGACACTCGGGATCGAGGCCGCAAATGACCTCACGATCTCCCCCTTGTTTAATGGCCTGCGGCCTGGTTCCGCCGCCCCCAGACATCCAGACATCCAGACATTGAGAGATCCAGAGATCCAGGCCCCATCCAGAGATCCAGAGATCCAGAAATCCAGCCGACGTATTTTCCCGCCCCAAGGGATATACATAATCTATTCACATTAAACCTATTGAAAACATCAACAAAAGCAACACAGAACACTCCGCCCCCATGGCCAAAAGCCTGGTCCATTGTGGACCAGGCATGGGGTTGGCGGATTCGACAAAACAAGCAGCACACAAGACAAGCACCAGTCAAGCAGCACCAAGCCGTGGTTGCATGAGCTTGATCTGATCATTTTGGGCTGTTTCAATAGCGAAACCATGTTCGAAGACACGTTGTGGCTGTGTTCAGGTCAACCAGGATGAAGATACATTGCGAGTCGAACGCGTTGATGAGCCTCCGACTCAGCTTCAGTGTGAATGTGCCAGCTTGATTTGCAAGATCTTTTGCACGCAGTCAGAATAGTTCCAACCAGATCGCCAGAGCACTGCTGGAGTTGTCAAGCTATCGTAATGAAGCTATGCTTTGCAATCCGGAGGGCAAAACAGCTTGGGTGAAAATTACATCACTTTTGTCGAAGCAGAATGCTGTTCTGGAGGTTTCGTTGGCCAGTGCTTCCAGTTTTCTGCATCCTGCCCCGAAACTCTGAATTCTTACACATAAGTTTGTACAAATGAGTAATCCAGTGTGCTTTTGGGCAACGTCTTCTAACATCTTATTTGTTTACGCTTTCACCATCGCATATTGATATTGCTCAGTCAAGTCACATGTGCACTGCATTGTTTATTTAAATTTACATCATTGTCACACAGTTTTACACAACAAGCTGAATGAGGCTATTGTGAGATATTGTGAGTTGATGCTTCGAAGATGTCAAAGTGCGTTTGCTGATCTACCAATGTTCATTGTTCCACAGCAGAGGTACAGAATTGAGGTTGGTTTGCTAATTTGCACAGAATGTGTGCATTATGTGTTCTCAATCTGCCAATACAGACTCTAGCTCTCTTCTCAAAAGGGAAGCGAGGTGTTCTCTACTCTAAAGTCACCATGTAGCGGGGTCTACGCAACTATCTCAGACAGTGGGGTCTTCAAAAAGGACAACGAGAACCCCCTGAAAACAGCAAGGATATTCTGAAACTCATTCGAGATGAGATGTTGCTTTGGGAGCAAAGGTTTGGAAGCAATGCGCCCTGTGCGGATGGGAAGTCTTATCGTGAAACAACACAAGTGCCGGAGTGCTAGCTGACCCCGAGGCACAGGTATGGCGCACTCAGAAGGAATTTGTCCGTGAACGATTGCAAGGTGTGCCTGCAAAATTGCGCAGCAGTCCTTCAAGGGGTGCAAGTGTGTGCTTTCTACTAGCGTTAGGTGTTAAGGCCTACATCGGGTTGTAAAAACGTGTTTGCCATGCTCTTTAGGGTGTGTGTGTTTTTGTGTTTGCAAATCGTTTGGTGTTGCTTTATTGTTGATGCATTGTTCGTTTGTTGCTTTCTTCATGTCTGGATTTAACCAGTTTGAACAAGCAGAGCGTATTGAATCCTTTAATCAAAGCGTTTGGCCAAAATTTGCACGTTTGGCGGGTCATGTGAAAGAAGGTTCGTGTGTCGCCGTGCTACAGTAGCGCTTGGCCTCAAGTGTTCGATGGTTTGGCAGGAAGGTCTTTAAACATCGGCAATGCAATGCCAACACAAAATCCCAAAGATGAGAGGTGTTTCAACGGTTGTACCATGACCATGGCCCCACCCTGCAAGCAACCAAGAAGTCGATGACTTGTGAAGTGACCGTAGGTCAAGCTTACATTCTGACTGAGGTATGGGCTTGTGGGCAAGTTCAACAGCTCTCAGGCACGAGCTTCAGCGCTATTTAGAATGCTTGGGTGGCATGTGAGGAAGGAGAAGGCAAGATCCTCGTAGGGGACAGCATCGTGAAGGCCTTGCTGACTGGCTTGCGGTTGTCTAATTTTTGGCGCAAGGGGTGAGCCACGCATAAGACACTTCACAAGAATATGCAGTTAACAGCTGAAGCAGTCTTTGCACTTGGTGAGGTCACAAACCGAGGTATGCCTTGCTCTTTCTCCTAGAAAAAGCCGGCGAAGCGACGGAGTCGCAAAAAGCATAACTCGCGCCGTGTGCCCTGTGACATGCAAGCGAATGCAGGGTGCTGCAAAGCAGTTCCGGGATTTGGTGAGCCAGCCACTTCGAATTCAGGAGTTGTTTGCCATCTTGCCGCTAGACAGTTACTCCGCTACTTAGCCAGAAAGCTACTTCCTTTTTATCAGATGTTTTGGTTGGCTGGCTGACGAGTCGACTTCAATGTTCGATAGTTGGCTAGCCAGCGACCTGGCGAGCCAGCCAGCTTCATTTAGTCGATGGGTTATGCGATTCAGTTTCGCAAGTTGGTTCGGCTAACGAGACATTCTAGTTCGTTTGCAGTTAGTTGAACAGGATAAATAGTTGGATGCGTTGTGAGACACTACTTATTATTGGGATACTTGAAGCAGCTTTTTGCTTTTGTAGGTGGCAAAGGATTGCGCGAGCAAAAAAACAAGCATCAGCACTGTGGCAGTCGACCCATGGTGGTTTGACCGCCTGCCGAAGAGCGCAACATCCACGCGACGTTTCTTTCTGCGGGTTCCCCAAAGTCTCAGTTACTGCGGGTGAGGCTGTTTGTGTAGCCATAGACACAAGCCGCGCGGCCACGCAGCAAATGGATGCATGCACTGCGCATAATATTGAGCCCAAATGGAGGTTCCTGCAAAGTTGGCAGAAAAGGGTGCCAAGAGCTGGACTGGCTTTGAATCACGACGTTTTGCAAGGGACTGAGCAGGTCAACGGGGTTGGACAAGATCCCGATTCCATGCTGCAGGTGATCAAGGCGAGATGCCGCTTGTGCACAAGTGACGATGCCATATTTGCACAACGCGCAAGGAAGCCGAGCAACTGACACTGACTATACGAACACAGGCCAGGGTTGAGACTGGCGGCTGGGCAAGGCAACAGGCTCAGAGGCGTGCTTGGCAAAGGCGAATTCACCCACAAGGCTGCGACCAGAGGCTCGCTGGCCCGGCTTTGCACGTGTGCCTCAGCCACGAGAGAGTGAGGCGCAAGAGTTCGTGCCCTCGGAGAAGGAGTTTCACCCTCCAGGTGAAAGGCCAGGGTTCCGGAGTTGATTGCTTTTGCACCAGTTCGATTTCCTTGGCATGGCTTTTGTTCTGCTGCAGTTTGTTGGCAGGGTCGTGTTAGAGGTCTGTTTAGACAGAGTGTAGCTTGTGTACCTGATTGAAACTCAAACGGGATGAGATCCGACACAGGCGCATCTTTGAAAAAAAACGCAAGCAGGCCGGCCCTGGCGTTGCTGCAGGCTCGTGTCTCAGATATTGTTGCAATTTGAGCGGTATGTCAAGTCCAGACAACAATCTATGGCCGACAGAGCCGAAGCAACTGCTCATGATATACTTGTACTGATGCGCGCGTAACCGTAAATGGGAGCGCTTTGCCCCCTTCCCAAGCACACCCTTGGCTTAGAGGACGCAAATCGATGACAAGAATACAGCATCCAGTAACAAAACATGGTTGAAGAAGAAGGCGTTCCAACACCATGACATTTCTGCGCCGCAGAAAAACCGGCTTTCTCCACACTATTGGGCTTCTGAGGGCTGGCCACATAATGCATACATGTGCCTACGCATATCCTGGTAGTTCTGGGCGAAAGTTAGTGCGAACGGCAGCCAGGACACTTCGGATTCAGAGTCACTTGGGCCAGCACTATGCTTTTACGTTTGACTCTGGTGGTGGGTGCGCTTGACAAGATTTTGCCATGAGATTAGCACTAGCAGAGCACCATTGTTTGGAAGGCAATCTAATGTTTGTGTGAGTCTGTGTGTGCATGCGCGTGTGCGTGCGTGTTCTTTGTTTGTGTTTGCCTGTGTGTGTGTGTGTGCGCTGTTGACGGTTGTTTCATTCTGTTTTAGGTTCCCTCGTGGGGTCACTTTGGGTTTCGACAAATGTTAACAATCCAGCAGGATTAGCTCTTTGATCCTGCTATGTTGACAAAGCATATGACTGTTCCCTTTACTTTTGGGTCGCTTGCATCGGACCTGCGTGCTTTGTCTTGTAGCCATTGTTTTTGCACTGCACGGCGGTTTCCCTTACTGCTCCGGAGAAAAAGGGGCATCTTAGTATGCGAAGTGTGCCTTGGCGAGAACCTTATCGCTTCGCGCAGGCCAACATGAAACAGTTGTTTGCAAGTCATCATTGGCATTTGTTTGTGCTCAGGACATGTAGGCCAATGTAAGTTTCTGCTTTGTACACGGCGCTTGGCCCGTCACTGTGTCCCTTAGCAAGCCTGCTTGGTGTTTGAAGAGGGCGGGAATGACGTCTTCACACACATGTCACCGAGGTTTTCGAAGACCGAGAAAGCCTGGCTCCCCAGCCTACCATTTTCCTGCGTGCCAAGCCGTATGACGCCGAGGTGAACCGCAAACTTTTCCGTTGACATTCGCAGGTGCGGGGCTGATCCAATAGGCAAGTTGCACATTCCACAAGAGCCCTCAGGACGAAGCTTGCTGCAAAGGACGGCGTTGCGCGCAAATAACATTGGCAGCGCCTATTTGACTTGCAGATGGAGTGTTGTCTTGAGTCAGACAGACCCTTGTTCAGTTTTGCTGGGAGCACGTGAGATATCCTCCAGCGGAACATGCTCCCCATTGGTTTGGGGAAGGAAATGGGGTCGCAGAGTTGCGTAGGGCTAAACAAGGAAACGACAAGGTGAGTTCTCACACCCTCAATGAGAGGTTTCCCGCACCGTGCATTTTGAGCCCTTGACTCGCAACGATGCACCTGCAGGAGGGAATTTGCAGTCCAGATGAGATTCACTGACAGGTTGCAGTGTGCCGAGAATCATCTCGAAATTGACCCATCAGCCACAGACAACAGGTGTGCGTGTGTGTTCGCGTGTGCATGATTGTCTTAGAAGGAGAAATAAGACGTATCAGCTTTGGCGGATTCGTGTGGGGAGTTGTTTAAACCGCAGGGGGGTCACTCTACGGTGAGTGCACTGCCTTTGCAGGGGGAATTCGTGGTGAACCTATTTGAACTTTAATCGCATGTGCCGACCTTTTCAAGGTGCGTGTAGGTTCACCACGTGCGACCGTTATGGTCA
>CAUJNA010003858.1:255902-258402 GCA_963377175.1 Effrenium voratum
CTAACGCTGCCTTGGCCACTTTTGTTTGAGTTTCTTTGCAGTCGCATTTGCCAGCAGGGCGCTTTTTCAGCAGAACCGCGCAAGGTGCAGGCAGATGCGCTGCGATTGTCCTCTAGGGAGGCTTGCGCAGCTGCAGAGGCGCCGCGCCATCTCTTGCTTAACAGGTGTTTTCGTTGCCAAGGCGATTGAGGGGCTTTGGGCTTTGAAAACGGGCCAACAAGCTTGCCAAGAAACAATCTCGCCAAGCTTTTTGCGGACTGACTGCACAAATCAGAAGTCGCAAGCGTAATGGGTTGAGCTTACTCGCGCTTTGGAGGTCATACTGCAACTGTGGCAGGAGATGCATGTTGAGCTGCAGCAAATTGGAGAAGCTGTGCAGAGCATCTCCTGCGAGCATCGCGAATTGAAAGAGGACCTGGTTGCGCAACTGCGCCAGTTTGTGCAGTGTAGGCCGAATCTCCTGAAAGCTTTCAAATTCGTTGCCAGGAGGCGGCCATCCAGATGCGGTGTCAGCACAGAGCATTGTCGCGGGACATTGCTGCTCTGGAGCGGCGCCTGTCTTCGCAGACAAGACTTGCCGAAGCTGCTGGGGCCCTGCTGGCAACTTACGATTAGGACGCCAAGCGTGCGCGAGCGTTTGCCAGACCACAACAGTCGCGCAAAGCTCGGTTAGGCAGCTAGCTGCTGCAGAAGAGAACCTTTTTGCGCAAGCTGAAGAAGCTGCTGAACACGCCGTCGCAGGCCAAATGCATAGTCCAAGTGGTTCAAAGACTTGCGAGTCCTAGACAAGCCTGTCTACTTTGAGGCGACACGTGGGCCCTGTGTCTGCAGTTTGCCAGGCGCAGCTCGCACAGTGGCAGAGCGTTGGGAGCCCATTCTGCTGATGCAGCTTTGGGCGCAAAAGTCACAGCCCGATTGTTGTAGGATTGAAACTGGTCCTCGGCTTACCAAACGAAAGAATCTTGCAAAATCGTTTTTGGTTGGCAGAACTGCAATGACGCGACCCTCCAGCGCTGGACATGAAAGAAGCATGACTGGCGTGAACCGCGAGCCCAGGTCTGGCCGAAGCTGAAAAGCAAGCGTCTCGCTGTCAGAGTTTGCTGGCTGCCGGAACTTGTGCGTGCGTGTGTGTGCTTATATCATGCGTATCTGCGTCTGTGTGTGGGTTTTGTTTGGTTGTTTGTTGGTTGGTTGCCCGGGTGGTTGGTTTTGGCGTTTGTTTGATTTTTGTTTGCTCGTTTGTTTGTGTGTGTGGTGTGTGTGTGTGTGAGTGTTTGGTGTTCCTGCACGCGCTTTCATTTTGTTTTGCCTGCTTGCTGGCGCGTGGTTGGTTGGCCGGTCGGTGGGTCGCTTGATTGGGTGGTTGGTTGTTTGGTTTCTGACGTGTTTTGGCCAAGGAGTTGTTTCTTTGTCTGCTTGCATAGATAGTTTGTTTTGCCTTCGCGCTTTTGAAGGGCCCCGAAATCTAATTGCAGGACCCGCCAATTCATTCACAGTCAAGCCAGGTTCATTGCAGGTCAACTGCAGCATGGTTTTGAAAATGATTGCGCAGGGAGCTGCAGCTATCATACTTGCCTTCGTCGGCTTGACCATTGCGATAGCTGATGAGTTGTCGGGTTCAGAGCTTTGTGAGTTAGTTCGTTAGCTAGTTGGTTAGCTAGCTAGTTGGTTAGTCAGCTCGTTACTTACTTGCCGACTTGCTTGCTTACTTACTTACCTACTTGCTTATTTTCTCTTGTTAGTCAGTCAGTCAGTCAGTCAGTCAGCCAGCCAGCCAGTCAGTCAGTCAGTCAGTCAGTCAGCCAGCCAGCCAGCCAGCCAGCCAGCCAGCCAGCCAGTCAGTCAGTCAGTCAGTCAGTCAGTCAGTCAGAGTCAGTCAGTCAGAGTCAGTCAGTCAGTCTGATCGTTTGTTCGTTCGTTAGTTAGTTAGTCAGGTAGCTGGTTTTGTTTATTTGTGTGTTTGTTTGTGTCTGTCCATCTGTACTGTATTACTTTGGTTTTGTGCTTTGGCTTTATTTCTGTGTTTCTTTGTTAATTTGTTTGCTTGTTTGTTTGTTTGTTTGCTTGCTTGCTTGCTTGCTTGTTATTTTTGTCCTTGCTCTTTCTTTCTTGCTTTTTCTTCACTTCTCTCTTCTTTCGTTCTTTCTTTCTTTCTTTCTTTCTTTCTTTCTGTCTTTCTTGCTTGCTTTATCTCTCTCCCTATCTCTCTCTCTCTCTCTGTCTGTCTGTGTTTCTGAGGTCTTTGTTGCTCCGGTTGCTTGTTTGCTTTCTTGTTTGTTTGTGTGTGTTTCTTTATGTTTTTGTTTGCTTGTTTGTTCGTGTGTGTGCGTGTGTTTGTTTGTGTTTGTGTTTGTTTGTTTGTTTTGTTTGTTTGTTTGTTTGTTTGTTTGTTCGTTCGTTCGTTCGTTCGTTTGGCTTGATTGGTTTGGGCTGTTTGTGTTTGATTTGTGTTCGTGTTTATTGCCTGTCTTTGGTTCCAATGGAGGAACATATCATGGAA
>CAUJNA010003858.1:263402-275902 GCA_963377175.1 Effrenium voratum
AAAAAGGAAACGGCAAGGCAAAGGTAAGAACTTCGGTTCCCAACTTTGCTGGACTTGCTGTAGACCAGGTCACTTGTCTAACGCTTGTCCCAAACGGAGAGCGAACGCACCTGAAGAAACAGAGGCGCTTCAGGATTCGTTTTGGAGGAGTCGGAGAACTTTGTGTACTGACGACAACGTGTCCGAGGACCTTTAAATTGCTTGAAACACTTGAGTGTGAACAAGGAGTTTCGCGTGGTGTGCTTGCAAGAACAACTTGCATCAGCAGTATGGCGGGACACAGAGCTTTGAATACCTTTTGATCCAGGAACGGCCACTGTTGTCCAAAGGACTTTGCTCCTAGCAAAAAACGTCCGCTGTGCTATTGTTGCGGTCAAGAGTTGGGGTCCTGCTGAGCAAAGGGGCGCAACCTTTCCTGGCCTTTGCGTCTTCCTGTTTGATACCGGTTGTGTCCGGTTCATCTCACACACTGGATGTCACGTGTGGAACCTGTGCGCATGTCCGAGTGAAGTGGAGCGGAGTGGAGTGGTGGAGCGGAGTGGCGTGGAGTGGAGCGGAGCGGAGTGGAGTGAGGGGAGCGAGTGGAGAGCGTGGAGTCAGTGGAGCGAGTGTGAGCGTGAGTGTGTGTGAGTGAGTGTGTGTGTGTGAGTGAGTGCGTGCGTGCGTGCGTGCATGCGTGAGTGAGTGATCGAGTGAGTGTGAGTGAGTGTGAGCGAGAGTTTGAGAGTGTGAGTGTGGCAGTGTGAGTGTGTGTGTGAGATGCGTGTGTATGTGTGTGGCGGGCGCCTGGTGTGTGGCGCGCGGTGTAGTGTTTGGTGTGTGGCTTGCCGTGTAGTGGCGGCGTGTTGCGTATGGTGTGTGGCACGTGGCGTGTTGTGTGGTGCGTGGTGTGTGGTGGGCGGATTGTGTGTGTGTGTGTGTGTCTGTGTGCGTGTGTGATGCGTGTGGTGTGCGGAATGCCAATGGTGCGCAATTCTTCCTGCTGGCAACACGAATCGTTAAGGGCGCCCAGAATATTCCGCCCTGAGCTTCGGTCCTGTCTGGGTCTCACCACGCTGCGCCACTACACAACACGTGCCCGCGAGGTTTGCAGCTTGCCAGGCAGGGGCGGTGTCTTTTTATACTCCGCGGTTTTTTCGGAGGGCAAACCCCAAGCTCATTGCAGCATGCGACAAGTAATTAGCATATCAAACCTGAAGGGTCGTTTGGCATTTGTCGTAGGAATTTCCATATACACTCGCAAGTAGTTCTTGCTTGAGTGCTCAGTGTTTGCCACGGACTATCACTGCTTGGCTTGTTGTCATTTCACACCTCTTGGTGGTAAGCCCGTGTTTTTTAGTGTGGCTTCAACACATGTCTTCTACATTGGCCCAAAGCAGGCTTTGATGCGCCGTTGCGGAAACTTCAAGCTGTGCGAGTCTAAAACAAGTCCGTCCTTACAAGCTGCAACGACATGAAGGACAACCGCAATTCACGAGCATCTAAGCTGGGCGCACTTTCGGCGAAACCCAGCGCTGTCTCGTGCAGATGTCATCGTTTGCGCCGTGGCCACAAGATTGTTCTTTGGGCGCAATGGGGATGGCCATCAGACCGTCGGTTTTAAAAGCGCCGTCAAAAGGATTCCTACTACGGGGGCCCTCATTCCCTATTTAAGGAGTTTGACCACGGCGCAGTAAGCCGGCAATTCAAACCGTCACCTCCCAGAGGTGGTGGTGGAGGTTGGATCGTTTAGCCAAATTATTGGTGGCTGATGGATTTGGCATCCAGAGCTGGTCCTGGTTGTTGCTCGCTTTTGTTCCATGCAAAACAATGAATGCAGGACCGTGACTCAGCTCAGAAGCTTTTGCAGAGACGGTCCAATTTCAGACCTCATAGGATCTGCTCTTCGGAGTTTGGACCATCATGAAACACATTTAAAGCTAGTTAAATATGATTTGTTTGATATAATATAAGTTGATGATACTGGTTTGTTAGAGTATGACTTTGTTTGTAATTATGGTATTTTAATGATTTTGAACATTAGTGTGTGTTTAAATTCATAAATGTATTAAGCAACTCGATGGATTCGATTGTTGAAACCATGGACAATAAACAATAATGAAATATATTTAGTTAAATAGTAATGCTGTTCAATTTGATTTACATATTTTTTCAATAGTAGGTTGATACATTTTAACCGTGAAACAATAGACACCGCTGCGGCTTCCAGGTTGTATTTCCTGTGCATTGTAGAACCGTTGTAGCGGTACTCGGTCTCTTTCCGCGGCATATTAGAAGTCACCGAAATGTTGACCGGTTTTTGAGAGCTTGACTTAGAGCTCCCCCGAGTCTCAGATCCCAAAAAGTTATTGTCACAAATTGTGTGTGGCGTTTTTGGCCCTCTGGTTGTCTTCCTCCGTGTCCTGCTTTTTTGTTTGCTTTTTTTTGGGCTTGCTTCTGATTGTCTTTTTTGCTGGGGCTGTGGTGTTTGTTTGGCTTTGTCTGCAATGTACAGCGGACCGTCTTCACAGACAATGGTTGTGAAGGCAACAAAAAGCAGCAGGTTTTTCGATGCTCTGAAAGCAGCTTTGATTCACACAGCAAAACAACACCGCAATCTCATGGTAAACTTGACCACCAACAAGCGCATCCGACGCTCAAAACAGCCAAGCTAGGCACACAGCAATGTTGTTCTGAACGCACAAATACTATAAAGTGTTTGTACGGCCTCATGTCAACGCCGAGAATCCACCTGCAACTCATGTTCCTCTAGCTGGGCCCAGTTCGTTCCTGCGCCCGCCCGGATCAAGTTGCTCTTTTGCAGCTGTGGCTTGTGCGTGAGTTCGCCGGCGGCCAAGTTGGTTCTTGGAAACTGTCTCCTTTCTTGACATTTCATGTATTTCTGCCCGTAAGCAGCCAGGGTGGACTGGTTCAGTCCGCTTGGTTCCATACTGCGCTCATTGCCCCTCCGTGTGGACCAGCGGACGCGGCAAAGGACCAGCGGACCACCGACTGCGCGCGGATGTGCTTCCCAGAGTTGTTGCTATGTCAGCTTGGCGGCCGCAAGTGAATGAATCGGTGTTTCGTGCACCTTGTTCTCGCATGGATCCGGACGCAGCCCCTTCTGAATTTCAGAGCTCGAAGTTGCCGCCGGCAGAGCAGGAGAGGTTTTTCCCCCGATCATTCCCTTGGCAAGACGCTGGTGCTGCAGATTTTTGCGTGGCGTTGGGGCCAATGTGTGGACAAAGAGATCCAGGAAACGATAAATCAGCATCCCGAGGGAACCGCCCTTTCTGAACAGAATGAATCTATGTATGCAGCAGTCTTTTAAGTTCACACATTTGTACACGTTTGCTAGAATCCTGCTGAAACTGCTTGAGTCGAGCAAGTTGAGGAACATGATTGATGTGGTCCGCATATTCGCAACAACACATCATTTTGCAATTCTTCTGGACAAGCTTTTGCCATTTGATCAAAGACTGTCTGGCCTGCTATGCAGTCTAACAGCAAACCAGGAAAGTGAACCATTTTGGTTAGGTCCTTGGGTCCTTCTCCAGGAGTCGTGATGCAGATGTTGCCGCTGTTGCCCTTGCGGCGCGATGCCGCGCCGGAACTCGATGCCGCGCCGGAACTCGATGCCGAGGCAACGAATGGGCCGAAAGCAAAGCCGATTGGCCAATGTGGGCGGGAGAGCCTTTACTGCCACAAAATGATGTGCATGCGTACCAGACCGCAAATCCTTTGGGCGCATAAGTGGTGACCGCTGTTTGAGAGGTGCAACATTTGGAGCCCACGCTTGGTTAATTTGGCTTCCAGGGCATTGGTTGAAGGCAACGTAAGTCTCAAGGGCATGCCCTTAGAAAAGAGCTGCAGTTTGAACGAAACACCTTCAACAGTTCCAGGAGGTTTGAGCAGTGCGTAACTTTAAGCTAATTTAAACACGCAGGAGTTGGCAGAGAGTTGCTGTACAAGCCCGGGCCCTACAACTTTTCCAGCACAAATGAAATTATATCTTAAATCATATCTTCAGTTTCCGTGGAATCAACGTCATGCCAGAGTTGATGAGAGCGTTCTTATGGACAGGGTCTGCGAGACAGAGCTGGAATTTGAGAGATACCATTGCGCATTTGCACGGACAAACGAGTTGAACGTTGGAAAGCATTTTCCTGTCCTCACTGACAGGTTGGCTGTTCTGTAACTCAGACATGAAACAAGGCATTTATTGGTATTGCCATTGGAGCCTTAGCTAAGCAAAAGCGCGTGACCCCAGAATCTATCCCCCAGAAAGGCGCTAGCACAAAGGATGTCCATTGGGCAGCTGCTTCCCTGGAAGACTAAGAGTTGCAAGTTGGACCTGGCTCTGAGTGCCGGAGATGGAAGCTCTGAGGCTTTGCGTGGTTTCCTTTTGGTTTCCCTTTGAAGGAAAGCGGCAACCTATCCCATGAGGGCGTGTACAGATAGATCCAGGAGAGAGGAATAGCAAAACACATCCTTTTCCACAGTGGAACTTGGTCCTAGGCTGGAGAGAGTTCAGGTTAAAAACCACCAGATCCAGTACAAGGCAAGTATGAACATAGAGACCCTTGTGGCAGATACTTGTTACGGATATTCTTTCACAGGCAATCCAAAAGACAACCGGAGGGGGTTCAACTTGTTTGACACTTGGAGACATCTGTAAGATGTGCTCTGGCAGGAGCCACGCTCAGAGTGCTTGGCACTTCAGCCGATGCCGACTGAGCCGAATGAAGGTGTCTCCAACATCGAGGAGGTGGGGCGGAGAGTTGGCAGAGACTGACAGCTCGACGTTTGCAGCAGAACCAGTACGGATTTGGGTTCTTTGCATTGGGTTTCAAAGCTCGACCGCAGGAAAAAGGCCACGAGCTGAAGCTATTGCAGATTCACAAAGGCGTCAAAGAGAAGGCGACGGTTCGGCGGCCCGCACAGGTTCAGCATTTGGAAACTGAACGGCGATTGTGTCTTGTCTCCACGAAGAGGACCTCCCCCCCCAAAAAAAAAGTGACGTTCCCTGTTGGTTTGTCTCTCAGAAAGCATGACCACACTCAACTTTTGCATGTAGCTTGGGAACAGGATGCACCTGCTAGTCAACAGTCATTCACTGTCTTTTGTGTTTGGAGGTGGTTGCTTCAACTGCAAGAATCCAGCGTAGCTCGCGTTTCAAGTGATCAGCATTCATGATCATGTCTGGTGAAGGGGATGAAAAGGTGACAGGTTAACTTTTTGGCCTCCCTTTTTTTCCGGGTCACTTTGTGTTTTTGTTTTGCCAATGTGGGCAGTTGAAATGGTGTAGCTCCATGCCAAGGTCGAGGTGCTGCGTGACGGGCTGACGGTTCGAAAGGATTCACGCAACGCGCAGGAAACTTGAGTGAATCTACCAGGCTAGGCTCAGACAGATTGGTGTCATAGAAGGCTTCTGTGGCAATCCTTTAAGCCAAACAACATCTACCTTGGCATTATAATGCATCCACCAAAAGTATCCGTGATGCATCATGCCCGAATTGGACTTTTATCGAAACTTGATTGATCCACCCGGCGGAGTAGGGAGGTGTTCCCCAACTTGTCCAAATTAATTGAGGGGCTTATCAATCTTGGTTCCTTTGAGTAGCAAACTGAAAGAAACACGAGCTGAGCCTGAGGCAAGAAAGGGTGCGACAAAATGCACAGTTTGCAGAAGGGCGCCCGCTTAAAGGGCATAGCAACGTGTATCACTACATTCCAAACCTGAAACGGATACACGCTAGATAATTGTCATTTTCAAGAAGAGACTGCAAAGTCAACAGACATGGAGCAGACGGGAGTCATTTGCTGGCCAGGCGTGCGTTGATCCCGGCCGGCCCTTTGCAGTGATGTGTGGCGTGCCCCTCCTCATCAGGGCCTCTCGGAAAAAATCATCCAGCAGTTGATTGCAGTCTTGCCAAACCGGGAGTGTGTTTAGAGGCGGGATTGTGGACGTCTAACGCTTTTGATTTGTGAGCAATGGTGTTGGGTAGACTTCCTCCAAACAGGGTTTTATTGTAGAGCGAGGATAGTGCTAGCGATGAATGCAACAAATTATATCGAGTATGGATGATGTAATGGTTGGAGGAGACCCGGCTTTGGGGTTGGTCAAAACGGAAACTGAAGGTAAAATGAAAGGACACTGAAAGCAAACTGCACGGAACTCAAGAGGAAGCCAATAGATGTTGGTGATGTTGGTGGTCTCCGATTTTCAGACAGAGGCATATTGATAGTCTGACGATGGCCGAGTTGCCTGGGACGCGCGGAGGCCCTGAAGCTGAAAGGGTCACCATAGGGTCACCTTGTTTCTTGCTTGGCCCAAGGATATCACAGAGACCGCCCGTAACATTGTGGAATTGCAAGTGGATTCAATGGGAGGCAACTGCACGGCGAGAGGCAGGTGTTTTATGTTAATTATGTTAAATGCTCCTTACTCCGTGCTCGGCAGAAAGTCATTCAGTTGCTCCAATTCTCTGAGGTCTCTGCCTCGCTTTTGCATGACCTTGGGATTTGCAGCTCATGAAAGGTGACTTTGCCCGTCCAAGCCAACCGAAGGGTCTGGGCTCCGGACCAGGCATTTGGCTGGACGCTGTGCGAGAAGCGTTCCGCGGCATCTTGGCTCAGCTTACGCTGTCCTTGTCACAGGATTCCACAAATGGGTTTTGGGTTTTTGCCAGTGTGGGGCCATGGTAGGTTGCATGTTGACAGGAACAATTCTATGTATGAATCCCTCCTCTCAAAAAAACCCACAGCGAGAGCCTAAATTCTTGGCAGTGTATGGTCTGGGGCAAGTGGGGAGGGCCCATACAAATGCCACAACCACAGGCCCAGAGGCCTGCAAGGAAAGCGATTGCAGAGCCGCTTTTCCTTTGGAGTTTTTTTGCTCCACTCTGTTTCGAGAGGAGGGGATTTATATTTTTGCCAATGGCGCTAAAACTCCAAAACTCCCCTTTGCCCAGGCAGTTGCCAACGTTTTTCTTCGCAAGGCCCCTGAAAGCAAGCCAACCAGTAGATTTGGCAGTTGGGCAATTCTGGACCTGGGATGGGGATTGGATTTCTGAAGCCTGACATGAAGTTTCCAAACGGAGGTACAGCAATGTGGGTATTGGGATGTGCAATCCTGTGATGGCAAGTGACACTATTCCCTTATATGTCTGTTAAAGGGGATGTCGAGTAGATTTCGCTACAGGAGTTTGGTATGCATGTTAGGTTCATTTTGAGGAAAGGAGGTGCCATTTCTAGTGTCACTTGCTCTTCCGCAGGCGGAGCTGTTTCGGGACTTCCCGGAGCACCTGGCGGCGGCACAGCTGCGGCGCACCCCGAAGGTGCTGAAGTGGCAGCTCCAGGCATGTGACTCGATGTTTTCAACTTGAGCCCATGTTGTTGTTTTCTTCTTTCTTTCTTTTTACAGCATATATGTTTTGGGTTTTCGGGGAAGGGGTTTCAGCATTGCAATTTATAGGCAGGGAGTTGTTCTTTGCTCAAGGGGGACACATACTCCAAAGGTAGTGTTTGTTTCGGTGATTTTGTTTGCAGCTGAGCCACAACTAAATTCAACTAAAACCGAACGGGTAGATGGAGATTGGTAGGTGGCAGTGCCTCTGGCATAAAATAGGTGCGTCCAAGCCCGAATCTTGGGTAGGCTGTGTTGTGACTCAGTTTGTGCACAAGCCTGATGGATCCGTTTCCTTCTTTTTCCCTCTTCCCTCTTCCCCTCTGGGTCTCCATTTTCGTGGGAGGGAGGCGAAAGAACTGGAGCATTGGGATCGCATGTGTCCCCGGAACATCGCGGCTAGCAGGCGCTGGGCTTCAAGAAGCTGTTCCCGGATGAGAGCTCCCAGAACCTCGGGACGAAATGTGCCGTCTCTTCTTCTTAGGTTCTTAGGCTTTTCCTTTGGACGACTGAGAGGGGGCTAAGCCAGCCGGAAACCCAAAACCCGAAACCAGTCAGGAACTCCTTCTGGTGTGCTCCTGACTTGGAGTGCCTTGCGGCGCTGCATTGCAGCCGGCTTTTGGCGGATTTGGCGTGCAGCGTGCCCTGCTGGGTGCTGCTGGAGACTTGGATATGTCTAGAATATGTTTGGGCACATTTTCTCACATCGGGCAACATGATCGAGTACATGATGAAGGTCCTTGGTTGGGGAATTTGGTTGCGCACAGACGGATTCCTGTTATTTGCCAGTGCCACGTTTGTTTCCCAGCGGAGACCGACTGGTAGGTGGTCTTACCGGGTCTTACCGATTTAGTTGGCGCACTTTGATCTTCGTCATAGGGCCTACAACGTTTGAGGTGGGCAACTCAGCAGAGCCCGTGAGCTTCGGAGCATGAATATTGGCCGGTACCTGGGCCTCTGTCACATTTCGGTCTTCTCACCTTTCGGAAGCGCTGAATGACGCTTTTGGTCTCACAGGCCGAAGTCGACGAAGCAAACACGACAGAAAGTACACAATCTTCAGCACGACAAAACATACTGTGGATGGACGAATTGGCGTACCGGTTGGGATGGATGAAACTCTGCGAATACTCGGAGCCCAACCGTTGCGTTTTGTGGGTTTCGGTCTTCAGAGAAAAGACAGCGACAAAGTCCGCGAGGATACCCGCAGCATAGCGGACCTGGAGAGGTGTTGCTCTTTGATCGAGACTGGGGACACGGTGCAGGCCGGTCTCCAAATGGATCGGAACTTGACATGGGCGCCATAGGCCCCATATGGGCCCATGGGCTTTGTTTTTCTTCTCCCATTTTTGGATGTTTGTTCTTGTTAAGGGAACCAAAGGAAAGCATGCGTTTTGGGGATCCACTATTGACACATGCCCATTTACGGCTTCCTTCAAAAACCACCCAACGTCTGAAATTTGCGGTTTCTATCCCGAGAAGGGACCCTCAAAGAAAGGCACCACACATCTAGACTGAAGGAAATGGGTAATTGCTGAAAAGCGTGGAAAGAAGTTTCGAAAATGGGTGTTTCTTGGTATGGTTAAAGATCTTTGGGGTCCCCAGCCCTGAGGTGGCGCAGGTCATGGACGAAGAGGGCTTTCACGAGGTCCCGGTGCCGGTGTCGCCGGAGAGCTACGGAGGCTTCCGGGTCAAGGCGACCAAGAAGCTTTGACCAGGAATCAAAACCTGGGCAGGTCGAGTTTAGAAGTGGACCGCCCTTGGAAATCCTTTACATTGGGTAGACTCCTTTACAACCAAGTTTTGACTGTGACTCACCAGAGCACCAGAAAGCTTTGTTTGGCTTTGGTGTTTTGTTGTTGTTTTGGTCTCTTTTCGGTTGCCTTCTCCCGCGTGTTTTGGTTTTGTTCTATTTGCAGTGGCCCAAAACTCGTTGATGCCTTTGGTTGCAAGTGAGGAAATGCAGCATGAGCCACCAGCCTGCCATGAAGTACGTCTTCGAGGGAAGGAAACCCATTTGGCTGCCGGTCTCTGCAAAGATGGGGGACCTCAAGACCGGCATCAAGCAAGTGTGGGTTGGCAAGTGGAGTGACTCGCCCATACAGTGAGCGGGAGCTCTCACAGGATTGTGACCAGTTGCGGTGCTGAGGCACTGCATGAGAGCGGATGCGCATGCGACCGTGTAGTTGACTTCATTGCTGTCTTTTCAAAGGGGTAACATGGGAAATGCGGGTGGCCCAGTAGCCTCCGGCATTCCCGATAGTGTGTGAAACGTGCGGCTGTGCTGGCACCTAGCCATGTACAGCCAGCCGCTTTGCTGGTGCATAGCTGCTTTTGAGGGCCTTGCACAAGCAGGACCTCCCCCCAAATTGAACTTGCTGAGGAATGAGATGAAGCGATTGAACTGCATCCCATCCCTCCCCCTTACGAACCGTCGAGGTGGGTTCTGCGAGTCACAGCAATACTGTGGCCATTCGCTTGGCGCCAACAGGGCGCCCGCCCTCGGCACTGTGCGCCAGCCTGTACGAAAAGACCAAGCGTCCGGAAAAAATGTGTCACCGGATCTCGGGTGCTGGAGCCCTTGGCCGTTTATCTTTCGAAGAGTCGTTGCCAGGGATGCTTTCTTCGAGATTCGATGGGGGTTGACTGTGGCAAGGTCGTCTTTGTGGAGTTTGCCTCCCGCTCCCCCTGAGCATCGCGCGATCTCGCCTTCTGAAATCCCGACGAAACCCTTGCAATTGACGACGCCGGTGAGAGTAGATGATGCCATTCATTCCCTCAAAATTTGGGTAAGGGGATGACTAAACCAACATCAAAGGACTTGGGCCATGAAGTGGATGTTGTCCACCCACAGTATGTAATTGGTAACAAAGGTGGACCGTGACAAAACATGTGTTTCACCACTTTTGCAGGGGGTCAGTTCGACCAACCCGCTTCATTTCGGATGTTTGGCCCAGGAGTTTGGCTATGGGGAGTGATTCCGGTAGTGTTTCGGTAGGACGTACCCTCCCACCAACGTGGACCACCAGAGAGTCCATGTCAGCCCCCCCCCAGTCAGGTTCCCATAAATCTAGTCCTAGTTGCTTGCGCAAATCAGGAGTGCGTCACTCCGGTTAGCCTCGGGTGGAATCTCTCTTGCGGCTTGTGGGCCTCCTTTGGGTTGGCCGAAAAGCGAAGAGCCAAACGATTCTTTTGTTCGGAATGGCGTTTCGGTTTTCTGCCGGCTCTCCCTTTCAACAGCTCCAATTGGCCAATTTTGATGCGCGTCTTTGCTGCCGCAGCGGGGCCCAAGACTGACCGAAGCGAAACCTGCATCCAGGACCGGGTTCCTTTGTGCGTGAGTTGTGTCGCCGGTGAACGAATGTGTGGCCTGGGGGGATGGTTCTCAAATTGTATATTTGTTTTTTTAGCTGATGTCAAAGGGCATTGATAATGAATAGAGAACGCCCATTTTCTGAATCCCCTTTGATTCTCGGGATGGATATGCAGCGGAAAATTTGACCAGCGATTGCTGCTTTCGGTGATTCCATCATCCGAGGTCTGCAAAGCAACTATCAGTTCTAGCACTCCAACCCGAACAAGATTGTCCTTCTCTGACTGCCTGGCTGTAAGAATTACATGGCTTTGGAGGCATGCCAATGTGTTCACGACAAAGGCGAAACAATCCAAGCCCACGTCTGATGGGAGCCCATTTCTGAAGCCGGATCAAAGCCCAAAGTCCGAGCTTGAAGGTGAACGAACATCCGCCAAGGCCCCACAATGTTGAACCCCCAAACTGATTTCGAATTTATTGCATTTCAACCGAGCTTCGGTTTTCTTTGTTGCTTTTAGTGCTGGGGCTTGGCCATGATTAGGACTGGGCATTTCGGCCTGGTCTTGCGATGAACCTTGAGATCTTCGGAATGGCAGTCGCCCGCGAGGAGGAGAGTTGGGACGGGTGCCAAATGTGCAGGGTGAAAGTAGATGCTGCACTTCTCCGGGATGATCCAGCCTGAACTGAGAAATTGTGCCTTTGATTTCACCCATAGCGTTGCCTCAAAATGACCAAACCACATGGGTCTTGGCTTAGACAACTTTCAACCCCTGAGAGGGTCGAAGCAACCCTGACATGCAGACTCCATTGTGCATGCCGAAAGACAAACCAACTACCTTTTCATTTTCCTTGTTTGAGGACAAACCCAATGTGACAACTGGCCACGCATCGAATTGGACCAGTTCGCTTCAGAAGTGAACTGGCATGAAACCGACACTGCAAGTGTCCAGCATGATTTGACACATCTGAACAACAGCTGCAAACACAGCTGCAGTCCATGACAGTTGCAGTTTCGTTGGAGCCGACCAGTAACTTACAACTTTTGATGAAGGGGAGACTCACTGGTGGCCATTATTGGAACTTATGAAAAGTGTCATTTTGCGCGATTGAAGGGGCTGGTGTGTCGATCTCATTTTAGCAACCAAGACTCAAACCCATCAAACAGCTCCATGTTTGTTGTGCTAAGTGGCATGTTCCCCAGTTTTGGTCGGAATTTCACATCCAGAAGGCAGGCCGGGCTTTGGCTTTCCGCTCATATGGCGAAGTAATTTTCTGTCCAGTCAGCACAAGGCGAAATGGTCCGCGGTTCTGGTTTGCGAGATGTCAGCATTCTTGGGCCACTGGAAGCTGGGTGGACACTCCCAACCAGAAATGGGTGTGTCAATTGTCAGTGGACCCCGAAGATAGCCGCAGAAGCAGGGGTATGCTCAAAAAGGACACATACAAATATGCTTTGGCCTCCACCTGATGCTGATCGTTTGGGCGTTCTTTCCTCCCTCATGCGGGTGTGTCTCAAAACAGGGACTTTCAACTTCTCTTTCTGGATGCTTGTTGCACTTCTGAAGGAGCTCTGAAGGACCAGCCCATGTCAGAACTTTCAGGTTTGCGCTATAGGACACAAAGATTTGGCACAGGACGCGCTCACGAACGAGCAGCTGCTGGCGCAGAAGTTGCTTGAGCTTGAGCTTTCGCGGGAGAATGTCGGGGCCTTGAACATGTCACCCCGAATCCATTTGAATGGGACATGTCACTGGAAGCTCTTTGAGGCATTCGACACACCTCAAGAGCCGCTTGACCTCC
>CAUJNA010003858.1:278929-371901 GCA_963377175.1 Effrenium voratum
ACCACAAGAACACACACACAGACACACACACAGACACACACACACACACACACAGACACACACACACAGACACACGCACACAGACACACACAGACACACACACAGACACACACACACACAGAGACACACACAGACACACACACACACAGAGACACACACACAGACACACGGAGACACACGGAGACGCACACAGACACACAGACACAGACACACAGACACACAGACACAGACACAGACACACAGACACAGACACAGACACAGACACACACACACACACCCACCCGCCCACCCACGCACCCACCCTCCCACGCACCCACCCTCCCACGCACGCACGCACGCACGCACGCACCCACGCACGCACGCACGCACACGCGCACGCGCACGCGCACGCGCATGCGCACGCGCACGCGCACGCGCAGGCGCACGCGCACGCGCACGCGCACACGCACGCGCACGCGCACGCGCACGCGCACCCGCACCCGCACCCGCACCCGCACCCGCACCCGCACCCCCACACACCCACACACACACACCAACACACACACACACACCACATACACACACACACACACACACACACACACACGCATACCAGCCGGCATTTTTTCCTGTTTGCTTGGTGGTTGTAGACCCAAAGGAGAAAATCCTGGAAGCCGCGTCGGCAAAATTGGAGGCGCGAGTGAGGGCCTGTTTGGGGGAGGGTCGCTTGACAACAAAAACGTCAAATGACGCTTTCTTGGGGTCCGAAAATAGGAAGCTCAATTGACGCATTCCACGACCCGTAGCCTGTTGACACTCCAAGGAAACAGCTTTGTCATTCAAGACATTTCACACGTTTGCAACTCTCTTGGAGACAAAGTTCGACACATTGTGGTGCTCTCCAAGTTCCGCATTGAATATTCTTGGCAGCCAGTTTGTCAGTTCCCGGGTTTGGGTGTGGTTTGCTCTCTTTCAACATGTATACCCGGCTTTGACAGGCATTTAAGCATCAGGATGCTTGAGAAGGTTGCCACTGCCAAACCACCCCAATGAAACTGGGGTGTGTTCAACATGTGGAGCTTCTGTTGGACTACCAGACTGCCAGTGCTCGCAGGATGGGACAACAGCATGGGATGGGGTCTGCTGCGAGGGTGAGGAGAGCCTCCCATCCGAGGTCAGGGCGTTCGGCAGTTTGCTTTCCCGAGAAGCTCCCTTGTCATCCCCCAAAATGGGAATCATTGGATGAAAGGCATGTTCAAAGCGATTGCTGGCTGTCGCGCCTATAAAGATCCATGGGCCAAAGTTGAACGGCTACCTGGATTTTCTTCGCACAAAGCCACGAAACTGCGAAGCGTCAGGTGTGTTTTTAAATAAACCAACCTGTCAGCTCCAAAGCATGCCCAGGCGAGGCCAACCAAACACATCCGTTTTTCCTCGCTGGAAACGGGGAGCTTCCCTGAGCAGGTGTTGAAGGGCCTTCATGTTTTCAAACTCTGTGTTCCAATTGAAACAGAATGCTTCAACTCCACGCTCACTTATTAATCGAGTCAGTTGTTTTTTTAGATCGGCGTAAAAAGCTACCAGCAAAGCAGAACACGTGCTGCAATGCAAAAATAAAGGCAAACAGCAGCTTGTACAGCAGGACAAGCAAAAGTCGACGACATAGGAGACGGACGAAATGGACTCCCTTTGTGAAATGAAGTACAAGGGGACCCGTGTTTGAGGTACAAACCAGGCCTCCTTCTGCATGAGCGGTCACAACTCGTGGGATGATTCCTGACCCTTTGACATATGACCGGGACGGCGTCAACTCATTTTAAATGGCTAATGTGAGCAGAGATCAATCAACAGCCTTGCATTCGGTCGGTTATTTTCGAGCGTTCCAAAAATGGTCATGCGACTTTGTTCCAGTGTCACACAGTGTTCGCGGTTTTTCAGTGGCTTCAGCAAAGAACCATCGGCTTCTGATTTTGGGTCGCTTGACACTGCGATTGTTGGAAAGCTGCCTATGGACCGGGGAATGATAAGCGGAAGTGATGGGATTGAGAGGGACAGTTTTGTTGGAGGGATTTCACGCGCAAGGCCCACACCAGTGAGGGAGACACCATGTCCCGCACAGTGTCCATGGCTGACACCGTGAGCGAGGCAGGTCTAGGTTTCCAGAAGCCGGTGCCGGCACTGTTTCGGGCCCAGAACGATTTTGAGAGCTTTTGTTTTTGTTTTGGCCCCGCCCGGACGGAGTTAGTTTGTTTCAGCCTCAATAAGCCGCAAAATTCAGAATGATGCACTCAAACTCCAAAAAACCAAGAAAACAAAGTCCACTTGTTTGCCCCGCAGTTTGAGAGTGGATTGAAGAAAAACATGTGGTAAGTCCCACTCAAAAATTCATTCGGTACTATGAAGCGCAGGCCGGTTTTCAGGCCGTACGGTCATGTTTCTCAATTGGCATTCAGGGCGGCAATAGAACGGGCGTGCTTATCATTTGGCATGCGCTTCGTGCGGGGCTGCAATAGAACACGGGTGGTCCTGCGGGTGTGCTTTTCATTTTGGGGCACACGGGTTCTGTGTGCATCGCGTGCGCAGTCCTGCGGGTGTGCTTTTCATGTTGGGGCACCCGGGTTCGGTGCTGAGAGTGCGCAGTCCTGAAAGTGCTTGAAAACGCTGGGTCGGTTTCAGCCCGGAAGCTGAAATGAGGGCAGACAGGGGTCGCTGCTTGTTAGCAAAGTTAATTTTCATGATGATGCGCAGAAGCAAGAAGGATATGACTCACCCACCAAGTTTCCACGAGACTTTTCATTGGGATGCAGTGACTGTTGGGGGCAAGTTGCTTGATCTTTCGCTGCGTGAGAATGTCAGGGCCTCGGACATGTCACCCCGATTCCATTTGAACGGGACATGTCACTGCAAGCTGTTTGAGGCATTTCGATACCCCTCAAGAGCCGTTGCTTGACAAGCAATCAACGAAACAGCAAACCAGCAAGCCAGCAAGCCAGATCCAAGCGTGACACACAATGTGGAGCTGCGAATCTGCTAGCAAAATGGAGAAAAGGTCGGACCACTCTGGCCGATTCTGCGAGTGCCTCAAGCATTGAGAAGCAAACATAAAAGCCGACGGACTTGCTGAGACGCCGTTTTGACTTTCACCATTTGATGAAGCCACACTTCCAGGAGGCGGAGGTCTTCGCTATTGACATGGAGGCGGACCTGTGGCTTGTGAACCACCGGAATCCGAAGAGCTGTACTTACCTGCAGCTCAGTTCATTAAGAGATTGTTCGTTTCTACTGAACCCCGCGAGTTGCTGGAGGGCTTTGAGAAAATTAAAAAACAAGTGCTCAAGATGCGGGGTCGCAAGTTGTGAGTCAAAGTGCTTGTGAACATGTAGTGTCGAATCTGGAACGCCTGGCAATGCCTTGACAATTTTGGGTCGGACAGAAATGACACGTTCGTCGGGGTTTTTCATCGCCTCATCCTAGGCTAGGTACGGTGGTCCTTGTGGGCAGTTTCAAGAGGAATGCAGACAGGCAACCAGAAGAGACCTTTTAGGCAAAGGCCAACTTGTGTCCAGACTTCGGCAGGATCCTCGCGGCTCAGTCTGCCCGGCACTTCCGCCGATGCAGACTGCGTGGATCAATGAATGGGAGGTGGGCGCTGCTAAACAATTTTGCCACGGCCGAACGGCCGCATGTATCCTCAAATTTCAGATGGGACTGTCGAGGGGGGGAGGTGGTCACGGTTTCAGGAAACCTCTAGACCCAGCAGTGGTGCTCAAAGTTGGTGTGGGCCTCCCAGCAAAGTGTTCTGGCCCCAGACGCGTGCTTGAGCGCTCCTTTGATGGTCTTCCGCTGGTGAAATCTGATTCCAGCTCTAGTGAAAATTATGCATAGTGTCTGTCGGTATTTTCCGAGTCGTCGCCAATATGTTGACCCGTTTTCTCCTTTAGTCGCAGCTCTGCAGTTGTGCTTTCGTGGGGCATTGTGTGATGCCCACACAAATTGCGCACGTGACGATTCTGGGAAACTGAACATGGCCGCATACCTTGCTGGGTAGAACCAGAAACCATTTAGTTTGCCCCATTTAGTTTGCCCGCTGTTCATTTTTCTAAACAAGCTCGAGAGTAACCTTTAGGTCAGGGTGGGTTGGGGGAATGCAGGGGATGCTGAAGATACAGAGGATGCTGGTGATGCTGGAGGGGGATGCTGGCTGGTGATGCCAGGGATGATGCCAGGGATGCTGTCTGGTCATGCCAGGCTTGCTGGTGATTTGGTGATGCCAGCGTGCTTGTTCATTGTGTAGACGTGCTAACTCTGATTGTAGAGCAGATTCTATTCGGAAAAAGGAACTGCACGTTTCATTTTGTTGACTTGTTGACATGTTGACTGATGTTGAAAGCAAATTCTCTTGGAAAGGAACTCTATTTAAATTCAGCTTGAATTCGAGCAGAGGTCGCACTAAACTCATATCTTCACCACCGCCCTCTCTAAAAATTGGCTAGGCCTCAATAAGGACATACTTATTCGGAAATTCTATCTTAAGTTTAGAATTTAGTTAGAATTCCTTGCCACATACCAAGCAAACAATAGAAAAGACGGCAATTTACACATCCCATCGAGAGATGCATTCCAGACCCCTTCCCAGAGTGCATGTAGAGTGGACGCGATGGTACGCTTTCCAAGCTGGTTTGCAGAGCAGTCAAAAGTCGGAGCGGAGCTCCGTTGAAGGCTTGCAAGGGGGAAGCAGACAAGCGCAAGTGCAAGCTCAAACGGAACTGCAAGCACCAGCGCAAGCGCCAGCGCACCGTCAACGTTAAGACCCGTCGCAGGCCCCCCACCAACGCTTTAGAATCACAAGCTCGTTCTTCCCCATTGTCTGGACTTTGCAAAAGGTTCGGACTTTTCTTGGGTCCACCCAGGATGATTTCTAATTGGGAACCCTTTGGCAGCATTTCGGAGGGGATGCATGTCCAAACAATTTTGAGATGGTTTATATAGGAATTTGGGCCAACTAGTGCATGTTTCCAGGTAATGCAGCTGCAGTGAGACACGGGGCCCAAGTGGTCGAAGGGACGACTTTCGGTGCAAATCGCCCGCACAACGATTGCTGGCATTAAGCCCCACCCCTCAAGATTTCAAATGGAGCGGCATGCTAGCGTGTATAGGCGTGTGCGGAGGTAGCCATGGGCAAATCGCCTGGGGCTTCTCCGCACTTGGCCAGTCCCGAGAAAATTGGCTTAGGCCCGACAGAGTGATGAACGACGCTTTCGTGGATGGATGCAATTCAAGGGAAGCGACAAAGACACCACTCTAAGTCGGTCCCCATAAGAAACATCCAGTTGAGCACGTTTTCGTTTATTGAGAGGGACCTCCACACCCGGAGGTGGAAAAGACGTTGCGAATCAGCCGTGGCTGAGAAGCTGTTCAAACAATCCTCGCGTCTTGTGTTTCCTTACGGAGTGTGGACCATTGGATTGGCCGTGAGTTGGCGACTGACGGCAACTGGTCACGTGAGATCCAACTGATGCCATTGGCAGCTGGCACTTCACCGTCAAAAGGCGGCAGCAGCTTGGATGGCGAATGACACGAGCGAGTGTTTAATGGCTTCCCGATCATCATAGAGTTCCTTCCGTGCACGTTCCTTAGTTGGAGGCATGACTTGCCAGACCCTTGAGTGAGCACAAAATCACAAGCAAATTAATTCTACCTTCTGCTTGAACTTTTTTGACACCCCCGCCACACCCCCCTGTCATGTTGTGCCCCTTTCGGCCACGCAAAGGCAGCTGGTGGGTATGTTTCTGTGCGCATGAGCTCACTTGGGTTTTTACAAAGCGAGACATGTGGTAGCTGCTCTGTTTTTCCAACCCCAAACCGGCTTTTGCAAACCAGGAGGTAACATTGGGGGTCAAAAAGCTAGAAGGTTTCGTGCTGGAAAGATGGGCCCCCAATTTGTAGCAAGTAGCGTTGGACGTTTGTGCCGCAGACGAGTCGGGTCCAAGGTGTTGTGTACTCAAGAGCAATCGCCGCTTCGGCGTTGCGAGAATACGCTGCATGGGGCGCAGTTTGAAGATTAGTTTTGAAGATCAGTTTGCAACAGTTGTTTAATGAACTGATAAACCGTTATTAATTTGTTTTGAATTAGATCGTCACAAGAGTCACTCCGTGGGCGGAATTGTCCGGAGTTCGATGGACTTCCTGAGCAAGGGGCGCCTCGGCTGCAGGATGCGCTCGGGGCTTTCCTGCTTTTGCTTTTTCAGAGAATCCTCTTGTTGGGAGTGTCAAAAGAAGCCAAGAGGAACCATACCTTTTGTTCTGGCTCATACGGCGAGCTCAATGCTACAACCGTGTTCACAGATGGGGTACTCCAATCCCCGCGTCAGTGACCAGGGTGTTGAACGTGTAGCACAGTCTCTTCTCGGAAGACTTCTAGTAGTGACCCACAGCCAGGTTGACCCCTACATGAGCCACCGTCAAAACTCACGTTGTCTAGAATATGTATTCGGCGGATATCAGTTTTCCAAAAGTGAAGAAAGCTGCGGGAAGCGGTGGGGGGCGTCCCAAAAGCCATGCCCTGCTCTTGTAGGTATCAACAAGCTACTTAATCGCGGAGGTTCAGAGGAAAACCAAGCAGAAACCAACATGTAGAAAGAAGATGCGCCGAAGCGATGCCCAAACGATGCCTGAAGCGTTGCCTAACGGGCTTCAAGTTGCCCAGTTGCCCATTTGTGTCCTGAACAACACTTGCCTCTGTTAGAAAGCCCCTTGGTTTTGGTTTACCACCCTGCAGCAGAGCCCTGCAACAGCGCCTTGCAACAGCAATCCTGGACAACTCTTATCGGCCTGCGGCAGCACGCGGCAACAGCCCCTTGCAGCAGCACCCTGCAGCATTCATGCACAAGCTGGTCGTGCTTGTGGAAGAGCCCCAAACAAGTAAGTTCAGTAGCGCAGATTGGAAAACATCATATCATGTTTGGAAGCCTTCTGACTTGGATATTTGGGGCAACGGGTCTATTGCAACATTAGACATGCCCGCATTTGAACATACAATTTATAAAAGCGATGCCCTGAAAAACCAAAACGCCAAAACATGTGGGGAGCGATGAGGGCGTCCCAAATTTGCGGTGTCCACTGCTGGATACAAGGAGTTTAGACAGCCGTGCGCATGCTGCAGGGGAAAAACAAGCGCATCTCCTTTGATTTAGAATTGCTTGTGGTTAGTTTATTTGCGATATCTGGGGAATCCACCCCCGGCCAGGTGCTCAAAAAGCCCAATTTGTGCCACATTTGCAAGAGCCGGCAGTCATGACGGTTTGTGTGGGTTGTCGGGACGGTCGAACATGATAACCACAATTTTGTTTGCAGGCCGAATGCCAACTTGATCCCCATTGAAGTGACATTCAGTTTTCTGCTGGACTCCATCAATGGGTCCAGGACTGCACGGGTCCGAGGTACAAGTTCCTTCAGGAGCTGGACGATCCAAAGGCCGAGACCCAGCACGCAGACCTGGAGTCGTCCCTGGATGGCGCGAGACGGGGGGGGCTGGCGTCAACGTGCAAAGTCGATTAAAGTGGTTCAATTTCAATCAGGCACTCAAAATGGCTTTGGTGGTGCCCGTTTGAACTACAATGAAAAGGGCATTCTTGATGTCACTTGAATGGACATAGTTAGTAACCATGGCTATATGTGAACCAAGATTGGTTGTCCCACTTGTAACCATGGTGACATCACCTTCTTTCCGAGTGGATTGAGCATCCAAGTACATTTTGTCGGGTCCCCAAAGGGGCCATGTTTGCATTGCACCCCACTTTTCGAAACGCAATCTTGCACGGAGCCTGCGCCAGCCTTTTTTTTCTGGTGAGGGCACCTCAACCGAATCCAGTTTTTGGGGCTAGACACCAGAAAGGTTAAAAGAGGTTGGGGTATTTGTTTGAGGTATTTGTGGGGTTGGATAAAGAGGGTCCGTCCTTTTCAGGGTTCCGATTCCTGCCAGCTTTGACCGTTGAGCCAGTCAGGTGTGGCAGAGAAGTGGCTGGGCTGGGCAGTAGGCGCGAGGGAGGGCAGGGTGGGGACGTTGGGGGGGTTGGGGAGGTTGGGGAGGTTGGGGAGGTTGGGGAGGTTGGGGGGGGGGTTGCGGGCAAAGGGAAAGGTCATCAACAATTGGAGGGATGGGAGGGACAAAGCTTGGCCAGAATGCATGGGAACCTCGCCGCTATCCCTGCACCAAACTTGCCCTCCAACCACCCACCCCAAAGCCAAACACAGCCCCCCAAGTCAAGTGGGTTTCTCACAAGGCGTTGGCGTATCTAACATGCCTCCACGGAGCTGCAGTCAAACCATTACACACACAATGACCCCGCACTGACTGTCAGCGAGAGGACAATACCCCTTAAACAACTCTCATCTCCTCAAAACGATTGGTGCATTTCGTGCTATCCAAAGGGGCGTCGGCAGGACTTTTAGGGGAGGGGATGAGGGCTGGGTGGGCTGGGGCAGTTGGGTTGGGAGGATTCTTACCGAAAGTATCAGGAACGCCACAACAAGCTTCTTCAAGACTCCAAAGACCCTTAATGGCAAAGGGCTGAAATAGCCTTGCTTGCGTGCCAATGTCAAATTGGCCACTCAATTGAGAAGACTCGACACATTGAACCACAAACGGAGCGACTCCAACACGCAAATGCGGTTTGCATTCGCGGTGAATGGGACTCCACTGCCTCTGAAGGGTGCGGGCTTCCATCGCCGAAATGCCAAACGCACTTCATGGGGAGACTGTGACGCCAATGCAAACCGGTTGAGCCATGATCATTTGATAGAACCAAACTTCCTAAGTTGAACAGACTTTGGGGCGGGTTGGGCCGCGTCAGATCACATGGCACTTGCAATTTCACGCAACGTGCAGGGTGGGTAAATTGTTGGTGACCTTCCCACAGACTTTCCTTTTTGGGCTGGACCCATTGTCAGGCGGACGCCCAGCGCAGGCGCGGGGGGTGATGGGTGACGAGATCGGATTGGAAGGGCGGGCCGTGATCAACTTGCCCTCGCCCCTCAAACACACCTTCAGTAGAGACTGCATGTCCTGCATTGTTTGCTGGGGTTTTTCCGTATTTCCGGTCTGTGAATTGTAGTTCACAACCATGAGGCAGCCCGGCAGCTGACTCAGCTTTCCACGAGACCACGTGGTGGATAGCATCAGGTCAGGTACCCCTCAATTCCACCTTCAAGCAATGTCAATTTAAATGAGATGTGCGCCGGTTGCAAAGCGCTGAGCCCACTAGTTTCAAGTGGCTTCCCTTTATCCCGCTTGGAGGGTGACGGACGAGTGTCAAACCCTTCGCGCATCCCGCAATTTGGCGAGTCCTGTGAGGCCATGAGGGCTATTTGGAGGCCCTAACTTTGAGACCATGAGGTTGCTCGTCTTCCGGGCACACATATGTTTGAGGTTTCCTTCGTTCCTTCTTTTTTTTTCGGCTTCCATTGAGCATCAATAAACTCTAGGGTCCTGTCACCAATTTTGAGATGCCAAAGAGTCTTGTGATACTCTGCGTTACACTGGCCCTGGTTCATGGTTCAAGACTGGAGTCGGGATACATTTTGCATTGTGGTGACAAAGCGTGACAATCGAGCATTCCGAATCACAAGGGTTTCCTACGGCAGATTTGTTTGGGACTTTCTTCCTTTTGGGCACGGAGGTTGTTGGTAAACAAACCCAATTTTGTTGTCGTTTGTATCACAGGCAGCAACAAAAGTCGTTTGGCTCTCCTGCAAGGTAATCCCTGCATGTTGACTTGCAATCCCTTGGAAGCCAATGTCAAGGTATTTGGTGTTTTCAAACCAATTTGGTGTTTTCACATGTGTTTAAAGTATGTTTGCCTCTCAGCTTAGAGGCAATGATTAAGCATTCACGCTGGCAAACAGTGTGCATGCATGCATCACAGCAGACAAGCTATGTTCATCACAGAGGGTAGTCTGTTCATTGCTGATGGGTAGTCAGCATTTTTTTGTTGAGAGTTCAAGCTTGAAGGTGGTGCACACCACATGCATTCAATGCATGACTACATGATGCAACATGATTTTTCAGGGGAGGGATGGGGATGGGGTTCTCGGTGGGGTTAAGGGTTTGTACCAGCTAGGCTGTTTTTTTAGCGGGGTGCATGTTTGTCCCAAAGACATGGCTAGACTCCATGTCTTTTTTCATGGGGGGAAACATGTTTGTAACTCACATCAAGACATGGCTAGATTCCATCCGTTGTTGTTTGGGCAATATGATGGTAACCAACTTACACCAAGACATGGCTAGACTCAATGTCTTGGGGAATTTGTTGGGCAACACGTGTAATTCATACCAAGACATGGCTAAACTCCATGTCTTAGGGATGTTTTTTCCAGGGGGCAACACATTGGTGAATCATACCAAGACATGGCTAGACTCGATGTCTTGATTTTTTTGGGCAACACATTGAAGCATGCCAAGACGGATTTTTGTTTGGCGGGGCAACATGTTTGTAATTCACGCCAAGACATGGCCAGATTCCATGTCTTGCTTGTTTGGCATCATGATTGTAACTCACACCAAGACATGGCTAGACTCCGTGTCTTTGCATTTTTCTGGCGGGGGGGAACATGTTTGTGACTCCATGTCTTGTGTTGTTTGTTGTCTTCAAGCGTCCCAGGTATGTTTGTTGCAGTGGCCAACGAACAACCAACAACCAGTCAACTAGTTTCATTTCACGCTCATGGTTGTTTACTTGCTTGTGCTGAGCACGCTAAAGTTTGTTGTTTCACAATGTGAGGTAGCTAAAGTGTGCGCTTGACCTTGACAGGGAGGCAGCAGAGCCAGGGGGGGGGGGGCCTGATCTCACATCCTCGACTACCTGGAGACTGCAAAGACGGCAAAGCTAAACAAATACAACCCCCGCTGAAAGCTGAAAAGCGCAGGGCCCCTCTTTTATTTAAAGCCTAGGACCCCGCTGAAAAGCGGGTACGCGCTGAAAAGCGCAGGGCCCATTATTTTTGTCAGAGCCTGGTGCATGGAGAAGGTGCACCTCAAGGCCAATCTTGTGCAGGGTGGACTAGGGTTTCGTGCTTAATGCCACACTAGTTTTCCCCGAACAGCATCTAAGGTGTACTTGGCCAAGCCCAAAAACTTGCTCCAATCACTTTGACCAGTCCCTCCAAGACATGAGGATCCTCCAACACATGCGTACAAGCGCAACCAACCATAGAATGTGAACACAGAGTTTGGCAGTCAGAGCACACTCACCGAGATACATAATCAGCTCACTCATCAGGCAACTTCGCTTGTCCAGTACACACCCTCCTGATCAAGAAAGGTCAAGCTGGTCTTTAAAGTTGGGGCTCAGGGAGTTGACTTCCGGGGTAAACAAAGCCATGATGCAAACTTCATGCTTCATGCTAACATCCAGCCGGCACCCACACACAAAATCCATTTGTCCATATTCCTCAATATGCTCTACTGGCCAGTCAGTTTGTACACTCATGCAGGAATTAGCCACACATGTCTTGGCCAAGTTGTTGAACATTCATCAGTCGCAACATATTTGCATTTCGTTTTGTGCTATGTCATTTTGCTGGCAGCCATTTGTAGGGGGTATGTTTCAATCACTGTTCATAGTGGGAATATTGCTTGTGCCCTCAAGCTGGCCATGCCCCACTGCTCGACTGCTACCTGGACCCCACTGAAAAGCGGGCCTGGTGCATGGAGGTGCACATCGAGGCCAATCTTGGGCAGGGACTGTTGAACCTGGTCAGCTGGACTAGGGTTTCATGCTTAATACCACAGCAGTATTCCCCGAACAGCATCTGAGGTGTACTTGGCCAAGCCCAAAAACTTGCTCCAATCACTTTGACCAGTCCCTCCAAGACATGAGGATCCTCCAACACATGCGTACAAGCGCAACCAACCATAGAATGTGAACACAGAGTTTGGCAGTCAGAGCACACTCACCGAGATACAGAATCAGCTCAGTCATCAGGCAACTTCGCTTGTCCAGTACACACCCTCCTGAACAAGAAGGTCAAGCTGGTCTTTAAAGTTGGGGCTCAGGGAGTTGACTTCCGGGGTAAACAAAGCCATGATGCAAACTTCATGCTTCATGCTAACATCCAGCCGGCACACACACACACAAAACCCATTTGTCCATATTCCTCAATATGCTCTACTGGCCAGTCAGTTTGTACACTCATGCCAGGAATTAGCCACACATGTCTTGGCCAAGTTGTTGAACATTCATCAGTCACAACATATTTGCATTTCGTTTTGTGCTATGTCATTTTGCTGGCAGCCATTTGTAGGGGGTATGTTTCAATCACTGTTAGCCATAGTGGGAATATTGCTTGTGCCCTCAAGCTGGCCATGCCCCACTGCTCGACTACTACCTGGACCCCACTGAAAAGCGGGCCTGGTGCATTGAGGTGCACATCAAGGCCAATCTTGGGCAGGGACTGTTGAACCTGGACTAGGGTTTCATGCTTTGCCCGAACAGCATCTAAGGTGTACTTCGCCAAACCCCCAAACTTGCTCCAATCAAATTGACCAGTCCTTCCAAGGTATGAGGATCCTCCAACATATTCGTACAAGCGCACAGTTTGGCAGCCAAAGCACACTCACCCCAAGCAATACTCAGCCAATGAAAAGTCGCTTCCTGAACAAGAATGGTCTCACTAATTTAAGAGAATTCCAGATGTCCTTTCCACAGGACACCGCAGCTCACCATGTCTTGGGCAACTTATCAAGCAAACTACCTTGACGGACATTAGTACGGAGAAGATTCCCGGCCATTGTAAGTTTGGGTTTGGGCAAGCGCATTGCTGTGTCAAGCAACACTCCAACCCGTAGGATCTGCTTGAGCTGGATGAAATGTCTTGGCCTTCGAAATGGGAAACACTATGTGCGTTTCTTTTTGGATACCTAATTGTATCAAAGGGTGATGTACAACGCTATGTACACGCGGAACAATTGTGAAACTATTGATCACTCACTCATGGTATAGTCTTGTAGACGAGGAGGATCAATCATCTGGATTGCTCGTGGTGCTGAACGTATCTTCATGGTCAGTCGGATCGACGATACCATCGGCGGCTGCTGTCGGATTGACTGCCATGGTCTCCATAATCATTCCAGGTCGAAGTGCTATAGTCCTTCCACTGCTTCTGATATCCCCACTGCTTGTTGTAGTCCTTGTACTCCTGCGTGGTCCAGGATGATTGTGTCTTCTTGAAGTTTGTGCTGGGTGTGGGTCAAACCCACATGAGCCCTCTCCCGTGCACAAAGTCGTCCGTCCGTTTTGGGAGCAATTTGTTGAATCCCAAAAGAGAGGGGTCTGTTTTGGGAGCACTTTGGTCAATGGCAAAAGAGGGTTTTGGGAGTTCGAGGGGATCCGTTTTTGGGAGCACTTTGTTCAATTCCAAACAAAGGCTTTGGGGGAGGGGTCTGCTTTGGGAGCTTCAATGGCAAAAGAGGGTTTTTGGGAGTTCGAGGAATCCGTTTTTGGGAGCGCTTCTGGGGAGGGATCCGTTTTGGGAGCACGTTGTTCAATTCCAAAAGCGACTTTGTGGAGTTCGAAGGAACGGTTTTGGGAGCACTTTATTCAATTCCAGAAAAAGGTTTTGGGCCGTTTATGAGCCAGGGCAAGGCCAAAGGAATTGTGATAGCATGAGGCGTGGGACCGAAATGAACAACCAAGCTCAGCAGGTCTGCTGTATTTCATGCTATTTACATTCAACCCCCAAAGCTTGGCGCCTAGTCTGCACTGAAGTGTGGCTGAGGGCCTGTGCGCACCAAGGCCTGCACTGAAGCTGCGCCAGCTGGCTCTTCCTTGCCACAGGTATGTCTGGCACACTCAGATGCCCAACCCTTGGCATGGACGTCCCCCAAATGCAACAGGAACGAATCAACAGTTTCACAGCGCTTGACCATTACACCCCAAGTGTCACCCAGGGCCAACCAATGGATCCCTGCCTGTTCTTCAGCCCAGTCGTCAGCAAGTGCAGGCCAGAGCTGGAATCAAATTCTCATGATGGGGGGTTCAAAGCTTTTGGTGAGCAAGCTACTGTTTTGCAGTGATACCCTTTCCTAGTGACCCAAATCAGTGTGGAGCATACTTGCCTTATGTAAACCATTAAACTCCAAAGCAGCTCAGAACAGAAACCTGACCAATGAAGCGGTACATGTTAGCTTTAACTTCTGATACCCTTGACGGAGCCAAGAGGTCTTTGATGTAGCTACTGACAGGCTTGGGGTGTAGTTGTCAAGCGCTGTGAAACTGTTGATTTGTTCCTGTTGCATTTGGGGGACATCCATGCTGAGAGCTTCCTTGATTTTGGAGGGTTGCACTTGCGAACTACCAAGGGTTGGGCTTGCGAAGTTGAATGAAAGCTTGGGTCTCAAGCAAATCAGATCAAAGGCAGTAGTGGAGAACCTTCGTGTGAGCCATGGCCTGAGTACAAACATGAGTGTGCCAGACATACCTGTGGCAAGGAAGAGCCAGCTGGCGCAACCTCAGCGCAGGCCTTGGTGCGCACAGGCCCTCAGCCAAACGTCAGTGCATGCCAAGCTTTGGGGGTTGAATGTAAATAGCATGAAATGCAGCAGACCTGCTTGAGCTTAGTTGTTCATTTCGGTCCCACGCCTCATATCACAATTCCCTTGGCCTTGCCCCTGCCTCACAAACTGCCCAAAACCTTTTTATGGAATTGAATAAAGTGCTCCCAAAACGGTTCCCGCGAACTCCACAAAAGCCGCTTTGGAATTGAACAACATTCTCGCAAAACGGATCCCTCCCCAAAAGGCCCTTTCTGGAGTTGAACAAAGCGCTCCCAAAAACGGTCCCTCGAGCCTCGAACTCCCAAAAACAATTGCTCCCAAAACCGACCCTTCCAAAACGGATGGACGATTTTTTGCGCGGGAGAGGGCTCATGTGGGTTTGACCCACCCAGCACAAACTGCAGTGAGCCGATTCAAGCAGATCCTACGGGTTGGAGTGTTTCTTGACACAGCAGCGCCCTTGCCCAAGCCGAAACTTACAATGGCCGGGAATCGTCTCCGTACTAATGTCCGTCAAGGTAGTTTGCTTGATAAGTTGCCCAAGACATGGTGAGCTGTGGTGGGACCCTGTTGAAAGGACATCTGGAATTCTCTTAAACTAGTGAGACCTTTCTTGTTCAGGAGGGTGTCTACTGGACAAGCGAAGTTGTGTGAGGAGTGTGCTTTTCATTGGCTGACTATTGCTTTTGGTGAGCGCGCTTTGGCTGCCAAACTGTGTGTCACATTCTGTGGTTGGTTGTGCTTGTACGCATATGGGTTTGTCCTTTTTTGGTGTGTTGAGTGCTTCAAAAGGCTGAAGGTGGGACCTTGCCGAATCATACCCCCGAATCATACCCCGAATCATACCCCCGAATCATACCCCTTAAAACGTATGCTGCAAGATGCTACTGTTCTTCTACCGCTTTGTGTTGTTCACTGCCTCCACAACAACCACCACCAGCGCTATCCAATACTACCACTACCACTACCACTACTACTACTACTACTTCTACTACTACTACTACTACTACTCCAAGTACTTCTACTGCTACTACCACTACAACAACTACTACTACTGCTACTACCGCGACTACGAGCATTATTACCACTACCACCGCTGCTACCGCTGCTACTACTACTCTACTGCTTCTACTTCTGCTTCTGCTACCCTTACTCCTAACTACTACTACTACCTCTACTACTACTACTACTACTACTACTACTACTACTACTACTACGACTACTACCGTTTTTACAACGACTACTACTACTACGACTACTACTACTACGACTACGACCTTTACTACTACTACTACTACTACCACTACTACGACTCCTGCTGCTGCTGCTGCTACTACTCACTACTACTACATACATCATTCTGAGTCTGTAATCAGTGCCGTTTTGCACCTAGCCGAATCATACCTGCGAATCATACCCGAATCATACCCGCTCAATGAACTTGCCTTGCCAAGGCCAGCGCCAAGTCTTTTCAAAGCTTCCGCGCCACAGTCGCTGCTTCTACTGTTACTACTACTACTACTACTACTACTACTACTACTACTACTACTAGTACTACTACTACTAGTACTACTACTACTACTACTACTACTACTACTACTACTACTACTACTATTGTTACTACTACAATATTACTACTAGTACTACTACTTCGACGACTACTGCTACTACTACTACTACTACTACTACTACTACTAGTGCTGCTGCTGCAGCAGCTGCTGCTGCTGCTGCTTCCGCGAATCATACCCCCATACCCCGAATCACACCCACGAATCATACCTGCGAATCATACCCCGTACTCAAACCTTCCTGCTCGGCCCCCGTAAAAAAATACAAGCCCATATGTTGGAGGATCCTCATGTCATGGAAAGACTGGTCAAACAAATTGGAGCAAGTTTGGGGGTGTGGCCAAGTACACCTTGGATGCTCTTAGTGTGACATTAAGCATGAAACTCTAGCCCTGCTGACAACTACTGAGTTCCCCAGATTCAACAGCCCCTGCCGAAGATTGGCCTTGATGTGCGCCTTCTCCGTGCACCAGGCTCTGACAAACATAACGGGCCCTACGCTGTTCAGCGCTTATATACCTGCTTGTCAGCAGGGCCCTAGTTTGTTTAGCCTTGCCTCATCAGTGGCGAGCGCCCCAGTGGGGGCATGGCCAGACTGAGGGGCACAAGCAATAGTTGCTAATAGTGTTTGAAACATACCACTGCAAATGGCTGCCAACAAAATGACATAGCGTAATACGAAATGCAAGCATGTTGTGACTGATGAATGTTTTCCAACTTGCCCAAGACATGTGTGGCTAATTCCTGGCACGAGTGTGCAAACTGACTGCCAGCACAACAGCAGAGCATATTTAAACAAGGGATTTTGTCTGTGTGTGTGCCGGCTGGATGTTAGCATGAAGCATGAAGTTTGCATCATGGCTTTGTTTACCCCGAAAGTCAACCTCCTGAGCCCCAACTTTAAAGATCAGCTTGACCCTTCTTGTTCAGGAGAGTGTCTACTGGACAAGCGAAGTTGTGTGAGGAGTGTGCTTTTCATTGGCTGGCTATTGCTTTTAGTGAGCGCGCTTTGGCTGCCAAAATGTGTGTCACATTCTGTGGTTGGTTGTGTTTGTACGCATATGTTGGAGGATCCTCATGTCATGGAGGGACTGGTCCAAGGGATTGGAGCAAGTTTGCAGGCTTGGCCAAGCACACCTTAGATGCTCTTCAGGATCAAGCATGAAACTCTAGTCCGGCTCACAACTGCTGAATTCCCCAGATTCCGCAGTCCCTGCACAAGATTGGCCTTGATGTGCACCTTCTCCATTCTGACAAAAAATCAGGGGCTCTTCTCTTCTCAGCGCGTACCCGCTTTTCAGCGGGATCCTAGGCTTCAAATAGAAGAGGGGCCCTGCGCTTTTCAGCGCTTACCCGCTTTTCAGCGGGGTCCTAATTTGTTTGGCGCTGCCTCGCTTTTGCAGTCTCCAGGTAATCAAGGATGTGCGATCAGCCCTGCCCTCCCTGTGAAGGTCAAGTGCACACTTTAGCTACCTCACATTGTGAAACAAACATGCAGCGTGCTCAGCACAAGCAAGTAAACAACCATGAGTGTGAAATGAAACTAGTTGCCCGGTTGTTGGTTGTTAGTTGGCCACTGCAACAAACATACCTGGAACTGGGTCGCTTGAACACAACAAACAACACAAGTCATGGAGTCACAAACATGTTTCCCTCCCCCAGGAAAATGCAAAGACGCGGAGTCTAGCCATGTCTTGGTGTGAGTTACAAACATGATGCCAAACAAACAAGACATGGAATCCAGCCATGTCTCAGCGTGAGTTACGAACATGTTGCCCCCAAATTTAGAAAAACCAAGACATGGGGTCTAGCCATGTCTTGGTATGATTAAATGTGTTGCATGGAGTCTAGCCATGTCTTTGGGAACCTTTAACATGGAGCCTAGCTAGTACAAACCCTTTTCCCCACCACAAACCCCTTCCCATCCCTCCCCTGAAAAATCATGTTGCATCCTGTAACCAATGTTTCCTGTCATGCATTGAATGCATGTGGTGTGCGCCACCTTCAAGCTTGAACTTTCAACAAAAAACTGCTGAGTACCCATCAGCAATGAACAGACTACCTTCTGTGATGAACATAGCTTATTTAATGGCCTGCGGCCTGGTTCCGCCGCCCCCACACACCTTAGAATTTCGGCCCGGGACGAGAGAAAGCACGCGATATGTAGACAGACACAGACAGACACAAAGACACGCAGACAGACACGCAGCGGGGGGGGAAGGTCTTCGCGGACACGAAGACAGACGCAGATGCGCAGGCAGACGCAGACAGAGCCAGACAGACACAAATACACAGACAGACACGCGGGGGGGGGGGACACGAAGAAAGACGCAGACACGTAGACAGACACAGACAGACACAGACAGACACAAAGAGACAGAGACAGACACGCAAGGGGTCTTCGCGGACACGAAGACAGACGCAGACAGACCCAGACAGACACAAAGAGACACAGACAGACACGCAGGGGCAGGGGGGGTCTTCGCGGACACGAAGACAGATGCAGATACGTAGACAGACATAGACAGACACAGGGGGGGGCGGAGGGGTGGGGGAAGACTACCCGAAGCCTAGGGAAGAAGCCCGAACACAGGACACGCGCGTTGTTTGGTCCCGAAACAGTATCGGAAGACTAGGAGAAGAAGCCGGAAGATGACGGAAGACTACGGGAAGAAGCCGAAAGATTGCGGAAATTTACGGGAAGAAGCTTGAAAGATTTCGGAAGACTACGGGAAGAAGCCGGAAGACTACGGAAGACTACGGAAGATTACGGAAGACTACGGAAGACAAGGGGAAGAAGCCGGAAGACTACGAAAGACTACTGGAAGAAGCCGAAAGATTACGGAAGATTACGGGAAGAAGGCGGAAGACCACGGAAGACTACGGGAAGAAGCCGGAAGACTACGGAAGACTACGGGAAGAAGCCGAAAGATTACGGAAGATTACTGGCAGAAGCCGGAAGACTACGGAAGACTACGGGAAGAGGCCGGGGGGAGGGGGGAGGGAGGGGGGGGGGGGGGAGGGGGGGGGGGGGAGGGAGAAAAAAAAAAAGGGGGGGGGGGGGGAGGGGGGGGGGAGGGGGGGGGGGGGGGGGGGGAGGGGGAGGGGGGGGGGGGGGGGGGGGTGGGGAGGTGGGGGGGGGGGGAGGGGGGGGGGAGGGGGGGGGGGGAGGGGCGGGGGGGGAGGGGGTGGGGAAATCCAGAATTCCAGAAATCCAGAGATCCAGAAATCCAGAGATCCAAAAATCCAGAAATCCAGAAATCCAGAAATCCAGCCGACGTAGAAACCAGCCCCAAGGGCCGCCCCAAGGGACATATAGGTTATATATATATATATATATCTACATAATCATATTCACATTAAACTTATAGAAAGCATATCAACAAAAGCAACACAGAACACACCGCCCCCATGCCGAAAGCATGGTCCATTCTGGACCAGGCATGGGGTCGGCGGATTTGTTGTGATGCATGCATGCCAGCTTAAATACCTTGACATTGGTTTTTGGCCAGTTGATGAGGCACCGGCCGCGGCCACCTCCGGAGGCGTGTGACTCAACGTTGAGGTGTTTTTTTTTGCTGGGTATGATTCGTTTTTGTTGGCTTGTTTCTGAGGGAAAGCAAGGGCAAACGGAGTCTCATTGTCAATTCTGGAGGTTATCCAGGTTCTTTTTGGAATCCAAATGGGCAGTGCCGGTTTGGTTTCACTTCGGGTGGTTGTCAAGCATATTATGGCCCACCTCTTTTCGTTGGAATATGGTTCTAAGTTGGGCCTAAAGGCTCCAGGCCCTCGCCTCCGTTTCATTTTGAGAATGAGTTTGGGATGTGTTCGAAGTCGTGTTCCAATTCCGAAGTTTGGCACGAGTTGGTCTATTGAGGGGGGGAGGGTTGAGCTTGCAGATCACGTGCAGAATCGCACTGTGGATGGACGAAATTCAGCACCACCGAAGAAACCCCCCTGGTTTCTGATGATTCCCCGCAAATACCAACAAACAATGGTTCTACAAGGTTTAAAATTGGTGCAGGATTTCGTCCATTCACAGTATGTTCAAGCGCATGCCGGTTTCACGTCCATCCAGAGAGTCACGCTTTCCTATTGAAGCAAGAAAGCAACCCTCGAGCTAACTTTTTTGGGGAGTTTGCTCTTTATGGGGGATGCGGTCTGGGAAAGGTCATTTGCGGGACTCCTGACAAGGGCTGCTGGCTCCAACAGCAGAGGTTGGATGGTCTGAGAATGATCCGCGGATTTCGCAGGCATGTTGAACTTACATGGGTCCGTGAAACAGCTGGAGGACACTTGATGCATCAGCCAAGCAAGAACGAAGGCCAGTCCTTTGAAGCAGCATTTGTTCGCTGAGAGTACCCCAAAGCAACTGAGTTCCCATCATATCCCTTGCCCCTGAATATGTCTGCATGCAGTCCAGGGGCCGCCCTGGATTCTCTTGGCAGTGCCCCCTTGCAGTGCCCCCTTGCTCTGCCCGTCAGTTGGTGGGAAGTGGCATAGATGGCATGGATGGCCTTGCGGCTGGTGGCTCCACATGGTTTTGTCCGATGATCGTGTTCCAACCCTTTTTGGATGCTCGTTGCTATGTGCGGGTCAACTTTGATTTCGATAAGCATGCATATGTGCCATGGTCAAACCACTCCTTCTTCAGTAAGGAAGGACAACCATTCACCATGGCAAATGGTGTGTGTGTTTTTTGGGGGTGCCCTTTTCAGATGGGTTGAAAGGACGCCAATTGGAAGCCACACATTTGTTTGGGCCCTTCAGCACACGAAGCCCCAGGTTTCGATGATGTCCTGGACGAAGTGCCTTGGTTTGAAACACCGGGAGCGGCGAAAGCAGCTGACTTTTGGCCGTCCGACTAAAGCTGGGCGCTGCGATCTCAAACGGCAACTGGTTTGGGAACGCCTCGTTTTGCGATCTGCGGCACTTGGCCACCATGACGCTGCACCACGAAGGTCATGGGACAGATTCCCGGGTTCCTGGAAAGCAGTCTGAATCCGAGCGACTTTGTCTTGATGGTTTTGTCTTGGAGAAAGTGTTTTGCCTCCCTTCGTTTTGCCTTTTGTTTTCGGCCTCTTCCCTTAGCCTAGGCCTTCAAAGGGACTTCTTGGTGGTAGCTGCCTGATGTTCTTTGGAGCAGTCAGACATTTTCCCGGGCCAGATGGCTGCCTCCAAGTCTTGGCTTTCACCCTGGTAGGCCCATCCCTCTTGAGGGGATCCAGATTCATAGGGAGAACTTCGACGTCATGACTTCGAGATTGGGATGCCCAGAATGGCTATCCATTTGGCTTCCCGAAAAAGAACAACCTGGCACTGGAAAGGGCACTCTCAGCAGACACCGGCCTATGTGCGTGTCATGCCGGATAAAAGTAAACAGCACAAGTCCTATATTCAAAGCGGAACGTCTCCCACCGACCCTCAACGCTGCAACCGCCTAGTTGCGGCCACGCTTGGATTTTCCAGCCCACTTTGAGGCCGAGACTGTGGACTTTTGCATCCCAGCGGCAGTCGACGTAGGGAGTTCAATTCCTGTTTCAAAGGTTTGTTTGCTTGGGATGTTCTCGTAATCGACGGGGAAAAGCAACAGAGGTTTGCACCCTCTCGTCAACTCGTTTCAGCACATTGACATGTCTGCCCATGGATGTTTGGGTAGCACCAAATCATCACAGGAGCCATTGCCTGGGGCCGGTGGGCAAGAGATTGCAGTAATCAGTTCTCGCTGTATTGGAATGAGGTTGCTTCATGAGGAGGGGGGAGGGGAGAGAATCATGTTTGTACTGTAATTCTTTAGCCTGACAATCCCAGTTCCCCGAAACTTCCTAGTCAGACTCAGAAGGGGAGAGAAGGCTGGCATCATGGTGTCTTGCTCTTCGACCTTCGGCCTTTTACAACTTGCACCAACATGCCGTTGAGCTGCTATGGTGCAATCTAGCCACCCAATTTGTCACCTATGTTTTCCTTCCTTCCTTCTTCTCCTTTGTTTCCATCTTTGAACCCTCAACCTGGAACGCAGAGGCTCAGGACTCGCCCCATGCAGAGTCAGAGGCGGGCTCTCGGGTTTTGGGGCGGAGCGCACGGAGTTCGAAGCACAGAACAATTACTTCACTCTGCATGGTTTCACGATTCTTCAAAGGGCAAGCTTGCCAAAGGGAAGGCTGAAAGTTCATAGCGTCTGCCTCGGCTGCCGTTGGATTTCAGAGAGATCCGGGAGTGACATATCCAGAGGGCGTCGCATGATAATTGTTCACCCTCAGGCCCCCCCTTTGGCGCACTCCGGCTTCTTTGGGCAGGCAAGCAACTGGAGCCTTTCACTTGTCAGCTTCCGGAGGTCCAATCATGTGAGTCTTTAGGCAACTATTGGTCAAGCAACCTCCTTTGGGCTTACCTTTGAGGCAAGGCGTGCCAAGTCCCTGCTTCACCATATTGGCCAGGAACATCCTCAAAAATGGATTGTGGGCGCATAGACCCCCAAGTAAATGATGGTGACGTCCACCAAAGGACCCCCAATACAAATTCAGGCCGAATTATACCCGTACTTTGCTTTTCCGGTAGCGCCTTGGCGCCTTGAGAGAGACCGACAGCTCCCCAGGGTCGAGGCGAGACGCGCGACACGGAGGGACGCGGTGCTCTGGTCGAGGCGGAGGAGCGAGAGGCGGGGTTGAGACAGAGTATGAGCTCACCAGCTCACCCATCAATAGACAAAGCAAAGGTTTTCTGCCTCAATGTCCACTGGGCTCCCAACGATATTCATATGTGTGAATTGCCATTGTCCAGATCCAGTCCTAGGCAGTCGTCAAAGAACATGCTGGAAGACGGTTGCCAGCGCGGCAGATTGGCAGATTGCCAAAGGAGCAAGTTTCAGAAGCTAAGGTCCTCTTATCACTTGATCATCGTAGAGAGGAAGATTCCCTTAGTATCTCAGAAAGTTGGAGTCTCATTTCCCACAAGGTCAGAGTGAGCTTCTTGCGAACTCTCTTAAATCATGGCACAGCAATGACACACCTTGTGGGGTACTTTTCCACGACTTGAATCCGAAGCTTCGTTTCTGTTTCTTTTCTTTTTTGTTGGGGGGGGGAGAAACAAGTCAACCAATCTTGCTTGTGTGTTCGGTGAATTGTCTTCCCGATCCTCAAACTTTACATCCCTTTTCCCCGGAACGGCTATCAAATGGTTTGTTCTGTGGTTTTGTTTGGGCTATTTTGGGGCCATTTGGCAGCCAATCCAGGGCGGGGGGGGCGGGGGCTGGTCACCTGAAGCACTCCTTGGGCCTTGGGCTTCCTTAGGCGCCAGAAAGCGCGCCTGTCTTGGCGCCCTGGCTGGAACTTGGAGACTGCCCTTTGCCGAAAAGCTTTCCTTTGGGATGGATTTTGCCGGATTCGTCGAAAGCGGGATTGGACTGTTTGTGGCTTCCTCTACATACTCTGCAGGAGGGGTGCTCTATTTGTTGATTGGTGATTGGGGGTTGGAATTCACGAGTCCGCAATGGCTTTCTTAGGTTGAACAGCTGAGGCCATCGATCAGCCTTCAGCTCTGGATGTGGTTGGTGCAGACACAGAGGCCACGCTTGCAGAGGTCGAGGCCATCGACAAGGTCGACGTGGGCGAGACAGAGGCTGAAGAAAGTCAGGGGATGAACGGAGAAGAGACTAGCGAGCCTGAGCCCATGGAACCTGCGCCTGCTGGGCCTGAGCGCGTGGAGGCAGCGGAATCTGCAGAGCTGGAGCCCGCGGAGCTTGCGGAGCCGGTGGAGCCTGCAGTGTGGCAGACCGAGGCACCAGCAGAGGGTGACCTGGCAGACCTCGATGCGGATGCAGAGATCGCAGAGGTGTCGGAGGAGAGCCCGTCGAGCCCATCGAGCCCGTTTCCACACTCGGCACTGCCCAATGTCCAGCCGGAACTCGCACCCAGCAGCGACATGGCAGAGGGCATGGAGGGTGCGGAGAGTGCGGAGAGTGCGGAGGGCGCGGAGGGCGAGGAGGGCGCGGAGGGCGAGGAGGGCGCGGAGGGCGCGGAGGGCGCGGGGGGCCCCGATGGTGCGCAGAGCACGGTTGCCGAGGTTCCCATCAAGGAGCGAGGTCCGGGGTTCTGATGAGCTATGCGTTGCAACGTGCTAAAGTTGAATGCCGTTAACGAGGTGTTTTCAGATTTCCTGACAGCTTCATGCATGTTCAAGCCTTGCAATCCGGTTTGCGGCCCCTGGTTTGGGCGCAGCCTTTGAAGAGAGAGACCCCTTTGCAAAGGGTCACATGCCATTTGGTCAATGCGAGTGTTCTTAAAGCGGAAAAGGGCAACCTGTTGGTTGGTGTTTAAAGAAAAGTCAAGAGCAAGAGCTTGAAAGGTTGGACATTCTTTGCTTTGCAATGGTGCTTAAGAAGCCATCCCCGAAGTTCAACTCATAGTATTTCCTATTTCAGGCACAAATTGGTTTACCATAGAGTTTAGGTTTGAGCTGCCACTGCCACCCGTGCCCCGTCAAGATGTCCACTAGTTTATGGAACTTTCAGGGTGGGGCGTGCGGGCTGAAAATGTAACAAGCATTTCCCCTCTGCGCCCTCCCCCACAAGAAACAAATGTAAGCACACCCACCCCAGGTGTATGTTTCCGCCTTTCCATCAAAGATTGCCGTCCCCCCCTTTTTTGAGGTCAGTGTGGTGCATGCACACGGGTTTCTGAAGGCATGCGGGCAGGTAGGGATAGCCACCAGTGGCAAATGTGGCTAGGAAAGGCTATAAACTGCAAGCCGGTGATTCCGATGTGACGCATGCGCACAATGTTGAGGTACCCTGCTAGTGAAATGCAAGTTACGTTTTCAGACGCCCCCCTCCCCCCGAGAGCTCAAGAAGGATGTCCTTTGCCTTGAGGCGACTCCTCAAAACATGGATGACGTTTTTGGTTCTCGTGTGAATGTCGGCCCTGAATGCATCAACCTGTTGGATCATTGGTGGGTTTCATGAAAAGTGAAGGACGAGTCAACCAGGAGCCTATGATTCCTGAGTTCCCATTACTTAGATGCCTTGTTAGTCTTTGAGAGGGTTTTTGGCCCATTGCAGGTTTCTCTTGGTAGGGGTGTTTTAAGGGGAAGCATAGGGAACCATGTCCCACGACCGCGCCCTTCCAAGCCGTGGCAAGGACCTCTCGGAGCCAGGCGCGAACTTTGAAGCGATGATCCTTAGCCTTCGGGCGCAAGCCAAATGCGGATGACACGAGTAGATTTCCCGGGTGTTGGGCTGCTTTCTGAGAGCATAAGAGAGAAGTTGGTTTCAACAACCAAACCCTTCTCCTTCAAAGAGATTGATGAGGATATCCGAGCAAGAGTGAGTAACACAAGTTCGCAACATAACAGATGGTGGCCCAGCCCACCCTGGTCAGCTTTAAAAGGGAAATGGGTGTGTTCAGAAACGGGGATCCTCTTGGTTTCCATCAGAATCCCTTCCATCTCCCCCCATTTTCGGAGATATCCATGGCCGACGCAGAGCGGATGCCTTTTCCTCAGGCGATGCAAAGGAGAGTTGCAGCCCTCACAGCCCAGCTGCGGAGGCCTGGGCGTTATTTTTTTGGGGGGTTTTCAAGTGCGCTTAAGTGGCTTTGCCTTTTTCATTGGGCTGCCCCCCAAAAAATATGCATTTATCCCCAACAGTTGCAACCAAAACAGGAATTGGGTACCCCCGAATATGTGTGAAGCCATCGATACTAGAACCTTTGTGTTCACGATAGATTCCCATCCCACCAAATGGTATCGCAGATAGGGCAGCCTGAACAGCAATTGACGTCAAGCAGCGGCTTGAACATGTTTACCTTTTGTCAAGACCCCCTGCTCATTCCCTTTGAAGGGTTGCGGGCAGGTTTCGGGGGATTCCACGGCTGGCTGGGGACACTCCTTGAGCTAAATTCCCAGGAGGAACCTGGATGAATTCCGACCTGTGCCATGTAGACGAAAGGGCTAGAAAGAGTTCTTAGGGTGAGAACCTCCTCATTTGGAGAGTGCCCCCGATGAGCCCCTGCCGAGGCGGAGCTGCGGCGGGTGGCGGGCGAGCTGGCTGAGGCGCAGGGCCACCTGAAGCAGAGGGAGCCCCGCGGCCGAAAAGTCCCAGGGCGGGGGATCGACCTGAACGTCTCCTTTGCTTCGACCAAGGACCTTTTGCCTTTCTAAGTTGTTTTGTTTGGGGGGGGGGGGACCTGACAGGACCTGCCTGAAGGTTTCAAGCCTCCGCTGTCTACCACCCGAAGCGGGTGTTTTCCCTGCGCTTTAAAACCACCAACAACATCAACAACATATACCCTCAAAAAGAGACCCAGCAATGACAAGCCCATTTATGAAATGTGGCCAAACTCTGCTCCCACCACGTTCCATGAACTTTGGTATGTCTTGGTCGGGGGTACACTTTGTCAGGTTATAGGTGTATTTTTAGTCTGCAGTAGTATAAGGGTAGCTGCCTCCGCTGCTTTTCCTGTCCGGGTTCATTCCAAGTCGGCGGGTGGTCCCGAATCCGGGTCTCCAATCCATGTTCCGGATCTGGGTCCCGTCCCGGGCCGGGTCCCGGATCATTACCGGATCCCGGATCCGGGTCCCGGATCCGGGTCCCGGATTCTTTCTGGGTGGCCCAAATCCGGGTCCCGTCCCGGATGGTCCCAAATCCGGGTCTCGGATCCGGGTCCCGGATCTGGGCCCCGTCCGGTCCGGGTCCCGGATTCATTCCGGGTGGTCCCAAATCCGGGTCCCGGATCCGGGTCCCGGATCTGGGTCCCGTACCAGGTCATCTGGGTCCCGTCCCGGCCCAGCATCTACACTGGCTGGCAGAAACATTGCAGGTTGCCTACTTGCGGTTGCTGCGCCATGAAACGGGGTGCGCAGGGAGGAAATCTCCGAACCGCAGCAGTTCTTGCCCGCCTTGAACGTTAGCAGAGCCACAACAAATTGTTGCGGTTCGCTTTTGTGCGGGGCGCTGCGCATGTCGATTCGAGCACCCCTTGCTGCGGCCCGTGGTTTCCTCCAAGCTGGCCGGGCCCGTGCTTGCCTCAGCTGCAACAACCTGCGGCCAGATGTAGTTCGACTGCCTTCGCAGTTCGCTGTATGCCTCGACCAAGGTATCTCCATGGCCATGCAAGAACCACAACAAACTGTTGCGGTTCGCTTGTAGCAGTGTTCGTGGTCATTGTGTTAAGAGGTTGGATTTGCATGTGGTCCGCGTAAAAGCAGTTGGGGGGCGCGCAGCCGCTGGGCGGCCCTTCCAATGGTTGGCTTGCCGTGGCTTGCCTCAGCTCAAACCCGCGCCTGGGCCAGTTTAAGCCGCTTGCTCTGGTTGCGACTGACCACGCTCAGTGGAAGGACATGGCTGAAAACAGGGCTCTCTTTCATTGTCGGGGTCGCGCTGTGTGTGCTGGAAGCGGGCAGCGCTGCAATTGAAGCTGCCCAGGCCAACGCCGAAACCAAACACCTGTGTGAACCAGCCTGACCTCCAAGAAAAATAAGAAGTGTACGGGCCAAGCAGCTCAAAAGCTGTCAGGCAACGCCACCGAGCAAAAGGAAGGCTGAGGCAAAAGGAGCCCAGAGCCCGCAAGAAGCGCACCGGCTGCCAGATGCTGAGACGCAAAACCAAAGTCTTGGGTTGAGAAGCAATCTCGAAACATGGGCTCACGGGCGATGAAACAGTAACATATCCCAGATTGACGCGGCTTCAACTGGATGTCCCAACCAGCCACGTCTAGCAGTCTTGTGTGAGCACGTGGCGAGAGTCATACCAGGGTCATCTGGTTCATGGTGTTGCTTCATGCGTGTGTTTGCGCGTGTGTGTGTGTGTCTCTGTGTCTGCGCATGCGTGCGTGCGGAGTTGGCTTGTTTACCTGTTCGTCGTTGCCTTACGCGGCTCATGAGGATGCACCCCACACTACACCAGTGCCATCTATTTCCCTTTTCTCTTACAAAAAAGGCCACCTATGGGCTCTTTTTAACGAAAACAATAAACATGGAAACGAGGATTCCAATATCGCCATTACAACAACCACGAGCCATTCTTAAGGGTAGTCCATCTCAGCATCTTCCGGAGTTGCAGTCCGCTAAAAGCCATGCGGAATCTCGAAGGCGCCTTTTGCAACTTCGTTATGTGAGCCGAATTTGGACTGCTGGGCTTATGTGAACTTCGTTTGCCTGCAGGAAGCAATACTTCCATTCTCCAATTTCGGCACATGGACTTGGCTGAACCCCTGTTTTCTTGCGCAGAACTTGCCTTGTGACACCTTCTGGCGAAAAACAACAAACAGCTGGTTGCGGTTGTCCAAATATGTTCAACCAGAAAGGGACCAAAAAGCAAGCCCTGCTTTTGCTCACCCCTTTTGGTAAGGCCTGCGCTTCCAAACGTAAGGGACCCATTTCATTGCTCCGTTTCGTTTTGCCTGAAAAGCCATCCAACAAAAGGGGGAGTCTCATATTGGGCAACAGCCAGATGGCTTGTCCAATCATCACCGTCTTGTCAGGGCTAGGTTTCAACAGCCCAAGCTTCTTGACGTGGACCTGAATCAACCTGCCGAAATGGATTCGTAGCACTCGGAGCCTTCCCGCCTGGGTGAGGCGGCAGCTGGCGGACCTCTCCAATGCCCTGGCGGAGATGGAGGCCCGGGAGACCACGCGGCTGGAGCAGGCGCAGGCCCTCCGCGGCAAGGCGCACGAGTCGCTTTTGTCGCTTTGGTCGCTTTTGTCGCGAGTTGGTCACCGGTGTGGCATGGATGGAGCTTGGTCTGATTCAGAGAGAGATCATAGGCTAGTTAAACCCAAATGTCAAAATCTAAGTAAGACTCACCGAGTGTTGCTAAGCACTCAGCCCAGCGAGGATTTGGCATGTGGAACCCCGACCACAATTTTGCATAGCACATTATAATCAAGCTTGCCTGGGGCTGGAAGCGCTATTGCGTGCCACTGAAATCTTGCATGCTTGCTGAGGCTGGACCGCCATGTGCTGTGTTCTTGCGGGGTGATTGAGAGGTCCTGAGTGCTACTGCGTGCTACTGAGTGCTACTGAGTGCTTACTGAGCCGGGATTCCAAGAATGCGCTGTTTTAGGTTGTGATTGAGTGTTTCTGAGTGCCGCTGAGCGCTGCTGTGCTGCTGAGTGCCTTTTGACTGCGACTGAGTGCTTGCTGAATGCTAATGAGCACTTGCTGATTGCTACTGAGTGCTTTTGACTGCCACCAGGTCCACATTTCTCTGATGTTCAATTCACAGGTGTTCAGTGTGCGGCGCAGTTGCAGCACAAATGAGAGCTAAGAAAATGACCGCACACATAGGAATCATGACGGTTCCAACTTCTCAGCAAAACTCAGTAGCACTCAGGCTACTCCATGTCTTACTGAGACTTGCTGAGCCTTGCTATCACTCGAAGCAAAAAGCATGATTGAGCCTTGCTAAGCCTTACTAAGGCCTACTAAGGCCTACTTAGGCCTACTAAGCTCTACAAAGCCCAAGATTCAACATGAACGTGTTTCTTCATTTTTGGACCGGAAGCCACTCAAAATCACATTTGAGGGGGGGTGGGGATACGGAGGGGGAGTTAACTATGAATAGAGTGAGAGGGAGAGAGAGAGAGAGAGAGAGAGTCATTCAGGGACCTTGATGGTCATTAGCCCTGATAGTATGGGTTAGCTTGAAACCAGCTCCCCGATTCAGGGATAAAACGGGTGGAAGAACCATGTTAAAGGTCTTTTCCTCGTATGAATTAGAACAACTTGACCAGATGGCCTGAACTTGAAAAGCATTGCAACTAAAGTTCCAACCTTGGTGGTGGGGTGGGTTGGAGGTTGGGGTGTTTGGGAGGTCGGAATGGTCCAGTTTTGTGGGCTGCGAAATGCCGACTCTTTGCACTTCACAAAGAGGCTTGTTTGGGCAGTTGGGGTGGTTTGGAGGTTCGGGGTGTTCGGGAGGTCGGCATGTTCCAGTTTGGTGAGGTGCGAAATGCCGACTTTTCGCACCTCACAAATTCATCGAAGAATGAGGCTTCTTTGGGCGGCTGGGGTGGTTTGGAGGTTCGGGGTGTTCGGGAGGTCGGCATGGTCCAGTCTTGTGAGGTGCGAAATGCCGACTTTTCGCACCGGACAAATTCATCGAAGAGTGAGGCTTCTTTGGGCGGTTGGGGTGGTTTGGAGGTTGGGGTGTTTGGGAGGCAACTGCCGACTTTTCGCACCTCACAAATTCATTGAAGAATGAGGCTTGTTTGGGCCGTTGGGGTGGTTTGGAGGTTGAGGGTGTTTGGGAGGTCGGCGTGGTCCAGTTTTGGGGGTGCCAAAATGCCGACTTTTTGCACCTCACAAATTCATCGAAGAATGAGGCTGGTTTGGGCGTTTGGGGTGGTTTGGAGGTTGAGGGTGTTTGGGAGGTCGGCGTGGTCCAGTTTTGGGGGTGCCAAAATGCCGACTTTTTGCACCTCACAAATTCATCGAAGAATGAGGCTGGTTTGGGCGTTTGGGGTGGTTTGGAGGTTGGGGGGTGTTCGGGAGGTTGGCATGGTCCAGTCTTGTGAGGTGCGAAATGCCGACTTTTCGCACCGGACAAATTCATCGAATAATCAGGCTTGTTCGGCGTGGTCGGGATGGTTGAGGGGTGTCCATGGGGCATGGTCCAGCGAGGGGGAATCTTGCTCTGGCAGCTCCAGCGCCAGCATAGAATGGTGTCTTTTCTGCACATTCAGAGCCGGAAAAGCCGGAACTATGGCATCCTTTGTCTTTCTTTTTGTTCTTTTTCTCTTGTTCTTTTCTTTCTCATTCTCAATTTCATACTCATTGTTCTTTATCCCGTTCTCTTTCTCTTCTTTCTTTCCGTTCTCTTTCTCTTCTTTCTTTCTCTGTCGGGAAAACGCTACGCATAGATCTCATGTTTTCTCGTTTTTCTTCCCTTAATTTGCTTCGCTTTCTGTTTCTTCTATCCATGTATCTGTTTGTCTATCTGTCTATAGATCCAACTACCTACAGCACCTCTTGATCTGCCTAGATTTGTCTATCCATCTCTATGTGTGTCTCTGTCAGTCTTTTAATCTTTCCAGGTAGCCTTCTACACCTATCTATCTTGCTACCTCCTTGCACGTATACTTGTTGATTTGTCTACTCATCGGCTTCAGGCCGGGGAGGTGGTGAAAAAGGCGGAGGAGAAGGCGCAGCAGTTCCTGAAGCGCGCGGAGCAGGCGACGCGAGGGGGTAAAGGGTGAAAAAGGGTCGCTGAAGAACTTGAGGGTGTAGTTCCAACCAGGTAATTTTGAGGATGTCACCTTGATCGACCCGGTGAAAGGGAAGGGAAGGACCCACCGTGGATGGGAATGATTTTGCAGACTCCAACTCTAATAGCTTCTGACAAATAGACCTGAAGTGTCCACATACCCGTAGGGGTAGGCAGGAACCCTTTTTTCGACCTGGGCGCAAAACCAGGTTGGGGGCGAAAAATCAGCGCTCAAAAGCAGGGCTCAACAGCAGGGGGGGCTTCGGCCTTATAGGCTGCCAATTGGTATGCGCACGTTCTCACGTGCACCTGCTCAGCACTGCACACATGCCTGCCAAAGTTCCTGCTCAAGAGCACCCACACGTTCTTCGACTATCAACTGTCCCATTGTCACGCACCCCCCAGTTTACCACCAGTTTCCGAAGACCGCGTTTTAGTTACCCAATACTAGTTTCCGAACCCAACGTTGCGAGTTTCCGAATACTGGCTGGTAGTTTCCGAATACCAGTTTGCGAATACCGCTAGTTTCCGAATACAACGTTGCCCAGTTTCCGAATACTACTTTCCGAATACTACTTTCCGAACACAACGTTGCCCAGTTTCCGAATACTAGTTTCCGAAGTTTCCGAATACAACGTTTTAGTTTCCGAAGTACAACGTTTTAGTTTCGGAATACAACGTTCACCCTCAGCAGGTTGTTGGAACACCTGTACTTGTAGAGACCCTCTGGACGGTCCCTTGGTTTGCCAAAGGAGCAAAGGCAAACTCTCCAGCCGGGTGCCCTGCAGGCAGAGCAGAAGGCGGAGGAGTTGAAGGCTGCGGGTAGGATGGCCGGAGGTTATTCTTCGCGGGTCCCATCAGCATTTTGAACCTTCGACGGGACACCAAATGGAGCTTGGTTGTTTGAGTGTGGTAACAAAAGTAGATTGGCTTTTTCGAAGCCTTGAGAAGAGCACGTTTTTTTCGGGGCTTGGCATGGGGCACGCTCACATTATCCCTGATGGAAACATGGTGAATGTTGAAAGTGGCTGTGCTTTCAGACGGGGTTCTTATTATTGTATGGTTGCCCGAGAGTGTAGCTTTCCTCGAGGTATGCCAGTTGAAACATTCAAGGAGAAGGACCGCCCTCTATGATAGGCACCCTGTTTTTGCCTTTGCGAAGACTAAGCCTTCAATTTCATAATGGCTCCTGCAAATCCAATTCCATGGTGGAAGGATAAACACACACATCAACGTCAGGCGAGATCTTGTCCCAAAACATGATTGGATCCCCTTTGTTTCAAAAGGAACTCCAAGTGAACACCAATGAGTTTTTTACCTGTTTTTGACAGCCATTTTCGGTTTTGCCGACAATTGCACTTTGAATAATCCTATTTGTTTGATTTTGGGATTCCCTTTGAAGGTCCATGAGCCCTCAACCATTTGCGAAACTGTCTACGAGCCGATAGGCATCTTTTTTTTGAGGTCTTTGCTTCCTTTTTGCATTTGTTTGGGTTGGTTAAGAAAAACAACAACTTTAAAACCGGGGGTGCCCCCTCAAAAGGGAAAGGACCCCACCCGTGTTGGGCCCAGATGTCCTGTTTCCAGGAGCGCGCCGCCATCGAGGTGCGGCGCCTGAAGCAGGAGGTGCAATGCGAGTCGGGCGTGGAACCGAGAGGAAACATATCAGCACCAAAACGGGTACCAAAGCACCCTCAAGAGCGCACATACTTTTTGTGTTTGTGTGTGAGAGGCCTGCTCTGAGCAACCACGTGTTTTTGTTTTGCTGATTTCTGTTGTCGGATCGGGCGTCAGGCGCGAGACATGGAGCAGGAACTCCTCAAAGCGCAGGAGAGGGCCTTTTGGAGGTAAAAACCACCGCAGGTGGCCCTCACGCCATGACCAATCACATAGTTTGTGACTTGGGCAACCCAAGAAAGAAAACAGACATACATGATCGTTTTCGGAGCGCGGTTTTGCTTGCTGTCTCCCGTTACTTTGGGAGAATGAAGCCAAAAACGCCAAGCACCACACAGCGCCGTGAATCGGCCGTCGGTCCAGGAGACCTGGCGTGAGCGCATCAAGCGCGCCGAGGCGCGTGCCTCGGACCTGGAGAAGGAGGGGCCGGGGGCCCCAGACGACAGGGGCTCGTTGGTGGGGGTTGTGGGGTCGAGGGGCGCGGGGTGGGGGGGGAACTTGGACTCGAGGTCGCTTCCTTTTGCTTTTCCGCAACAGTCGTTTCGAGAAGGCCCATAGGGCGTTCCTTTTACATGGGGGTTCTGTTTCGGGATTCCTTGTTTCGGGAAATGAGGTTTGGGACTTCATGGGTCAGAGGGAACAGAATCTTACTTGGGTAGAACAGGAAGAGTTATTCCCCACAACCACAACCAGGTTTGGGAAGCATGGTAAATCAGACATGGCAGGTCCCTCATTTCAAAAGAAGCATGCGAACACTATTGCGATCCTTTACCTTGAACAGCTGAACAGTGCTCCAGAAAGAAACGATTCAGAAAAGGGTGCCTTTTCGATCCTGAAAGGAGACGTCTCCAGGAGTTCTTGATCTAAGTTTTGTTTTCACACCTCCTTGACCTCCAAGCGCACCCCAATCACACCTTTCTTGGGGCAGACTAAAATAGAAAAACGCGAGGATCAGCTTTAGAATTTATGATGTTTGGACTCGGGCACAAGATGGGTGTGGTCTTTTCTTGGGTGTACCCTTTGCAGAGTGGTTTTAAGCGACGTTCAAAGGAACCACCACAGGTTTTTGCGTTTTCCTATTTAGAGAGAGACACCCCAATGGTGGAACAGGCCGCGCGAATCACAAGTGCCGAACATGCAATTCGTTTCCGGTCCATGCAGTCGTTAGCAGCTGCTGACCTCCGGGGAAATGTTTGTGAGCTCACCAGCAAATCGCCTGACTTGCATGGTGGGCTACGCACATGGAAGCTGGAAGCGCTAGGATGTGTGTCAAAGGTTTGGGTTTGCAGCGCTCATGAAGTTGTTCTTTGCTTGGACACTAAAAAAGGACGGTGCTAGCGAACACCAGCCCAAGGAAATTGCTGAAGTGCAGGGAAGCTGAAGAGGTGTTCAGAGGTGGTTCGTGCCGCTTGAGAGGGAGAAAGAGAGCCAGGCTCTGGTTCTCGGGCACGTGTTCCATGGGTCCCTCGAAAGAATGGCACTGCGGGATGTTGCAGGGTACTTGTGGCTGCGAAGAACCTTTTTTTGCACATACAGCTGATGCTCCAAATATTGCAAGACTAAGATTCCGTACTTGACCACCAGGATTTTGTGGTGGTTGGTTACTCTCAATATAAACAATATACAGGGACTCCACGGGCTCAGCGCTTTTGGGGTTCCGAGGAAGGAGGCGGCCGCTGCCACTAGCACGGAGCTCGCCAAACTGCGGGCGCGCCTGCGTGCCCAGGCACGCGGCATGGGAGATCTCGGGGGTGGGGGGGCATGTTCATTCCGTTTCAGATTGAAAGGCATTCGCAGTTGCATGTGAGTGTGTCCTTCAACCGGGGACCCGCTTTCGAGGGTTTGGGAAGTACGATTTGGGGGTCCCCATTGGATCCATTTACCTGTATAGTAGGTAACCGAGGGACGCCACCCTTTAAGGACCAAGAGGAAACAAACACCTTTGCCTACTATATGGGCTTGCCTGGGATCCGCTGGCTATGTTGGCTCCATCTTAGTTAGCGCCAAATTGCGACTGCAAAACAGCATGAACACCCGCACATAGCTACCATGTTTGTTTGTTTTTTCTCCCGATGTAAAAGGCATGAACCCCCCTTGATTTTTGGAGGGTGGGAAACCTCTTGATTACCCAAAATGGAATTCAATGGGGTCCATTTGTTGTTTTGAGCTCAGTTGCCGTTTTCAATCTGCTGAAAAGGCACATTTGGCCCACGATCGAGGGGATGGTGCCTCTCTTTAAGCATCAGCGGTCTAAGGTCGACACCCTCCATTTTCGCATATTTTCGCCCAAGCCCTTTTGTCATTTTTGTCCGATCCATTTCCCACTGACCCCAGCCTCGAGGCCTCGGGCAGTGAGGAAGCCCGGTCAGAGCTGGAGGTGCCGCCGGCAACGGGGAGGAAGTCCGCCAAATCTACCGCGTGACCGTGTGCGCCGTCGCCAATTTGGGCATGTGTCAAAATAGGGGGGACCAAAGTGTGATTTCCCTTTGGCGTTTTCTTTTCACAAGCCTAGAAAGTGCACCTTCCAAAAGATGCGCACCGTTTTGGCCTATTCGTTTGCCAACCAGCAAGTTTGGCACAGGCCTACAAGGCCAGGGCCGAGGAGGAGTTGGGCCGCGTGAACGAGCGCCTCCGCCCGGGACTCAGGGCTTCGTCCTATTAGGGCGGAGAGAAATGTTTTGGGAGAATCAGGCTTGGGGCTTCTCGACTTGAAGAATACAATTGGGCCAGTTCATAAATGACCTTTACGAGGGGATTTAGAGGAGGCCCTTAGAGCTGGGTGTTTGTAGGGCTTGGCAAAAGCTGACAAACAGCTCTAAGGGCCACACGTATTTGGTGGGGGGGGGTTCTCAACAGGAGGCGCCCCCACGTCTTTTGGTGTTTTCCTGTGGCTGCCTTTCAAGCATCATCTAGACAGGGACAGGGATTGCCTATGAAGTGTCGGCGACTGACCTTGGACCTGCCCCAAACCACTAGTTGCCTTGAGTCTGTTACAGGGAACAAAGCCAAATGAGTTGATGTCGAACGTCTTCATTTGGGGTTGGTAGAGGACAACTTGAAAAGGGAGGTTCAAACAAACGCATCCTCGAACGTTCTGGGTGGGATAGGAGGCCCCTTGTTGGAGGGCTCAAAAGGTCAACTCTTTGGTCTTTGTCAATGGTTGGTTTCTCCCATCCTTCTTTATGCTCCTTGTGCATTGTATTTGTTCAGCCGAGGTTGATGGTTTTGCCCCGAGCTTCCAAGCTTAAAAACCAAGCTTCTTGCAACCCCTTTTAATGACGTGCCATGAGACAGGAACACATTTTTTGTCAGGTGGCCTGTTTGTGGGAAAGGAGATTCGGCAAGCATTTTCTCCACTCATTGCCAATGGAATTCCCTAGAGTGATAAAGTGGTCACAAGCGCGCTTTGTGTGTCATAGAAAGGGTTCTCCCACAGCCTTGTGCAGAAGTTTTGGATATGCCTTGCCATTCGCAATGAAACCACACGAAGAGGGTGTGTACCATGGAGGAGTGCCAACCAACACGCCAAAACAGCCTCGGGTGGCCCCTTTCCACTTTGTCCGTCAGGGTCGGGCCAAACCACTATTGTTCAAATATTTTAATTGCTTTCCCTCGGTTCCGGGGGCACCTGGTGCTTCGGACCCTTACAAGGCAACCCGGCCAACCTTGGAACAATTCATTGGCTTGGTGCATGGCAACTTGCTGTTTAAAGCTCTCCTATTTTAAACAATGATGCCAACAAACTCGAGCTTTTCCCACCCTCCCAGACCGACCCGGGGTTGAAGTTTCGGAGGCGCCAGCGGGGACAGCGAGCTGCGGCTGCGCCAGGAGCTTCAGAGCAGCGAGCACAGCCGCCAGGAGCTGCAGGCGGACGCCGGTTTTCCGAATCGGCCGAGTCGAATCTCGGGAGCCCGAGTCGAATCTTCGGTTTTCGGTGTGCAGCTTGCGTCGATTGTGATGTTGGTGGCACTAGAACAGAGAAAAAGCAGAGGTCTAAAAGTAGCTTGGTTGAGGATTGCCAAACAGGTTTGGTGAGAGGGGTTGGTCAGCAAGGAAAGTTGAGGAAGGGAGGAGGGTTTAGGGTTGTGAAGATGGGGAGGTGTGTCAATTGGCCCGAACTCAATCATGGCAACACTCAGTTCGTCCCCATGGCGACAGCCCAGTTTCCTTGAGCCTATGGTGCCAAAGGCAGCCATGAACTGGGACTCCTAAGGTTCAATCATGGACCGTCGCTTAAAGACACCGAAAAGTTTGAAAGGGCTGCAGCCCGACGCCCTCAAACCGGGTCCAGTTTGGAAGTTGTTTGCACAGGTTCCAAGATACGAAGCAAGTAGTAGCAGCAGGGACCTGGGGTGACTTTAATCTCAACTGTTTGTGCCTGAACCACGAAAAGTTGACAGCCTCGGAACTTCATGGTGTTGGCAGAGGCCAGCAGTTGGGCTTGTCTCTAAAAGATGTGGTTTCCATTTAGCTTCCCTTTCAAGCGTCTCAAAAACACACATCCCATGTTGCCCAATTTTGCGGGCCTAAGCCTTGTGGTTGTACTTGAGACTTGTCGGCCTGGCTTTCGCTTCTGTTCAGACAGGGCCCTGTGCCCATGCTTTGCAATGTCCGGCGAGGAACGGGTCGTGGAGCTCTCAGGCGGGGTGAGTGGGGTGAGCAGGGTGAGCGCTTCGGAAGATAGTATTACAGGATGCTCTTTTGGGGGGAGAGACCCAAAGGCAAAACGCCAGGGCCCCCTCGCCGTCTTGCGGGGCACCACAAATTTTGGGACACTCTCATTCTGCATTTTGGAGATGCAGGATGTCCCGCTGGAAGCTTCATTGTGGGCTCTGGGGGGGTCAAAAGGTAGACGTAGGAGGTCTGGCAATGATACAAGCGGGTGGTGGCTGATTGGGCCATTTAGTCGGGGAAATTGAAACAAAAGGTTTTGGTATGCGACCTCGGGCCTGGTGCAGGTTTGGTGCAGTTTGTCAGATTCCCTGTTTCTGGGAGAGAATAGTTTGGGTCCCCAAAGAAGTGCGTTTATGACGTGCTTGTGAAGCACATGGGTTGCTGTCTGAACCCGCTTGCCCAACCCTGCCAGAAACGGCTATCCAAAGAATCCCTTTGCCCATGGACCATGCGGAGTTCCTTTTTCCCCTGCTGCTGAGCCTTGACCAGGTCAGTTGGAGCATGCGCAGCAGGCGTACAGCCAGAAACCCAGACCCGGATTCGTCTTGCAAGCGGGATCTTGGCTTCACCCTTCTTGCGTGAGTAAGGTTTTGCCCCAACGCGGTTTTGGGGCAGACTCCTGGGAGTTTGTGGGGAGGTTGGGCAAGTCCAAAGCGCAAGCCAGCCAAAGAACCCCGATTTCTAGGCATCGCCGACCCCGAAACAAAGATGACCTGGGCGAGGGGCCTACCGCGTCCTAAACTAGAGACTGTCAACGTGCCTGGGTCACTTTCGCGGAAAGCTGACAGGGTTCAAGAGGGTCCAGGGGCAAACGCAGTCAGCTGGCAGCTCACCGAGGCGAGGCTGCGCGCGAGGCAGGGTGGGTGAGAAGTTGGGGTCGGGGCGATGCGGGAAAAGGAAAAATGGGCGCCTTGAGTCTGATGAATGCCCCAAGGGGGCTTCCGGAAATGCTGCGCAAGCGGCCCCGAACTCTGTGGGACGAGCGGACATTTGCAAGGAGGGAAGCAGAGCGGCAGGGGGCATCGACCTTCGACCCGTAGAATTCGCAAGGGTGCTTTGCGATGGCCTGTTGCTTGCTTCGACATGGTCTTATACTGTCCAAGTGATGGAAGCGCTGGGCCAGAAAGTTGCCAATGCCACGAAAGCTTGTTGGCACACTTGCGGCAGGTTCAACGTGGTTCAACATGATTCAGGCCATTTCTTGGCAGGGAAGTATTCAGGTACTTCCGCGTGGGTTCAATTCATCGCTTTGTGGACCAACTCCCTTCCGGGCCATCCCTGCCTGGCGCAACATCAACAATTGACCTCATCTCAGTTGAGCTTCTTTGCGGAGTGATGCTTAAAGGGAAAGACCCACATTGGCAAAGAACTTGGCATCCATTGGTCATGAGGGCAATGCTCGGGCCCAAAGGCTTTGCTTAGAAAATACGAGCTCCAACCAACCATTCTTCAAATTGGAAGCCAACGTGACGCCAAGGGGCGGCCCGCAGTTTTGAAACATGGTCTGTCAGAATAGATCCTTCACACAGGACCCGAAACGTTTCGTCCGACGGTTCGCCTATTGGCATCCTAAGGCCTTTCCATGGCCGAAGTATTTGGTGGCATGCATAGACGTGCAGTTCATTCGTTTGGGCAATACTATCAGCCTTAGAGTGCTTTGTGACCTCACCTGTGTGACAGCTGCCATCTTGGGAGCTGCATAGCTTGGCGAATTTTTGTGAATCCAGTTGTATACCTTTTTGAGCCCAGTCTATCGCAACATGACCAGCCCGGCCGCATCGCATGTCAACACCTTTCAAACTGGCTGTCTTTCAGGGCAAATGAGCAAGGATGGCCATTTTGCAACAAGAGGGCTGGAACCAGATCAGAGGTTTGCAAGCACCCCACCCTTTGGCCACTGGCATGTATATGGCCGGCAAAATGGAGGGGCCCTAGCATGGGTGGTGTTCCTTTTGATTTCTCTTTGCACCCAGGTGAAAAGGATACTTTCAAAGAGAAGCAGCTACGACAATATGTTTTGCCTTCTTCCACGCGCGGCTTTGGCCAGGTGGGGACCATGTCCCTGCGGCTCAACGAGTGGCTCGGCTTTTCGGGCTCGCCTGTGCGGTGAGTGACTCATGGACCCCCCTGGTTTGTTAAGGATTCTGTAAACAACAGTTTGACCATGTTTGGATGGTGTTGGCCCGATGGCCCGAACCTCCAATTGTTTGGAAGCGTTTGCCAAAAGATGCAGTTCTCGGCGGTGCAATGCCCCAGGTTGTTGCCCCAAATATCTACCCATTGTTTGTTTTTTTTTTGTGTGTGTGTGTGCTTGTGTGTTTGCTTGTTTGTTTGTTTGTTTGTTTGTGTGCTTGAGGGTACCCTTTTCGGCGTTGTTTAAGCGAGGGAAGTCAAAACGAAACCACCCTTTTTCGGGGTTCTCTATTTTGACACACGCACACACACACACACCCGTATGAACTTCGCAAAGGAGTAGCGCCAGTGCCCATGCGATTTCAAGCGCAGTTTTCACAAGTGTGCCATTTGGCACCCACTGTCAAAATAGAGGTCCCAGACGTTTCCTTTTGATTTCACCTTTCAAGCCAATAAAGGGGTCTCCCAAAACCAAACACAAACACACACGCACGCACGCACACACAGACACACACACACACACACACACACACAGACACACACACACACACCCACACCCACACCCACACCCACACCCACACCCACACCCACACGCACACGCACACGCACACGCACACGCACACGCACACGCACACGCACACGCACACGCACACGCACACGCACACGCACACACACTGCGCACGCACGCGCGCGCATCGCTTATTCGCACAGCACGCGCACGCACGCACGCACGCACGCACGCACGCACCCACCCACGCACGCACGCACGCACGCACGCACGCACGCACGCACGCGCACACACACACACACACACACACACACACACACACAGACACCACCCTTTCAAAGCGTTCTGGCTGTCAGTGGACAATGGCACCGGTCATTTTCCTCCTGTTCCCTGCTTGGGTGTGCGCAGTCGCTTCGGGCTGGTGGCAATTGTTCAAAATACGCCGAAGATATATGATGACATACCGTATTCAGATGCGGTTCTGGAGAACTTGCATCCACAGGGGCTTTGTGACCTCAACATTGCCACACTCAAGTAACCTTTTGCCCCTTTGGGTTTCTTTTGGTTCCCTTACCACCAGAGCGGGTTCTGACCCAAGCGTTTCGTATATATATATATATGTATATAGGGGCAGTTCTGTTGATCGACTACTTTACCAGTTTTTGATTTTGACTTGCTTCAGCTCATTGGCACATGCGGCAGCCCAGGCTGGAGTTCAGCCAACGTGCTGACAGCCACTCCGAGGCGGCTCCATTGGGTCCCCAAAGGGAAGTGCAGTGGACTCGCTCTAGTATATCAAAAGAAAGAGGAAAGGGTTACCCATTTTGGAGGGTTTCTTCTGGAGAAAGGGACCAACGGAAACCAACTGCCTAGAGGGGTTCAACTCATTTTGAGAAACGCATCTCAGATTGCCTTCCAGGGGTGGGTTAAAGCTACCATTGGGGTCGTCTAATTTTAGCACCAACAGAGGCGGGACTCGTTTTTTGAGAGTGAAATTGAAGGGCCGTCAAGAGGTCGACTTGGGAAGGTCAATTATTTTGACCCGCACCCAAGTGGGTGTGTCTTTTTTGGGGGACCAAAATGACACCTTCCAAAAGGACGCTCCTAGATCTGCAATTTGTAGGAATCCGATCCACCGGCCGATTCACCCAGGACCTCCTGAGGCAGGAGCTGAGCTCTGCGCGGGAGCGCCTGGCGGCGTTTGGGCCTCAGGCAGAATGCAAAGTGCTAAACGACCCCGTTTTCTGTTTTTTTTTTTTTTTTGCCAAAAGCACCTTCTTTGCAGAATCGGCAACTCCATTACAACATGCGGCAAGCACCGTGCCGATGGGATGAGAAGGCATGGCAGCACTTGTCAACAGGAAGATCCAGACGCCGCAACAATTCGGTCTAAGAGCGCAAAGAGTGAGGGCACAGCTGCATGTCTCGGCAAACGAGCTCACGCAAGAGCAACGTGTGAATCTGAGCACAGGGCCTTGACCTCCAACAGCCGTCTTTGATGCCTGCGACAGCGGCCTCAGGTTGGAAGAGCGGCACAAGGAGTTGGGACCTTGGATTGGAACCACGGAGCAACTTGGGCATCGATTTGATGCCTGAGGACTGTTTTGGGTTGGTCAACTTCCGATTCACATAGTTGGACCATCGTTCAAGGGGCAATAAGTCATGCAGGCTCAACTAGACTGGCTTGCTTGTCTGCATGAGTCAAGAATCAACACTTCACCTATATACTTAGATTAGGGCTTTGGATTGCCATCATGAAGTTGGAAGGATGGCTTCAGCATTTCACCTACTACAGCAATTAATGGAGAGCAACTACATCCATAAAAAGTGAGCTCTGGGTTGATCTCATTTTCCCTCATTGAGAAGGATTGTATTTTAGGGAGGGTGCTTGCTGGGGTCGCTTCTTAGCCCGGGGATGCAACTGTGTGTGTGTGTGTGTGTGTTTGTGGGTTGGTTTCCTGTTGGTTCCCTTTGAACCACCCTGGAGGTTCCAACCATGCCAACCATTTTGCGACATGACACAACCTACCCAATTGCCGCGTTCCCAATTGCAATAGGCTTGGATCCCCCCAATCTTTTCCAGTGGGCTGGCAGAAGTTCCGTAAGCAGGGATCCAATCATGGGGTCCCTCAGCGTTCGCCGTGGCTGTTCTCGAAATTTGATGCTTAGGACCAGGGTTGGGCAACAATTGTTATCAAGTTATCACCTTTAGTGGGGAACCAACAGGAGGTTGCTTGGACAATGGTGGACGAAGCTTGTTGAAAGGGCGGGGGGCACAAGCCTGCCTAAGACTCATTCTAGGATCTCACCATTTCCGCCAGCAGGGTCACTTGTGGAAATGGGTGAAGGCAATCAAAAACCTGGCTGCCGTGTCAGCCCTCGCAGCAACAGATTTTGAGCCTCCTGGAATGCCCTGCTGGATTTTCTCGAAAGCTCTCGCTGATTGGAGCCAAGGGCCACAGGGGGGGGGAAGAGGCCGTTCCCTTCTTCTTTTGTGTTGCACGCGATTGCACGCGCCTTCTCCTCTGCACCTGGCAAAAGGAGAGCTCAATTTCAAGTCTCTTGACAATTTGAAGGGACCATCCATGGCAACAAAAGGGGTTGTTACCGGGCGAACGCAGAAACTCGAGGTGCGTGTGGATGCGGGACCACGCTCTGCAGCAGGCGGAGGAGGCGAGTTGCCAAAAGGACACACCCCGTTTGGCTCCAAATGGCGCACCCGTTTTCCCCTGGTTGGTTCATTTTTTTTGAGACGGAGACTACTAGTTTGAGAAAGACCCATGCATATGTATTGCAGAAAGTAGCGCAACTACTGGCAGTTTGTGCCGGCATTATTTCCCCTCTTGGGTGACCATTGCTGGCCCTGGTGCAGCCCGTTTCAGAGGCGTTCCTTGTTCTCCTCCACTATCATCACCAGAGGTTGGGTGGAATTTGTGTTAATCCAGTGGATGGACACTGCCGGAAACAGGGCTTGGGTTGAGACTAGCCCCAGTAAACCCTTACAAGAGGTGCCAGCTCCAGCCAGCCGAGTTAGCTTCGCAGAGGTTTGAGCAGACATTAACTGGAAGGGCTCAAGTTGGGGTTGTACCATAGGTTTAGGGTAGGTTTGGAGTGGGTTTAGGGTGCTTGGAAGCCTCCCAAACTGCACGTTGGCCGAGTCCCGCTCATTTGCTCATTTCTGAAAGACAGCTCAAGGATCCCCGCTCCCAATGGTTCTTGGTCCTTCCTCATTAGCAGCATATAGCAGCATAATCACAATCGTTCTAGTTGCATCCAGCCACCTGACCTGACAAGAATCCAAAATGCTCAGATTTGTTCAAAGATTGAGCTTTGATCTTTTTCACGTCTTGCCGTGTGACGACCGGCAGGCGAGGAGCAAGATTCAGGCCGTTGAGGCATGGCGAGAGGGGACAAAAATATATGTGGGGCAAATTGGGAATATCTCCAAACGGCTAAATTTCCTTGAACGGTACAAAAGGCAATCGGCAAGACCCTTCCCTGGGCTACGGAAGGACAACCGATCCCGCTTTCTGTAGGGAGGCTCCCTTTGACCATCTGGACCTTTTGGTCTCCCCATTGGTCCATTCAACTCATGGCCGGTTTTGTGGGGCAGGCCGTGGTGGTACTTCGGAACGAGCAGTTGACCCGAGTCTCTTGACAGAGTGGCATGCAAGGTTTCCCAAGCAAGGCAGGTTTTCGGGGGTTCGGCGTCACGTCTCAGTTCTCGGGCAAAGGGGCTTGACCCTATCGGGTTCTTGTTGATGTCCCAAGAACTTTAAGGTGCCGCTTTGAAGACAACTCGCCAGGGTGCTCACTCCATGCCCTTCACAAATTCACAAGCCACACCAATAAACAGACAAGGTCTTGAGCAAGGCAAGGCAGCTTTAAAACGGCGCAACACTCACACACACACACACACTTACACACTCACACACTTACACACACTTACACACGTACACACTTACACACTTACACACACACCACACAGACACACCACACACACACACACACACACCACACACACACACCACACACACACACACACCACACACACACACACCAAACACACCACACACACACCCCACACACCACACACACACACCACACACACCACACACACCACACACACACCACACACACCACACACACCACACACACCACACACACCACACCCACCACACACACCCCACACACCACACACACCCCACACACCACACACACACACACACCACACACACCACACACACCACACACGCCACACACACACCACACACACCACACACACACAAACCACACACACACACACCACACACACCACACACACACACACACCACACACACACACCACACACACACACACACACCACACACACCACACACACACACACACCACACACACCACACACACCACACACCACACACACACACACCACACACACACCACACACACACACCACACACACACACACCCACCTGACACACAGCACACACACACCACACACACACACCCGACACACCACACACACACACCACACACACACACCACACACGCCACACACGCCACACACACCACACACACCACACATGCCACACACACGCCACACACACCACACACACACCACACACACACACACACCACACACCGCACGCACCACACACACACCACACACACCACACACACACACACACACCACACACACCACACACACCACACACACCACACACACCACACACACCACACAGACACACACCACACACACACACCACACACACACACCACACACACCACACACACCACACACCACACACACCACACACACCACACACACACACACACCACACACTCACACCACACGGACCACACACACACACACCACACGCACCACACACACCACACACACCACACACACCACACACACCACACACACCACACCCACCACACCCACCACACCCACCACACACCACACACACCACACACACCACACACACCACACACACACACACACCACACACACTTACACACGCCACACACACACCACACACACACACACCACACACACCACGCACACACCACACACACCACACATACCACATACACCACACACCACACACACACCACACACACCGCACACACACACACACACTTACACACTTACACACTTTCACACTTACACACTTACACACTTACACACTTACACACATATACACATACACACACACTACACACACACACGTATGCACACGTATACACACTTACACACACTTACACAGACTTACACACACTTATACACACTTACACACACTTACACACACTTACTCACACTTACACACACTTACATGCGTACACGCACGATTCCGGCCTTGACCACCCCTTAAACGCGTGTCGTTTTTGTTAAGTTTGTGGAAGCTCATTCCTCGGTTTTCGACTCCTCTTGAGGCTTTGTGCTGTCCCAGTTTTTTTAGTTCACCTTGAAAAAGTCTGGATGCACAATATAGAGATGCCGCGAAATTCCTGAAAGATCTTAAGGTTGCACCATCTAGCCGGTTTTAGACTCATTCCGTGCAATGTATGGGTTTTCAACTGTAGGGCCATGTAAGTCAATACTTCCAGGCCCTTTGAACATGTGGTTCGAAGATAGCTAAGCCCCAGTTCAAGCTGTTACCTTGGCATGACCATGGCTAGTCCTTGGTGGATCTGTTTGTCTTAGATCTGTTGGACACCGCCATTCTGCGTTTTCGTTCACCTCCAGAATTTGAATGACTTTGTTTCTTCGGACGCCTCCGAACCGATTCGATAGGCTCAGGCCGAGGCCAGAGAGGCGACCCAGGCGCGGTCACTCGCGCGGTTTGGGGCTGCACCAGCCTTGGGCTGTTCAGTTTGGCAATGTGCAAGATCCTTTCCTTGGGTTACGAGATGACTTGGCCCCTTTTGTGGTTCCCAAAATGGATTCTGGCTGATGATTGGTCACCCCTCCATTTTGAACAGCCCGATTGTTCGGTGGACTTATGTGACGTTTTGGGAAGCCAGCCGTATGGGAGAAGTGTGGTTACGGCCCTACAAAAGGCCAGGTGTCCCCCCAGTTCCTTCAACATTTTGCCCGGGCACTGTGCCCGTGGCGCTGGCCCAAGCCAGAGTGATCCACTTTGTGCTGGTAGCCAGCTCTTTGAAGGTCGCGAGGGATGCCTTTCTGGTGAAGTATAGACATTTGTTGCATGCCTTTGCCCCAAACATTGATATGTTTGCTTTGCCATCGCTGAGTGCGCACATCTCGTTGCAGCCGATCTCGCTGGCCGCATCTCACAGGCCTCATTGCCTCATGTTCAGCTGTTCTCTGTTTGGAGCTTGCGCTGGAGCTCCCAAGTGGAAATTGGGAGGCACTTGCACTGCTCGTGACTCTTGATCTTCATTTTCCGACTTCTTTTGCTCAGTGTTTTCCGAAGTCAGCGAAGAGAATCAAAGTTCAGCCAAGCTTGCAGGTTCCGACTCGGAGCATGTGGGACTACAAGTTTGATCTCGAGTGAAGACTCATTTCCCTTGCCAGCGGCTCTCCAATGTGACACGGAATGGGGTCCAGATTTGCCGGTCCTTGGTAGGTTCTCCCCCAAAACGCGCCGCCTCTTTGCACCCTCCCAGGTGTCAGCCGTCCAGGTGCCTGAGCAGGCGTGCCGGATTCATGTGGTGGGTGGCTATACATTCCTGCAATTTAACACTACAAATGCGTTTTTGTACTTCCCATCTGTAGGCAAACATGATTTTGATGGTTGGAGAATCCGTAAGCAATGTTGGCGGACTCAAATCATTTCCCCGATATGTTCTCTTGTCCAAGAGTCCCAATGGAGACTCACGGCCCGTCTGAAACTTGGCCAGATTTGGAACGATGCCCACGCCTTGGGAATGTTTGGGATAGTTTCAAAGACAAACGAGAAGGAATGCAGAGACCCACACGGAACCTTGATTCGGAACCTTGATTGGTGGTTTCCATTTGGTCCACATTTAAACACTTCAAGCATGCCATCAATCAGTCGATTCACCCAGATTGCAGGTGCCCAGCACACAAAGAACTTTCCGAAAGCACACACACCCAAAGACTGTCGCATTTGTGGTGCTGAACTCACGGGGTACCCTGAAAAACCATTCTCATTCCCTATTTTGAGACCAGGCGACGTTGAACACCACTCTGAAAGAGGGTGATACGTTTAGTGAACCCTGCAGGGACCCTGCATTAAAGTCCAAAGAGCATCCCTTTGCCAAGGGACCTTGGGTTGCCAACAGAAAGTGAGTTTCTGTTGGTGATGCTTTCAGGAGGAGTACGGCCCACCGACCTCCCGGCCAGCCCTTCCCTCTCACGGCTAGGCTGAAGAGCTGGAGGCTGCGCAGCGGGAGGCGACTGCAGAGATTCCGGGGATGGGTCGAGTCGTGGCTTTCGGCTCACTCGCTTTTTGGCGCGCGAGGGCTGGTTTTCGGGGTGCGTCTTTTCAATTCAGGGCACCCTTTTTGATAGAAATCAACAAGTCGAGCGGGTTGCTTGCAAATCCACCCAGAAAAAGCGCACGCCCCTCTTTCTCCTGAAGTTGAGCGTGGTTTTGCTTTAGAACAAATTCGATGGTTCATTCTGGGCGCGGCTTCCAAAACAGAACCAAGAGGGGCAGCCTCGTAGTGTCAGCTGAAATTGAACAAGAACCGCTTGTTGTTGTGTTGAAGGGAATATAAGTCGAAAGGGGTTTTGCTAAAAGCAATCAAAGCTATGCAGCCGGCCCTGTGTTGATGTCAATCTTCCACCTAGTGGGATTAAGCGAGCTGTCAGCCCAGGGAAGGCTCTCACCATTTGGAGTTTGTGCCAAGTCGCTATTCAGCTGGAAGATGCCGATGCATCAAAGTAAGGCGAGCCAAAGCGCAAGAGAATGACACTTAACCTAGTGGTGCAGTTGTTATTTTCTTTTGCAGGAGGTTTCCCTCGAAACAGCTACGTGCAAAGAGTGCCCCCTTTTTCCCGTGGCCACTGCAAGGTCTGGGATAAGACAGAGCTCCTTACAGTGCCCAAAATGATCAAGACCAAACAACAAGCTCATGTTGGGGAGATATTGGGCAAAACCGCATAGACAGGGATGTCTCAAGTGGCAAACGCCTTGGCGATGTGTTGCTTTTTTCAGAAGCACGTGGCGCCAATGGAAACCGAACCCTGATTGGCGCACGCGTGTTGGACAGCTGTGCCCAATGACCTAAGCACCGAATATTTTGCAACTCATGTCCGTCTCTGTGTGTGTGTGTGTGTGTTGCCAGTTGCCTTTTCCGGAGTCTAGTCCCCTCCTCCCCAGCAAGCATAAGCTACATCCGCCTGGTTTTGAGCAGTTGAACAAGCATATGCACACACACACACACACCGATCGAAAATGCAAGTCAAGAAGTGCCGATGTTTTTTTTGGTTCCCGTTGTTTCTTGTGTGAATGTTTTTGGGAAACGGCCCTTTGAACTGTGCGACTCCGCAAGCTTTGGTCAGCACCGGCGGCGTTTAGGTGTCCTCCCTGCCCGTGCCCCAGCTTTTGCGTTCGTCCGTGCACCTAGCCCAACAAGGGGGGCGAACAAGTGACAGAATTGCCCGACTCAACGTCAGGGGCATTCACACAGGAGCAACGAAGCCTACAATAAGAGCTCGGGACAAACAGCTGCAAGCTTTGAGACAAGATGACATCTCAACCAGCCGTGATTGAGAACACTTCCCCACTGACTATGTGCCATTGTTCTTGGTGCCTTTTTTTTGCCGTTTGACAGGATAATCCGAAGGAACATCCACCATTTTGGTTCGAATTGGAGACAAGCCCAACTATGATTCTTTTTGGACACCCGGACAGTTCCAACACGGGCCTGCCATCCCTGGAATTTTCTTCCGCTGGGCTTCATCAGACCAGAGCTGCCCTACGGGGCCAGCACGTCCTTCAGGGTAACATCTTGGTAAGGCCATGCCTTTACGCGGGGTCAGGGATTGTCATCAAGCTTTTAATGGATATGTTGATATGTTAGATTATGTTAGATATTTTTGACAACCAAAGTAAAGCTTCCTCATTACAGCACTGGAACCGTCCGGCACAGAGAGAGGGAGAGAAATAGAGAGAACAAACAACAGCAAGACCGTCACCCACAGAAGGAGCCTGAAACATGTGGAGCAGAAGACCATGCCCCGTAATTTGGGAGCTTTGACTGTGGCGCGTATGGCTATGAGTTAAGATAGTGGAGCTCCAGAATGGTGGCTTTTCATTGTTTGGTTTCCCTTGAAACCAACCTGAAAATGTTACCCTCAAGAACACCCAAGCACACATGAATTGGGTTTCGCCTTTTTTTAGGCAGCAGCAGCTGCAGAAGATCCTTGAGCAGCATCAAGAGGAGCTGCAGCAGCAGGCCATAGGGGCCGGGGTGGAGATGTTCTTCCTGTCGGAGAAGCCAGCGCAACCTCGGGGAGCGGTCCTTTTCTCCCTTGCCTTAAACTGGATCGGGAGCAAACTTGGGGAGGCAAACGAAATGGATGGACAAGTAAACTGGAGGTTCGCAGCTGGCACCAGCCAGCTCAGGCTCCCGAATGATTTGTGGTCCGGTCATGAGCGGCTTACCCATGCAAGGAGAATGAACTCGCTGGACTCTGCTTCTCCAGTGTATTTTGCCTTTTAGTCTAATCACAAAAAGTCTGATTTTCCAGAACCAGGGGTTCTCCGGAAATCGAAGGGACTCTTTGGAGTTGGCAGACCTACCACTTTTGGTTGCGTTTTTTTCTGCATCATTTGCTTTCTGGCGAGTCGACTCTCCAGACAGAGTCAGTTGTTTCCTGGCACCCGTTTGGCATTATTTTGCTTGGCCGGTCCCTCACCAAAATTGTTCACCTCCAAAAACAAAAAGGGTTGCCTTGTTCTACCAGGCCACTTGCCTTAGTGTGCAAAATGGGAACCCTTGTATTGGCTGTGTCTACGTCTCAGGATCCATGACCATTTCTGGGGTCAGTGAGAAGGGAGAGCCACCATTCGTAGGAGTTGCGCCAACTAGAGGCCAAGAGAGGCCCTTTGTCTTCCGCCACAGGTGGCGATCTCCAAGGAAGAGATTGACTACCTGAAGCGCAAAAACGACGCGGGGGCCCTCACTTCAGCGGTAAGGTCTACTTGCAACATGTGTCCACGAATCTCGACTGTGAACCCCCTTACATGGTTGGTGGATATACAAATACAGACTGTTTGGATGATGTCCATCAAACGCTGCTTGGCAAAGATGCCTGACTCGGCTGGCCGAATGTGGCGGGGGGGGGGGGGGGCGGTGGGGGAGAAGTGTACATTGTCATTTGCGGCTTAATGGGGCGGTGCTGATGTGGCGGTGGCCAAGTTTCATCAAACACAACGAAACCAGGGGAAACCCGGAGAATTGCTCGGACACGTTTGATGGCCAGCAGTGACCAAGTTTTTCTGGTCGGCGACTTATGAGCCCTGTTGCATTTCCCCAAACTCCTCAATGTCGCCCATCATTTTGTTTGTCGGCTGCGTCAAAGCGGCTGGTCTCCATGAAGAGCTTCCATGGTTCTTTGCGGTTCAGGCAGACGCAGCTTTGTAGTGGCAAACCATTGCATTTTTTGCTCACACCGTGGAAGCAGGTTTCCTTCTGTGCCTTGCTTGAGTCGGCGGCATTTCCCAATGAGCAACTACCCTCGCCGCACGGAGCAAATCTGTGCAGTTCCATGTTTTTTTTGGGAGGATGATAGCTGTGACTTCACCTCATAGCTTTTGTATCTCTCAGAGGGTTATATATGCAGGGGTGACGCCTTGCTTCCTCGAAGCAATCCCGCATGCTCGGTGCATACCCCATTTCTCATCTCAAGGTAGGGATGGGTTGACGCCCATTAGGCTTGGGCCAAGCCAGAATCGACCTCGCCATTTCCTGATGACTTTCCAATTCATTGTGACTGTCAGCCCAGGAGAAGGACAAGCGTCTCGAGGCTCGCAGTCGGGATCGGCAGAGATGAGATCTGGCATGAAACATCGAGAGAGGGAGCTAGTTTCTGGATAGGTTCAACTCATTGATGTCGCTCACGAGCTGAAGTAGGATGCATCAGCACTTCTTTCTCCCCAACTTGAACCTGTGCACCATAGGCGCAGTGAGTTGACGTAAGTGTCATTCCTTAGTTGCTCCATCTTCGCTGCGCACGTGCGGCGGATGTCCTCAGAGTTTGCAACTGGGGGAACAAGGGAAAACCCTCGTGGTTGGTTCACTTTCTATAGGAGGCCTCCGCCTTGGCAGGTGGCACATAATTGCAAAGCGATCTGCACACTAGATGATGCCCTAATCCAGGGCCAACCTGTGGGGTAGATTAGTTTTTTCCAAGCTGGGAGCACTGGTTTTCCCGGATGTCTCCTTTTGAGCGCCCCAGAGCATCGGCCTGTGCTGGCCTTGCAGCTTCACTCTGCAGTTCGAGGACCCTTGCCCAAGCACACATGAAGCAGTGCAACACATCAACGGTTTCATGGCTGCGCGAGTGCGAGACCTTGGCAATCTTTAACTCATCCTACGAGCTGGAAGATCCACCTGCAAGCATTTTGTGTTGGGGCTTGTTGAGCACCCCTCCATGATCTCGGAAGCCATTTTGCGGACTTCGACGCATACCAGGCTGGTGGGGATGAGTATTCACCCGCTCTATGGTGGCTGGTTCCACTACCGTACAATCCTGGTGTTTTGCGACGTGGTTCGGCTGCGAGGGACGGAGCCCGTTAGTTGAAAGTCCCAGCCTGTTGAAACCTCTCTGTACAGGCCACAGGCCACTGGAAGCCGGTGGTTGACAGGAACACAACGGCAAAGCGGCGCTTCGGATGCAGCGTTCAGTCTCGTGCTGCTTTAGTAGGTGCCACGTGCTATTTGCGCCCTGCTGCTCATGGTTTCTTTTGCCTTTCCAGACCCAAGCGGGATTGGTTTCTTTTTTCTCCCAAGCCTATTCTCAGCTCCCATCGCGCCTTTGCCGCCAGATCCTCACCTGCGAGCGCAATGCGCTGCGCTACGAGAGCTCCGAGGCCAGGCATGTGGAACATCGCCCGCTCTCGGGATTCCTTTATTGGAGACCCAAATGAGTCCTTCTTGCCTCGTGGTTGTAAACATCATGAGTTCTTGCTTCGGATGAATCCGGCTGACCCTGCGAATCAGAGGAACCCTCCTACCATGAATGCGCCTTTTCGGGTTGTTTAAATCTGAATCTAAAGGGAACCCGTTTGACCCGGGGTCGTTCTTTTTAGAGAAGTGTAGCAACGGCCCTTGGAGATGTCCCAGTTGGGCAAAGTCACGCAAGCGCCTGTCAGGACCAGTCAGCGGCTAGGAAAATCTTCGAGACTTTCACTGTATTTGCAGATTAAATAAAGCGATCTTTAGCTCTGGCTCGAACGCCTTCCAGGGGCAGAGCGGTTGCCTACTGAGGGTCGAGGGGCCGCAATGGATCAGAGGGTGGACGCGGAGGGGGAGCACAGGGTCACGGTCGTGGCGAAGGTGGTGGGGCATGAGCTGGACGGGCGGTTCACGCAGATGAATGGGGTGTCGCCGGACCAGCTCTTCTTCCTTGGAGGGTGCTTTGGGGCGCCTGATGAGCTTTGGACCCTTTACGACATCGAGCGGGTGGGTGTCTTTCAGGACCACCCGGTCATGGCGCTCGGCAAGGACTCGGAATAGCACGGCTGGGACAGAAGTGGGGAATTCGGGTCAAGACGGAGGACGAGGCGATGCTCTTCGGTGCGCTCAGGCCGGGTCAGATCTTCATGCAGTTGAAGCTCAACGCCGTCTACAAGGTCTACCCGCTTCCGTACGGGATGCAGAGGGCTGGAGTTGTGGCTTTGATGAAGCAGTGGGGATGGGCAGCCAAGCCCCTTCAGCCAGCCCGTGGCAGTGCGGCAGGTGGAGCCTGGGAGGTGGGAGCAGAAAAAGATCCGCCCTCATTCGCCATGCAAGGACCCCAAGGGGAGGTGCTGATCCAGTTGGTGAAGTCGCTGAACCGCAAGACGGATGGGCACCCGGCTCCGGTGATCCCTCAACGAACACGCCAATACCTGCAATCCGACAAGCAGGGAGTCAAACCCAAGCACGGCGGCAGCAACACACAGGACCCGTGGCAGCAGGGCACCGACCCCTGGTCAACGTGGTTCCACGACCACAGCAAGGGCTCCTCGCGAGATACCATAACAGGCAACGCAACCACTCAGAAACTGCAGCAGCTTGAGCACCAGCTCAAAGAGGATGTGAAGCGCACGGTACATTCCGAGATCTCCTCGCTTCACGGAGGGGCCATGGAAACGGAAGACCCGCGTCTGGGACAACTGGAGGTGGCGGTTCAGGAGCTGCGACACCAGAACACCAAGTTCGAGGGCTGGTTCACGCAGGCGGGCACAAAACCAACGAGCTCACGAATCAGGTCCATGCCCTTTGCGCCACGGTTGACTCACAGCAGAAGGACATCCAGGCCATCCGCCAGGAAGTACAGGACCAGCCCAATCAGATTCAGACGGCGATGCAGACGGCGTTGCAGACGATGGGATCCCAGTTCAGTATGCAGTTTCAACAGCTGCAGGAGGCCATTGTGGATCTCAAGGGCACCGGGCATGCGGACAAGAAGCAGCGGGCTGAGTGACTAGGTCGCTGGGGGCTACCATATGGGTCTGTGGTGGCGCCCCGTCGAGTTTCAAGGCCCGATTTTGGTTGCAGGAAGCAGACAGACAAGGACTCATGCCATTCGAGGATGGGTTCTTTGCGGATGGGCATTCTTTTGCAGTGGCTCATCATGATGGTGATTTGGGTGCCTTCGGTCGCCACGGCTACGGCTGAAGAGATGGTCTCCGGGAGGTCCTGTGCCCAGTTCTTCTTTGTCAGCGCGGCACATGGTGACCGCGATTTGGGGTCCGGGACCAAATGGGATCATGGTGGCTGGAGGTGGGGAGAGGCGCGACATCCGGGCCCACAGGAAGTTGTGTCAGTCGGGGTCAGCAATCCTTCAGGAATGCGGGGTAAGGAACTACAGGCCCTCGATCTGGGACCAGGTCTTTGGGTCTTCACGGAGACTCAACTCTCCGAGGCTACGATGCCCTCAGTTCGGAGGAGCCTACAGCTGGGTGCTCGTCAACAGCACAGACAAGTACGGGTCATTACGGGCGCTCCGGCACCCTTGAGACGGAATTCTTCATGGGCAGGGGCGTGGACTGGGGTGTTAGCGCTCGCGGATTTTCCGTCTCGGGAGCTCAAGGTGACGTGGCCAGACATGGAATATAGCACTGGCAGAGTTCTTCTCAGCGGCCATGCCATTGGGGCGGACTTCTTCTCGGTGGCCACGGTCTACGGATTTGCCCAGGGACCCACGTACCCACAGGCAGTTGCGATGACTGACCAGCTCCTGACGAACGTCACGAAAGAGTTGGTCATGGGCAGGGGAGGTCCACGACTGGTGGTTGGGGACTTCAACGCGGACCCCACGGAGCTCAACCAGTGTCGCATCTGGAAGTCCATGGGCTGGGTTGAGTGTCAAGATCTGGCACTTCGCAGTTGGGGCCAGCATGCGCAAAACACATGCAAGAATGCGACTCAGAGGGATTTCATTTTCATGTCCCCGGAGGCGGCGGCGCTTTGCACGGCGGTGGAGGTGCGCCCGGTCTTCATGGAACATCAGACGGTCCAGACGAAGTTGGCGGTACGACACGAGCGACCTCAACAGCTGCAATGGGTTCACCCGGCGGCCATCCCTTGGGAAATGGTGAACAAGGACCGGCTGGCGCAGACGGAAGTCATCGCCAGCCCCGCTCCAGAGGGCGATACTACGAGTTGGTACGGCAAATGGGGGAGGGTGTTGGAGGAGGCGGTACATTGTACAAGCCCAGATGGTTTGGCAGCCCGATGCAGAGGCAGGTGTCAGCGAACCCAACCACAACGACGACAACCGGAGGCGCCGCTCTCCAAGCCAAGTCGCCAGGGGGAAGTTGTTCTCTACTGCGATCTCACGGGCTGGGCAGTGGCCAAGTGGTTCAAGCAGCTCCGTCGGCTCCAATCACTACGGCACGCAATCAAAACCGACTCACCCACCGAGCAGGCCCAGGAGCACCTTCATCGGCTCTGGCGCAGCATCTTCACGGCCAAGGGGTTCGAGGGAGCCTTTCACAGATGGTGGCCGAGACGTCCCGTTCAACATCAAGGTGCACCAAGGCAGCTGCAGGGACTGCGACTGACGGTGGAGGTTGTGGAGACGCTCTACACGGATTTCCAGGCCAACTTTCGGAAGTTCGAGTCTTGGCACATCCGCCAGCGGCACAAGGTCATTCAAAAACGTTACGAATCCAACCAGCACCAGATCTACCAAGCCTTGACACGACCACGGGCCCTTGAGGTTGATCACCTCTTGGAGATGCGGGACTACACCATCTTGGCGCACGAGCAAGAGACCGGCCTCACACACCTGGACAAGGACATTGAAGGTGGTTTTCACAGCCAGAGCTGGGACGTCGAGGAAGAGGCCACCAAGGTTGTCCATGCTCATGGTGACTTGATCACTCTGGAAACCTCAACTTCGCCCACACCAGGGCAAACTATCACAAGCACTCGCACCATCACAGACGAGCAGGAGCTACAGGACAACTTTGCCGGGGAGTGGCGCGCCCGCTGGAACGCTCATCTCAACCTCCCAGAGGACGTTTGGAATCGGGCCATCGCCTTCGGCATCCACTTCCTTCCCAAGGGCAAGCTGGAGTATGCGGAGGTGGAAATGTCGGAGTGGGACCGAGCACTACGACGGCTAAAGCCTACTGCAGCACGAGGACCAGATGGACTTAGCAAGGCTGACTTACAGAACGCGCCTCGCGCACATCAGCAGCAGCTCGTCAATCTCTACGGCAAGATCGAGCAGGGCCTCAGCGCCTGGCCGGATCAGCTGCTGCAGGGCACGGTCATCGCCCTGGCCAAAAAGCCTACGTCTCAAGCGGTTATGGACTACAGGCCGGTGACGATCTACGGCATCCCCTACAGGTTGTGGTCCAGCGTGCGAGCGCGAACTGCACTGCGACATGTGGAGCAGTACTGCAACTTCGGAATGTATGGCTTTCTGCCGGGCAGGGAGGCGGCTCAGTACTACTACGAGCAACAGGCCGAAGTGGAGGTGCATTTGCAGACGGGAGCCGGGCTTGCGGGATGGTGCAGCGATCTGAAGAAGTGCTTCAACACCTTGGGGCGCCACCCAATTATGCGTCTGGGACTTCATTTGGGACTTCCTGGCCCGTGGCTGCACGCATGGCAGACGTTCCTAGACCGGAACCAACGGAGATTTCAGATTCGAGGTGGGTTGGGCGAGCCGATCAGCTCAGTCAACGGCATGCCGGAAGGATGTGGCCTTAGCACGGTGGCCATGTGCTTGGTTGACCTCTCCTTCCACGCCTTCTTCAAGGCCTTCCAGCCGGAGGTGATGTCGTTCAGCTTCGTGGACAACTTTGCGGTACTGGCGGATACGGCGGCAGCCCTTTATCGTGCCTGGATCGCGTTTTTGTCCTTTTGTGAAATGTGGCGAGTGGAACCAGATGCTGACAAAACACTTGCTTGGGCACTCAACAAGCCAGATGTCGCCCTGCTAAACGGCACGGACCTGAGAGTAGTGACAGACATGAAGGACCTGGGCGCCTACTACACCTTTTCCCACAGACGAGCACACAAGAAGATTGTGCAGGGCAAGTCGGCGGACCTCCACAGCGAATGGAGCAAGCTACGTCGGGTGGCAGCCCCATATCATCAGAAGCTGGAGGCGCTGTTCGTGAAGTTCTGGCCATCGGTTTTCTATGGCACGGCCATTTGCTCGGTGACGGAGGCGGAGATCATGCACCTTCGGACCACGGCGAGCAGGGCTATTCAGGCACACAGAGCTGGATCGAACCCGCTGTTGCGACTCAGTCTGAGCGCCAATATCTTGGCAGACCCAGGCTTCTTTCGCACATGGGCAGTCCTGCAGGACCTGCGTCGCCTCTGCCGCAAATCCCCACAGCTGGTTACTCTATGGAGGCGATTTTACGAGAACCTGTACTGCACCGGGGCAGCGGCTGCGGGACCATTCTCTCAGATCATGCAGATCTTTGACCCGCTTGGATGGCGCATGGAGGACCCACCATGGATCCTGGACCACATGAGCATGCACATGAACCTGCTGCTGGTCAACCGAACGGAGCTGCATCGACGGCTCCAGGACGGGTGGCTACGCTACGTATCCAACAAGGTGCGATCACGGAAGACGATGGGAGGCCTACTGGGCATCGACCGGCATCTGACCAGGCTGGACAGCGGCAAGCTCTCACCGCTGGAGACCTCGCGAGTGGCAGCACTGCAGGACGGAAGTTTTCGATTGGCGGCGCAGCACGCCAAGTATGACGCGGAGTGCACGGGACTTTGCGACCGTTGTCAAACTCCCAACACGGTGAAGCACATCTGCCTGGAGTGCCCGAAGTTGACGGAACACCATGGCGACCGGCAGTGGTTGGCGAAGCGGTGGAACTACTTGCCCGACTGTCTCACGCACCACCTCCTGGTTCCGACGTTGACGGGCATGGATGACTACCTGCGCCTGCTGCAGGGTCAACCCGACCACTTCATGGATCCGGTGGAGCTCAACGCCCTGGAGGGCCGCTTCAACTTGTTCACGGATGGAGCATGCCTCACAGCAAAGCACCCGTGGCTTGCTTTGGCGGGCTGGGCGGTGCACTGCGTGGAGATGGACACAGTGGTGGCGGCTGGGCCCTTGGGCGGCATGATCCAGGACATCGCTCGGGCGGAGATCACTGGAATTATAGCAGCTTGCAATTGGGCAGTTCGCCAGCGCCGGCCGGTCAACATTTGGACGGACAGTCAGGTCTGCTGCGATGGGTGGCGACGGCTACATGATGGTGCACTTCGACCGGAGGCTGTACCCAATGGCGATCTATGGGAGCAGCTGCGGCGTGTACTTGATCATCAGCAGGAGCCCATCATGGTGATCAAGGTCCTCAGAGCAGAGAGACGGCGCTGGCTGACTGGGAACATATTCACAACGAGGCAGCAGATGTGGCGGCCAAGGCCACGATTTTCAACAGAGACGCGGAGCTACTTGCACAACGAGCTCGGCTGCACGATCAGGTAGTGGATCTTCTTCCTACCATTCGAGCTTTGAGGCGAGTGACGCTGGCGGAAGCAGACATGCATGCCCGGATTTCCCCGTCAGGTGAGGATGAGGTTGCCCCTGACTTTTGGGAGGCTCCGGTGGTTTTCCAACCTAGAGTAGAATCTCTTGGAATTCGTTTGGGCCAATCATGGCTGGATGCTTTTGTAGAAGAAGCGGGAACCTCCTTTCCCAGATCATTTGCTTTGGGCTTCAGCAGTTGGTTTTTGGCGTTTGATGCGGGCAGTGATGGATGTGTTCCCGTTAGTTGGTTTGAGATTGCGGTGGCTTACCATTTGACTGGCGGCCGCTTTCCTTCTAGGGGGCCTCATGGATGGGTTGCACCTGGGGCTTTTAGCATTCATTTCAATCATGCCTTGATAGGCGACTGGATTCAGTGCACCCGATCACTGATCCGAGCTTTGCTCAAGAGGGCTGACAGCGAGGATTTGCTTGTGAACAGGATCGATTGTTCTCGCATGGGGGTCACTTGCTTCATGGCGGGTGTTTCGGTTGGGGCCCCGGTGGAATCCTTGCTGTTGGTTCGACGGCAGATCCATGAGCGGTCATTGAGCCGGGCTTTTCGGACGGCGGCCGATTTCGCTAGGCCGTTTTAGGAACGGCATTGGACTCTCGTCCTCGCTGCGACAGCTGCGAGACGAGCCGCGAGCGCGAGTGGGGATAAATAAAGCGATCTTACAGGGAGTTTGCGACCTTACCCATGCTGAAGGTGTCTTTTACAGGGAACCCTTACTTGGGTTGTTCAATTGCACTAAGATGGCATGAGCCGCCCACTGCATGTGCAAGGAAATGGCGTTGCTTCCGCGGAATTCGCCTTGAGTCGATCGCGAGGCGTCGGTCAAGCCAAGCAAAGTCGCGCCGGTGTCCATCGAGGCCGATAAGGAGAAGGCGGGCCTTCCTGAAGCATTGAGCCAGCTGCCTTCTTGATCTTCTTGCTTGTGCCGAGCGCAGCGACACCCAGAGTAGGGGGGGAAGGGAGGCAAAGAATTAGAGGCGGGCTGAATTTCAATCGGAGGGAGCTCCCCAAAAAATCCAATAGCAAGGCCCATCCAACTGACTGAATCTGAGCCAACGGAAACTGGCGGCAAAATGCATGTGGCGTAGGATTGGTGCTTCTGACAAGCATGACAATTTCGGACATGTCATGACATGTCCCAATGCGTTGGGGTGTTTGGCTTGCTTGGTTTGGGCCAGTTGGTCGACCTCGAAGACGGCACGCGCATGGACAGAGAAGGCGGGGTTGGGGGTTCGGCAGAGGAGATCCGAGGCAAATGTTTGTGTGAAAACCTTTAGGGGTTGTCGAAAGCCACCCTTGGGGGTTCAGGAGGGTGACGCCTTTTTGAGACTGCTTGGAACTCCAAGAACATGGAAAGAGGGGAAGGTTTCGTGCATGTTCCGGGAATGTTGTACGGGGAAAATTGTGCATTGTGACCGCCCATGCCGGTCAAAGCAGGCATTTGCACACTTGCCCTGCATCCCTCGACTCACGAAGATGCTCACGAAGACGAGCAAACAATCGGAGCCCATGGAGGGGGGACCACTTTGAGGTTGGGCGACTTTGGATCAACGAGACGTCGGTGCTTCCGGACAGCTCGGATTTGCAAAGGCCCTTTCTAAAGTTTGTATGTCAAACTCCCCCACCCCTCTTTCCCGTCCCTACATCCGCCCGCATGCAAGCTCTGCGGCCCGTTTCTCTAGTTCTCAGGGTTGGTTCTGAAATCTGCTTTTTGGATAGTTCTTCAATGTGTTTCCCCACCAAGCAACATATTTCGGTCGTCTCGCCAGGCTCCGGAGCTGTCAAGGCGGATGGGGCGGATGGCTAGTGGGGGGGTGCAATGTGTCTCACAATAGGCCCCGGAAAATGGCCGGCTTCCTTGGGTGTCCTTTGACACCGACCCTAGAAAGGGCAGCCTCAACAAAGACAAACTCGTCTTTGATTTTGCCGCGCACGGCTCATCTGTTCAAAATCAGTTTTTGAGCTAGATGCCGCCATGCCACATGGCAGCGGTTTCCCTTGTAGGTGCCCGCTACAAATTGTAGATTAGGATCATGGATTCCTTCACTTTGAATTTGGATCCTAGGTTTAGCTTTGAATGGATGACGAGAAAAGTCACAGTGAGCATAAGTTCAAGCATTGCCAGCCTTGGTTTTGCGCAATCAGGCGTTGATTTCAATGGTTTCTCCAAGTTGAATATGCGGATCCCCCCAGAACCAGGGAGTTGTCGAGGGAGCCCATTTTGAGAGAGAGAGAGAGACCCGGTGGGTGTTTAAAGCCGCTGGTGCTTTGGCTGGGATGATCCTTGCAAGTGTGTCCAGCGCGAACAGCGCATCTCCGAAGAAAGGGAGACGAAAAGACATTCATTGAGCAATTGAGCCTAAGGGTTCACACCGGGCCATGGAGCCGACTCGACTCTCAGCTGCAGGCCTTCTGCCTCGACGGGGATCTGGTCCTGAAGCGCTTCAGCAAGCAGCTGGGCAGCGCTTGGCGTGTTCAGACGGCACGGGTTCCATGCTATGGCACCTGATGAGTACTTGGTTGTTTTAAAGCAGCCCTATCTTATGGGAGGAAGTGTGCTCATGCGGAAAACTCGGCAGGAATTCATGTAATTGTATGCAGATTTCATTCAGCACTGTCCGAAATTCCCAAGGCAAACCGATTGTTTCAGTTCTCTTGTGTTTTGTGCTGCCTCCAAGTTGCTTCAACCATCGGGGTCAACGCTTCTCATGTACCGAGTCGACACGTTCAGAGCCATGGGCCCCCGAATTCGTGTCTCAGACTGCTCTTTGCGAGCCCTACGACGCGGAGGATCTTCTATGGCGGGGCGCCTCTGGCCGTGTGGAAGTTTTTGTTCTTTTGCGCGATGCATGGGTGTGTCTTTATTACCTTTTTGGGGTTTTGGAAGATGGAAGGAAACCCAGCCAACTCTTCTGACCAAGCACCTTGTAATTTGGCACTCCAAAAAGCTGAGTTTGCATTACCACCAAGGGCGCCAGCCGGAGGACATGGTGGAGTTACACTTGGTGTGACCGTTTGCCATTTCACTATTTATTGTTTCAGGTTTGACATTTTGCTGGGGGTGAAAGACCAATCCAGTGACTTGACAACGATCTGGAAAACGGCAATGGTGGTGGTGGTGGTGGTGGTGTTGCCAAGTTTACTTTCAGCAAATCAGTCGGCTGGCTTTGTATTGTCACGATCGGATCGATGTTTCTGGGCAAAAATTAGCCACCTCACAAAGGGGCGCTTGCGACCCCACTCATCATGAAGGTCCTTTCCGTACAGTGCCCACATCATTGAATCTCCCCCTCCCAAAGGCTCAGAAGATACGATGGCTTTTGGCACTGTCTCGTTTCGCTTGGTTAGACAGTGTTCGGGACTGTCAGGCTATGTCCTGCTCCTCCACATTTGGATTTGGGTGGTGCTTCACCGAGCTGCTGCTGTACACTCGTCTCACACCATCGCCAAACCAATCGCACCTGGATAAAATGATTGAAGCCATCTTATTGAGGATCGTTCCACTCCCTGTTTGGACGATTTGGATATGATAGCACTTTTGGTGCTGCAGCACCGTGCCTTCGCGGAAGAGCAACCAAATGTACGTTTTGCGGCATGATTTAGGTCGTGACATCTTTTGAGGGTGTTCTTCTTTGGAACTAGCGCAGATTTTGGACGAAGGGAACAATAAGATATGGTTAATCATTTTTGACTATTGATTTATTAATTATTTTTTTTATTGGAAACATATAAAAGAATCATTTAGAAACAAAAACATATATATGAATTTATGTTTAAAATAAATTATTTTAAGATTATATTATTTTTATATAAACAGAGATGGTTTCGAGAAAGTATTTTTTGTATATTAGTAAATCGTTGGAGCGGTATTTTGGTCGAATTGTAATGTTTTTGGGGGCTGGTTATATTTTTTTTTTTTTTTTTTTTTCCTTTAATTCTCGTGGTATAATTTTGTTAAATGTTCTCGAATTTTGAATCATTTTTGGCGATATATTTTTTAGATTTTTGGATGTTTTAGTTATATTTTTTTGTAGAATTTGGCGGTTTTTATGTTGGATTAAAAATTTCGTATTGAGAGTTATTGTTTATTTATTTTGTAATCTTTTTTTTGGGGGGTATTTTTTTTTCTTGTTTTTTCTTGTTTTTTTTGCTTTTTCTTTTAATTTCTCTTTTTGATGCTATTTTATCACTTCTAGGATGAGGAAGCGTTATATTAAATCTTGTTGGGATATTGATTAGATTTTGCCGGGGCCGGAATTGTATCTTCGTTAGCAACAATTCTTCTTGTTATATGTCTTTTTTTCTCTCTTTTTTTATTTTTTTAATTTGTTTTTTTTTCTAATTTGTGTTTTTTTTTTCCTTTTTCTTTATTATATTTCTTTTTTATTTCATATGATTATTGATGGAATTAATGAATTTTCGCTAATATAATATAATATATAAAAGGAATGATTTAGGAGTTGTTCTTTTTTCTCTCTCTCTTCTTTATTGTATTTTTTTTTCTTTTTTTTATCTTTTTTTTATTTTTCCTTTCTTTCTTTTTTTTTTTTCCTTATTATTTGTTTTTATTGTTGTTTTCTCTATTTTATTTATTTGTTATTTCTTTTCTTTATGCGGTTTTTCCTTTGTTTGCTTTGTTTTTTATTAATATTGTTATTAATGAAATTAATGAATTCTTTTCAATATAATATAATATATAAAAAGAACGATTTAGATTTTTTAAATTATTTTGGTTTAATAAAATTAAGGAAATTTATATATTTTTCTATAAACCGGTACGGCCTCGAGATCGTATTTCCCGTGCATCGGCAAGTCGTTAGAGCGATATTTCGGCCGAATCATAATACTTGTGGCGAATTGGTCCCGCCTTTTCGCACGGCCCCGGAAGCGGGTTTTTAATAGCCTTATTTAGAATTCCCACGACGTATTCTGGCCAAATTTTCTTGAATTTTGGGTCGTTTCCGGCGATATAACTCTTAGATTTCCGGATATAACCTCCGTAATTGCTTGCAGAATTTAGCGGTTTTCTAGAAAAAACTACCGGGCCAAATCTCGGGGGGAAATTTGCGGATATGTCCGAATCGAAATTTCTCAAAAAATTCATGCCGAGTGTTTCTGTATCTTTGTCCTTTTTTGGGTCTCCTAGTCTGTTTCCGTGCGTCTCTATATATCGCAATCTGTTTGTTTTTGGTGTTTGTGTCGTTTTATTTCTATCTATTTTATTTGTCTGTGTTTCTCTATCTCTCGAGTTATCTCGATTTGTCTTATGTGTTTGTGTTTAATGTTCGTCTCTATCTTTTTATTTTTTTGTAATTCTTTATCTATTTTTATGTGTTTATATCTATCTATTTGACATTGTCGATTTATTTCTGTTTTGTTTTTATCCTTTTGTTTATTCGTGCTTAATTTCTGCGAATCAATTCACAAAGATGGCACATTCGTGTTGTTGTGTGCTATATCTCCCCCCCTTTTAAACTCCGTTTTCTTCCTTTCATTCTTGTTTTTACCATTATTCTTGCTTGCTTACCTCTCTCTTTCTCTTTCTTTCTTTCTCTTTGTTTTCTTTTTCTTTCTCTGTTTCTTTCTCTTTCTCTCTCTAGTCTATTTTCGTGTGTTCGTATCTATCTATTTCGTAATCTCTATCTTTCTCTATCTATCTTTGTGCATCTCTATATGTCCCAATCTATTTCTTTTTGGTCTTTGCGCCTCTCTTCTTTCTTTTCGTGTTTAATTGTTTTTAATTATTTTTATTATTATTTTTGCTTGCCTACTTACTTCCTTCTCTCTCTTTCTTGTGTTTTTTTTTTTCTCTCTCTTTTTTTATATATATATTTTTCTTTCTCTCTTTTTTTCTCTCCTTTTTTTTCATTTTTTATTTCTCTCTTTTTCTCTCTCTCTCTCTCTCTTTTTCTCTTTTTCTCTCTCTCCTTAGTGCCACTTTATCGCCCATAAGATGAGGGATAGTTTGCCTAGGACCTAGTGGGGCATTAGTTAGTCTTTCCCGGGGCTGGAGGCACCCTTAGGGAGCTAACGCCTTTATCTCGGGCATCTCCATCAGCAACTATTCCTCTTGCCATGGATCTCTCTCTTTCTTTCTTTCTCTTTCTTTCTTTCTTTTATTCTCTCTTTTTCTATTTCTCTCTCTCTCTTTCTTTCTCTTTCTCTCTCTTTTCTTCTTTTTCTCTCTTTTCTTTTTCCTTCTATTTCTCTCTTTTTTTTCTTTGTTGTTTTTTGTTTGTTTGTTTATTATTTTTTGTCTTTCCGTTTATGTCTTTTTTGTTCTTTCTTTTTCTCTTTTCGTTTTCCATTTTTTATTTGTTTTATTGGTATTATTATTGATTTTAATTTTTAATATATATATATGTAATAAAATTATTAAAATTATTTTTGTTATGTTATATTTGAATAACTCGATATATATATATATATTTAAATTGTGTAATATACTATTTAGGAGTGGTTAATTAGATGATTAAATGGAATTGATTTAGAAACATAAAATATATTTTCATTTATAATTAGATTTTAATTTTTATTATATATTCATAGGGGTCCGTTGTTTTGCAACAATTTACGAAATAAAGCTTAAAAAAAAAGAATAATAGAAATAACAATAATTCCAATTTAATTAATTATAAATAAATATATATGATTATACTCACAAAGATAAAATTAAGTAGACCGAACAAATATTTAACAAAAACGATTTCGAAATATTTCGAGAAAATAAATAACTATGATTTTAAACCTTTGCCTTAAACCCTACCCAAATAAAATATTTCGAAATATTATATATTATACTAAATTAGAAAACCAATTCCAAAGAATTAAATATCTAAAGACGAATTATAAATGCAATTTCTCAGCAACACCTACCTCAATATATTTCCTAAATCAATATAATATATCAATGCCTGCCCGGTCATTAATCGACGCCTTTCTAATCTTTCCCCATAACCTTCCCTATCTATATTCGAGATTTTCCCGATCATTATATAACACCTTCCCAATCTTCTTCCGACACCTTCCCCATCTTCGTGCGACGCTTTCGATCATGGCTCGATATCTGCCCGGTTTTCTCTCGGAACCTTCCCGGTGTTTGCTCGACGCCTTCCCGGTCCTTCCTCGATACCTTTGCAATAATATCCAATACCAATATATAAATATTTAATCAATAAACAATAATTGTGTAAATAAAGAGAAAATAAACCTCATAAATTATTAACCTCAACAAATCCATCCCCATACCAATTTTTATAACATCGTCAAACTTTCACAAAACAAACACAATATTTCAACCAAAATAGAAACGGAATCTCTAAATAAATTATTGTTCTAATTTCCCAAAAACATCGTTCTACAACAAGCCATGCCAATGTGGTTTTGATCCACCTAAAAAATATATATTCGAATCTTTCAAATTAAAACGAAATCGACCAATTTCACCGACTCGTCATTAACCTAAATCTTGTTACTTAAATACCATTTTATAACACTCTTTTTTAAGATTAAACCAAAAAGAAAGCTCGAAAAAAAAGACTTCAATTCCAATTTTAAAACAAACCATTCCACTCCTCTAAAAGATTATTTCTTATTCCTACATAAATCTTTCAACCAAAACAAAACCCATATAACGAATCCAAAAACTAAACCAAAACAACAACCAAACTATTTTCGGGCTTCATATCCCAATATTACATATCAACGACCTTTACCGCTAAATTACTCAGACTTAAAACACTCCAACCTATATAATTTAAAATATAATATTTTAAAAATTCATCTTAAGTATTACGCACACCTAAACACAATATCTTTCAATTTCCACCTCGCTCTCTCGACAACATAAAAAACAAGCCCTATTTTTTAACAGAATCATAACAATTAATCTCTATAATATCAACCAAAATTCATAAACTCACAAAGGTTAGCCTACGCAATATCAACTTCAGACAAACAAACAAACAGACAAACCGACAAACAACCAAACAAACAGACAAACAAACAAACAGACAAACAAACAAACAGAGACAAAGACACAGACAAAGACAAAGACAAAAACAAAGACAGAGCCAGAAACAGGAGACAAAGACAAACACAGAAACAAAGACAGACACAGACATACAGACACAGACGCACAGCCACACAGACACAGACACAGACAGACGCAGACACAGACAGACACAGACACAGACAGACACAGACACAGACAGACACAGACACAGACAGACACAGACAGACACAGACAGACAGACACAGACAGACAGACAAACAAAGAAACAGATACCAGAGACAGAGAGACCAACAGACAAAGAAAGACAGAGAAAGACACCGACAGAGAGACAGAGACAAAAAAAGACACACCTCCGGCGCGCAGCGCGCCGAATTCTGATGTCGACATGCTTCGCCTGCGCACGTGCACGCGTCCGACTCCGAGCCCGAGAGCCGTGATGCAGACGGGCTGCAAGAACGCGCGTGCGAGCTCTCGGCTGCGCGTGCCCCAGTTGCACGCGGCCGCTGGCCGCTTGTCCCCTGGCGCCCTCGCCCAGTGGAGCGAGCCAGTGGGAAACGGTTTGTCACGCGCTTGTCTCGGCGCTGCCCCGCCACTCTCCTTGCCCTCCTCGACGGCTGTATTCTGGCCCGCGGCCAGGAGGTGGTTGCAGGTGTTCGGCGGCCCTCTTTGGACTGGGCATTCCGGGTTGCTACCGGCCCGGTTTGGATTGGCAGTTTGGAGGTTAGGGGGTTGTTTCCCATTCAACTTCAACATGATCCAGGGGTTCAATCCCCAAACCACAACCACCAATCCAAACCAGCAATTAGGGGTAAGTTGAGGCGGGTGCCAAAAAAGGGCCGAGCTCTCAGGGGCCAAGGTCCAGGCCGTGGTGGGTGTGCCAAGAACAGAGCAAATCTTATAGAGCCCGCGCCGGCAAGACATTTTTTGCAACTCTGGCACCAACATATTTTACCATCTCATATGTGTCATAAAATGTATACTCGTCGCATGCAAAAAGCATGCTGCCGTTCTCCAAACACAGGTCGCGAGACGCACTGAGGGCCGGGCTGGTCGCGATAAGGTCACGCCAAAGAGTCAGTGAAAGGCGGTCGCCTGAGCAAGGTGAGAACGGCTCCGCGGGCTGTTGGCCTCAATAGATCCATCCACACACGCAGTTGTTGCAAGCGCAAGCGAAAACGGGATCGACCAGAAAACATCCTGGGTGCAAGCAAAGCCGAACTGATTTCGCGGAAAAACACGACTGGTCGCAACAATCGGCCGCGGCTCACAGCTTCTCGCATCGCCAAACTCTCGGAAGATGGGCCAAGATTTCAGCCAAAATTGCTACGGACAGGCAGATATATGCCCCGACTCTTTACTACCATTCTCTGCAAGAGCATCCAATACTACGGTTTACACTACTGACCATGACCAACCTCACACAACACCACAAGACACAACTACATCGTTTTTTCAGGGACTACGACCAACATATGACTTGCCCTGAGATCGACGATGAGAGGCTACGAGGCGCTCCAAACTACATGACAACCTTTTTCACCACCCACTACTATGCGACCTTGGACAGTCGACTACAGATGGTCCAAGCCTACCGCGCCCAGCACTGGGCACTACACGCTTGAGCTCCTGCTCAACTACATCCAGTAACTGCCTCACGAACTCCATCCAGCACCTGCACTACTTCGTGCTGGACCATGAACAGCGTGAGCTACTGAGAGCAGCTTACTACTTTTTTTGTCACATCAGTAGCATTGATGAACAACAATGGTTTTCATCACTACTACCAATCCATGTTTTGCACTTCAGTTGAAAAGGTACTACAAAGACCTTTTAACTGAGGGGCCTTGTCAAACTACATGTGTTGCATGTATGTTCACTACTGCAGGCCTTGAGCTCACTACATCGCATGAGTCAAAAGGTTGGCAGCTGCAGACTACATTGGTTGACTGTTTGTTTGAACACTACAGCACTTGCACTTGTAACAACAGTAAGGACCAATTTTAAACGAGAGAGAGAGAGAGAGACTAGGTCCTCCAGTAGAGAGGTTAGAACATTTAGAACGAGGGTACCCTTTTTCTGTAGAGGGGTGTGGACAGGAAGGAGACAGGGAGACAGAAAAAGACAGAGAGAGAGAGAGAGAGAGAGAGAGAGAGAGAGAGAGAGAGAGAGAGAGGGAGAGAGAGGAGAGAAGGCGATGGGGAGGATCGGGAGCGGAGGGAGGGAGAGAGAGATGAAGAAGGAGAAAAGGGAGAGGACAATGTGGGCGGAGTGAGCCGGAGGCTCTAAAGTTTTATTAGATTTGAATTTATTAAATAGTTTATCCAAAATCAGACGCAAAGGCAACAAAAATGATCATATGCTTGTATAAACCATCCCCCTGCCTTAGTACAAAGGACGTAGGGGGGGGCATTTATGTTCAATCGACGTAGGAGGGGGGATCATTCTATTTTTTCAAGGCCCTGCGACCTACAACGCAGACAGTCGAGTCACCCGGCACACTACCTCCTTCCCCGGGCATTGTGACCCGGCACGCTCAATTACGGGACCGGACGCGCCGCAACCGCGATTCGCTGGACCTTGTCACTCAGCACACACAACTGCGTGATCCGGCGCGCCGGGTACGCCGGGCTTTGTCAAATGGCGCGCTGGGCCTTGTGAAGGCCCTACGCCGGGCCTTGAAATGGCGCGCTGGGCCTCGGGCCCTACGCCGGGGCCTTGTGAAATGGCGCGCTGGCGCCGCGGGGCCAGACGCCGGGCCTTGCGGAATGGCGCGCTGGGCCTCGGGCCCTACGCCGGGCCCTTGTGAAATGGCGCGCTGGGCCTTGTGAACCGGCTCGCCGTGACCCGGCAAGCTCTCAGATGCGTGGCACGGCGCCCCGGGCCGCCCGCTGCGTGAGCCCAACTTGAACATCCCACCCAGCAGCGTTCACAGCAATGTTTCAGGCGCGGCTGACACACACTAAATCATGCAAAAACAGGGAGAACAATTGGGGAAGGCTGCGTCCGACCCCCGCCTCATGTCTCAAGTAGTTTGGCTTGCTTGGGGCAGCACGCCCTACATACTGCCTGCTTTCTTCTTTCTCACCAGTTCTCTTTCTTACCCAATCATATCCTTCTCTTTTTGTTCTTTGCTCTTCTGCCGCGCTAAGAAAGAATGCAAACCAGATGCGTCATGATGCGCAGAGCTGCAACTTGCCAAAAAAGGCAGTTTCGCGAAACTGCTTCTTTTCATTTAGTCTGCTTACCGACGATGGCGGTAAGCAGACTAAACCATCCGAGGGCTGGATATTGGCTGAAATCCTTTGATCCGAGCGTTTAGTCTGCTTATCGCCAGTGGAGGTAAGCAGACTAAATGACCATAAGCAGTTTCGGGGAAGCGCGCCATTCTGAAAGCTGCAGTTCCGCAATTGAATAAAAGGGCAAATTCGGGAATCTGCTTTTAAGGCCCCAGGCCACTTGATCCCGCCTTCCTGTTTACCAATTCGTACACAGCAAGACAAACTACTTGCGACATAAGGCGTTACTGCGCTCTCAACAAGCTGCTGCAGGAGATCCTATGAAAAAGAGACGTGCCGCAGGCGCATGGGCCACAGCTCAGTCACAGCTCAGTGCTTCTACCTTGCATTTTTGCACGTGTCCTGGAACCTGCTTTTGGCGGGTGAAAAAGAAGGCTTCAGGTCACTTGGCTGAAACAGGGAAGGACGCAGGCTTCCGCAATTGTTCTCCCTCTTACGAACGCCAAGTACTGGCCGGCGCCAACATGCTTCAACTTGTTTTAGTGTGTATCGCGCCCGAAACCTTGCTGAACACTGCTGGGCGGGATGTTCAAGTTGGGCTCACGCAGCGGACGGCCCGGGGCGCCGTGCCACGCATCTCAAAGCTTGCTGGGTCACAAGGGCCCGCGCGCCGGGTCCCGCGCTTGAGCGCGCAGGTCCGCAAGCCTCTGCGCAGGACCCGGCGCGCCGGGTCATGCAGAATTCTGGCAGACTGCAGTTGCGCGTAGCAGATTTCTGGTGGTTTCATTGCTTTCGAGACACTCCTTCTAATTGCGCGATTTTACGCGATATTGCGCGTTGATGCGCGCTGCTATGCGCAACCACATCTCGCGATCTGCTTGGCGATGCCCTTGCACTTTGGGGGCCGAACTGTTGGCGTTACAACCAACTGAGACGGAGCGCACGGAGCGCACGCCCGAGCCCAGCGAGCGGGAGAAGCATGCAGGGCGGTGTGTTTGGGGCGGCGGGGGTAGGGCTCGGGGGGGCTTTTAAGCCCAAAAACATTTATTTTATTGACGTAACCCCCCTCCTCAATTTTATTTTTAAGGTAGGGGGATGTAGGGGGGGATTATGAACCGCTGTTACAATCTTCTTTCAAGGACCATTTCATTTAATGTCCTAGGAACTTGCCCCAGCAGCAGCTGTCAGGCTTGAATTTGCATCACTTCCATCACAGAAGTCTGCAATGCCCCCTCAGGAGGCAGTGAGACCGACCGACTGACGTACGTCAGCCGAAGGCGCCTGGGCTAGGCCAGGCAGTCTGTCGCATGGCCCGTCCCAGAGGCGCATTCCTTGCAGCAGGTGTCAAACGGTTTGCCACTGCGCGTCACTCCCGGTGCCACCTTTCGGTGGCACTTCATCTTGCAATATCCCGCTTTGACCTGCTCGCGCCTCAGATCACAGCGCCCCATTCCAAATTCCAACCCTTGGCTGATGTTCCCATGTCCCCCAAAGCCCGTCGACAAAAATCTCGCTGAGGCGCCCTTCGTCGTCCACGCCGCAGAGATGGTCATGCAAGCCGGTGCCGATGGAACATCGATGGCAGCACCTCATGAACAATGCCGCTGAATCCGAGGGGTCGGTCGTGTTTGTTTCGGTATTCGGTACCCGTTGGGTTGGGTACCCACTTGCAGCCAAACAATTGAATTGCCAAGTCCAAAGGCCACAATGCCACAACATAGCTGTTGCTTGCCGGTACAGCTGATTGCCCACGCAGAACAAGACTGGTAAGTCAACTTGCGTTGTGGGAATGCCCAGCAGTGTCCTGCTTCCAGCCTCTCGGAAACTGGTGTGCAATGAGCCAACCGGCATGATTGCCCAAGAAGCCCACACGTGTCCCATATTCGCTCTCTGCCTGCGCGAAACCTGAAGCAAATCAGCCATTGAGACAACACCCCATTGGAAAGATCGTTCTTCAGGAAACTCTTTGACAACTATTGGAATGCCGAAAGCAGCAATGCGTTTCTTTGAATGTGACCAAACCTTTGTCCCTTGTCCAGTCTGTTGCAAGTCCTTTGATTGAGAGTGACTTTTCCTGTAGCCTTGCAGAACACTGGCATTCCCAAAGCATGGCACCCGCAAAGTGGGGTGATATTTGAGGAATTTCAGGAACCCCCGGATCTATGCGACCACTACTTGATCAGCCATTTGTCACTCCCGTCTTGGAACTACACGCATCAAGATTGCGCTGTTGACTGCCTCCGTCTATGACAGCAAGAAGCGCAACCTTTTCATATCATTTGTCAAAAAAGGCGCGCCCGCTTGAGACACGGGCTGACATTTGCCAGATTCCGCATGCTGTGTCACTTTTCCTTGTGATAAACATGGCTCCGGCAAGTCACATGTGCCAAACAGGTGGTCTGGGGAAACCACATTCCCCTCAACGGAATAAACGGAATAAACGGAAAGCATTTGTTGCCTCCTTTAAGCATCCAGCGTGGCAACTTCCTTGCCACTGGTTGCCGCTGGCCCATTCCGAGGGGCGTGGATGAGCCCTTGGCGGCAGTCCGGCCACAGCGCATCGCGCAACGCCCATCAGCAATCTGAGGCAACGCAACCGGGTAGTCCCATTGCGTTTCATTGCACATCCTGGGGTCCAAAATGGACCTTTTGGAGGCTTGAAGCTAGCGAAAGGAATGCCATGTAGGGGGGCCCTTTTGGAAATGCTATGAAATGCTCGCATAAAAAGGACTGCTGGACACGCATCTTACAATGAACCCTGCCCTCTGCTTCAAACAAGCTGCAAAAAGCTGCACATGAATACCTATGCTTTTCGCCAACATGTTCAAGCTTAATAGCAACACTAAAATAACCCCCATTGTTACTGATGGATGCTTTAAGAGCCTCAACCCAAAAAGGAAGAAAGCGGCCTCTCCCCCACAGCCTCTTACTTCGCATTCACATTTTTCATCACTTAATTGAGAATGTCGCAAAACAACTATTGAGCGGTCATGACTATTTCCCTTTAACAACAACTCAAATCAAACATGATGAACCACCAACAACCGACATGTGCAAATGTGAACAAGGATAAGTTGGGTGCCTATCTCGACCAATGCTAGCCACCAAACTGTTGTAAGTGCCGCTTACACAGTCACAACAACCGTAGAACATAGCAAGTCCGTGTGGGGAGTTTGCAGTTGCCGCTTTTCCAGATTCAAGATGCAGCGCCCCCTTCCCACCCAAAGGCTCTCCCCCGCGTGCAACACTGAGATACGGCGGCCTTCTCGTCCGTGCCACTGCAGCTCGCATCGTGGCCGAAACCCATCTCACAGCCTGGGTCCAGGGTTGGTTGAAAGGCCAGCGCAGCCTGGCTTGCCATGAAGGGAACCCCCAATTAGTCAAGTTTGAACACGTGACGGTGCACTGAAGGTCTGTGGGCTTTGCAGGTTTGTGGGAGGGAGCCCTGGAAGAGCCGCCTTCCTTGATTGCTAACCGTACTCCGCAAGAAGACGTGGTGGCGGCAACATCTTGCAAACGAAGACAAGGAACGGGCAAGGATCCCACCAATCGGACGCATGCTACGACAGACCACCAAGTGCGGCAGTCAAGTTTCTTCACGGAGGCTTGCCAAGGACACAGCTTGTGATACGTTCTACCCCTGCAGTGCCGCTCTCTTTATGGCGCAACTCTGATTGATATCCCGAAGCCGCATCGAAGTTCATTCAACTGCCTGGGTAGTCTGCTGGGGGGTAATCCTGGGGCGTTGCCGGCGTCGGATACGTAGCCCCAAGTGGCGCAGTTGAAGCAGGATATGTTGAGGCTGGAGTGGCTGGAGTTGTGGCTTGTGCTTAGGGGAGTCGGTTGTGTGGACGTTTAGTTAGGCTACCTGTCGGGTGGCAAACGCGATCAATCATCGCCAGTGGCTCGACATAAAGGATCGAATAAACGCAGGTAGATGCAACGCTCGCTTTCGGACTGCAACTAATCAGTGCTGGCAGCATGAAACGACATTGAGGGATCTTCATCTCGCTAAGACGGCAACTTTCGATCCCTTCCAATGGCGGGCCATACTCTTCTGTCCCGTCTCTAGGAACATAGGACTAGGCAGACCAAAGAAACCACAAATGCTTGCAAAAGTTCCCGCCTCGATTTCCAAAGCACACTCGAACTGAAGCAAAACGAAAACCATCCCAATGCTCCCCTTCACATTTCGGCTCAGCGATGTCCGATTTTCAAGGCCCCCTTGCCAGGGCCCCGCCTTTGCAACATGTCTCCAGCGGGAAGCCCAAGCCCGATTTGCCTGAGGCAAGTAAATTCCTAGAGAAAAGGGAGCGCAAATTACAACCCAACACGCACACACACACACACAGGCGCACACGCAGAAAATGCAAAAACTTGGGTGGGTGTCAGGAGTCCTTGTCGCACCAAGCTTTGAGTCACTGAGAGTCTACCGGCTTGGCCTGCGTGAAAAGCAATATCTGATCACCCCAAGTCCCCTAAAAAGTAAAAAGGATGGCTGTACTTCTCCAAACAGGCACCTCCAAATGGTGGGCGGGGTCCCAGTTGGTTACCCTTCTCAACACCCCCACCCCTCCCGAAAAACAAACGTGAGATTTGGAAGGGACCCCTGGAAACCATTTCCCACTAACGGGCGCCATGCTTGCTTTTGGGAGGGTCCCAGCTCTGACACGCACGCTGCTATGTATGGACAGAATAGGTGGTTTATCCCAGTATTCATAGCTGGGTTTCATCCATCCAAACTGGTGCAACATGTTGCTCTTGTCCATCCACAGTACCTCAGCTTCCCTCTAAGCGGTGGTTTGGAGGTTTGGGTTGGTGTTCGATTAACCCTCTACAAGTACCCGGGGTTCAAATCCCTGAATACTGCCCGTTTTTGCCTCTTTCTGCTTCCCGGCCTTTGGCTCTCGGACGACCGCAGCCCACCTTGCAAAGGCCCTCGGGCAACTTGTCCAAGGCGGCCGTACCTGCCGGTGCACTGAGAGCCTAGGAGTGCTCAGTTTTTATTCGCACTGCCGAGCATGCAAGCACGGATTTCAGCCGAATTTCCCAGCACGTCCGGTATGGCCCGGCATCTCTGTCGATGTAACATCCCAGCTATCAAAACGGTGGCCACTTTGGCAAAGCAAAACTCCTGAACATATAATCTCAGCTGCCTCTCTGCAATTTTGCTCTTCCTCCAAAGTTGGAAAGCTGGTTTTTCACCCAGCGACTGGGGAAGCTTGGCAACGAGCGACACGGGTACAAATCAGGCCGACACTTTTTGACACTCCGTCGAAGGCCTTTGCCCTCCAATGCTATCAGGCTCTGGTGGCCATATGAAAGCCGCTCAGGTGAGCAATGCCCAAAACCCTATGGGATTTTCTTGGTTGCCACAAGGCAATGGCTATATGGTGGATATATGGCCAAGGGTTGCCTCTTAGAATCCATTCAAAGCTCTTTCGCCGTCTCAATGGTTGCTTCTTCAGATTTACATATTACAAAAACCGTCCAAAGGGTCCAATTCGAGCGGGCCCCCGCCTGTTGTGCGAAACGCCCAATCTGGGCTTCGGGGAAAACACAACAACAACAAACACATGTCACCAACATGGCCAGCCAGCCGGGTTTTGGGCGCTGTGCAGGGCCATCGATTTGAAAGCTCGGTGCCCCAGCAAGGGACCCGAAAGCGTTAGAAGGGGATCAACCCAGTTGCAGCCTTTCAAGCCTTTCGGAGCACGGCGACCTACAGGGTGGGAAAATGGGGCTTTCTGATGAACCCATGAAGGCCAATCCCTTCACTGGACATCACTGGACACACACAGAACATATGCTTTCTCGAGCAATACAAACTACCGCAACCCCTGGTTTCACAGAACCCCTTCAAATGCATGGGGTCCCTTGCTCTCGTGAGATCTTCCCTGTAGCTGCGCACATGACGCACTGTACAGCTTGTACACCTGGGCGTTCCCAGGAACTAAAACGGCTTCCGCTCACCTCAAACCACCACACCTTCTGCCCTTGGTGGAAGCCGATAAAGGCCACTCCGCCACTCCGAATTCTTGGATTTCAGAAGCGCGTGAGGTCGCGCCCGAAGAGGCGGCTCTTGATCCAATCAAAAAGCACCAGCACGCGGTTTCGGAAACTCACCTGAGCGGCAAAGATCGGTGGCCCTGGCAGAAGGCGATCGGCCAACGATCCATCCACAGCTAAAAAACCCTGGGCTCAATGTTTGAGTATCGATGGCCCCCAACGGCATTGCATGTTGGTGAGGATTTAACCTCCATCTTCACCTGGTGTTCGGCAGCCGAAAAAAGGTGGCACCAAAAATGACGGGCATTCTGATCGCCAAGCAACATTATGGCTTTGGGGAAGCGCCTCCGACAAGCCCGGTTTCGCGATTTGACATCCTAAGGACAAGAGTTGGCCTAAAGACAAAAGTTGGGCTGGTTAGTGAGACACATTTTGGAACCTGACTGCGACATGCTCGAGGGCCATTCTCCTCTCTTGATTTCCATGCTTGTGGGTCGGGCAACTCAAAAGAGGCTAAGGTTGCAGGGTCATGTTTGCTTGGAGGGGAACCCTAAGGAGCCTGACCATGTTTTGGGTTTTCCCAATTTGGCGGATACCCAAATTGCCCCCGGCAAGCCAGCTCCATGTGAGCATCCATGGCTATGTTTAGCTTTTGCACTGTCACATTTTTCCCCTCAGGCCATTGCTTCCCCCAGCATTTTTCACCTCAGAACTCCGGGTCCTAATTTGCAAATGACATGAGACAATGATTGAGTCCCCCATGTCCCTCCCAAAATCAGACTAATTGTTCTTGACCAAACCTCAGGGGGCTTTTTGACCTTTCCTCGGCCTGCTTGACGATGTACACAGAGCGCCAGAGCACAAAGGCGGCTAGGCCTTTGGTCTCTGACACCGGCGTGGAGCCCAGCCCTAGCTCCGCCACCGCCTGCGACTGCCCCAGGTATGCCAACCTGGAGAGTGGAATTCTTTATCCCTGGTCGTCAGATAGTGAGCTGTCGAGGGTGTTTAAACATGTTAGGTTGGACACCGTAAGGTGGGTAGTCTCTTGCTTGGTTGCCACGTAGGGAACTTGTACACTTTTTAAACATGCTGAAGCAACTGAGCAATAGCTCAAACGCTTGGCAGGGTTCAACATGGAAACTATCATTACTTTCAGCTGTCCAAGCTGCAATTGCTTCAGTTCAGTTTCAACCGCCTGAAATTTCGCCAACGCCACCCCCCCTCCCCACCCAAGTCAATCATAAATAGCAACGTGCTCTGCGTCGGATTGACAATGCTCCTGGGCTCCTCCCTAACTTTTAGGTTCCCAAATCCGCACGTCAAGCCTGCAGCGACAAGAGGAAGTTAGAGGATCCCAGAAAGCATCTCTATCAGTGACTTTACTGAAGCGCGGAGCTGCGATGAATGACTGTCGCAGCCAGTTCTCCCGACCTGTTTGCCTCCAAACCAGGATGCCCTTTCTTCGGACCTGGTTTTTTTCCCAGCCGGCTACCCCATCCCCCGGGAAGAAAAGAAAAAAAGGCGGGAAGAGGAGCTTGTCAACCACGTAAAGACCACTTTACTCTGGCCAGGCTAGTTTTTTTTGCTCAAAGTATTGTAAGCAAGTGGGCCCCAACAAAATGGCCCTTCCCTAAATTATCTTCTGGTGGGCGCAAAGGAACAATGGAGGCACCGTATCCAAGGACCAGTCTCCTGTGGCTTTCCTCCCCAGAGCCTCGAGCCAAAGGAAAGAGCAACTGTCCCAAGCACGAGGACCTGCTCTTTGCATCAACTCTTCTCTGGCCTCCCCAAGTCAAGGAAGCGGAAGGGCGAGGCCTCCGGCCGCCTAGGCCAAATCAGTCAGTTTGCGGGGTGGTACCCCGCTTTTGGGGCAGGCCTGCCATTGCGCCCCTTCAGAACCAACACGCAACCACCAGAACATATGGGCTTATCTTTGTTTGCTTTGAGACTGTTCCCTTGAATAGGTGGCAAGGGTTTTTCCCTGCAATGTAGAACCCTCCAAACAAGGGTGGCCTCTCCTGTCACATTGCAAGTCAATGACGGTTGCACTGGTTGGTCGGATTGCCAATTTGAATTCCTCTTGCAATGGTTGGTATTTCCGACCCAAGTAGCATGACATGCTGTCATTCTGCAGCAAAAAATGGGATGGACATGGCCTAGGACCCATGCTTGCTGACAGCACTGGAATCTTTGGTCGCGCGGTTTTCTTGGGTTCCGCTGCGCAAGGTGCGTGCTCACTGGTGAGCCTTCACACATGGAGCTCGTTGAAAACCACCCTTTTTTCCCAAGGCCCCTCACTGCGCTCACGAATATCACGGCCCACACGGTCCACCGTTGAGGATGATGGACACTTGCAGAATCTACGTGGCTGAGGGGTGTGTGTGTGTGTGGAGAAAATGGTCGTGTTTGTGTCTGATCCCTTTTATGACACTGAAACGGGGCCCCCAAAGAACCACTTCGGAGCAACTCCTCCAAACCCGCGAGCTGGAGTTCCCAGACATTTTCCTGGCCCACAACTCGCCCCATTCTTTTACCATCAATGTCCGTCCCCGCCCCCCAAGCAGGTTGAAGGGACACAGCCCCAGCTTCTAATTCTGATGGGCGAGAACATGCGAGAACCCCCCCCAAAACGGACACAATCCAGCCAAATCCACCCGGACGGCGCAACATGCCAGGGCGCTTGGTGATATGTGCCAAATCGAACTTCTCCGAGCTCTCGAGGACTGGAACCGGCTGTGTCAGGTCGTACTGCCTCACAAAATACTCTCCAAGTTTGGCTCAAGTCCCACTGCAGAAAACGTGGGGATATCGGGATATGCCCTTCCATTTCTGGCTTCCCTTGTACTGAAGATGAAGGTTTCTTTATTGAGGAATAGGGGTTGTAATCAAATCAAGCTTTGAGGGTGTTCCTTCCCCTCCAAAGGTTCCAAATGGGATATATAAATGCACATAAAAACACCCAACAAGGGCCCTCGTATATTCAAACCGGGGAATACACGTTGCAACTCTGAAACACATGCAATGTCATAGTACATGACGCTCGTATTTGGTAAGTGGCACATGTGAAACACAACGCCATGCCGTCCCGAACCCGAAGCCCCCTGTGGCCGTGCCTGTTCAGCAGCCTTGCCACGAAGGCGCCCTGCTGCGCAGCCACTTGGGCCGTTTCTGGCAGGGGCTCCTTCAGAAACAAATCCAAGCGCGGGGGTGTTTGGAACACAAAAAAACAGGGGAAGTGGGTGAACTGACAAAGCTTCTCCTGTAGTTTCTGTCACTTCAAACTGCATAAGAGAAGGGGCAAAAGGATTAGATTGTGGACGTAGGGTACCCTCTTGGCGCATTGACCGCACTTTTACTCCTCATGTTCCATCCGGGCGCAGTCCCCGAGCGCCAGCACGGAGCCATCCGTGCCGCAAGCGCCTGGGGCGCTCCGTTTTGGGTACACCCAAAAAGCAGGGTGTCTCAAACTGTACTTGGGACAACCCTATTTGATAACCTGAGTAGGTGCATCATCCAGCTTGGTTCTAGTGCAGCTCCAAAAATGCTGCGCCGTATTCGGCCAAGGTCTGGTCATGCCTCTGGTCCACTTGTCCCCCCCGGTGCAAAACGATGACTTGTTCGCAACAACCCAACCAACAGAACGCCTTGCCCTATTGGCAGCTCAAGCACGCAGCCACTTGTCCACGAAGAGCTGGCGATCGCTACCCTTCGCCTCCGACTGGGCGAGCTCTTGCTGTTCTGGGATGGCTTGATGCATCTCCCGGACCAAGTCCTGTCCCGGAAAGCGCAGCGCACATTTCATGATGGACACCCTTTCAAGAAATGCGTCTTTCCGGGGCTCCCTGACCTGGTTAGGGGTTGCAAGGAAAAAGGGCGGAATCAGAGTTTCTGCCTCCTGGGAGTCTGTTTAGGTTGCCCTTTAATGTGGCCCCAGGACAATTAAGCCCCTGCTTCATTGGGGGCGCAACCTGTTTCAGAGGGGATCATTCGGAACGCCCCGCCCATCAATCGGACACATTGATTAATCCGAGGTTTACACTATATTGAGGACATAAAGGGAATGCAAAATACTCGCGCAAACTTCTCAATGACAAATCCCCGCAGATTAAACGCGAACGCACAAGAGCAACATTTCTAGAGATTCATGGTCCATTTCGGGTCGGCTCATGGGGGGCTCTCTAAAATACCTGCAAAAACCGTGAGGCCCTCCGGTTTACCATGTCCACAAATGGCGCAAGATCTTACAGCGCGCCATGGCTGGTTTGCAACCCCGTCCTGACCAATCTGCCCGGCGGCCCAAACAGTGAGACCGCAGGGTAGGGCCATCTTGCCATCCTCCTAAAGCCGCTAGCGCGAGATTGGGGCCAACTAGCTTCTCATTAAGCCCAATGTTTCTGGCAAGCCACGCTTGCTCAACACATGCTGCTTTAATGAAACCTTTGACGGCTTCCAAGGTTCCACATTTGCCAACCAGCTCTGTGGACTTTGGTGCTCTGACGCCCCATCTTTCCCAAGGATCCTTCTTGCCAGAAAACCCTCAACCACTCACCCATGCGAAACAGCTGCTGTTTGAGAGGGCATCTCTCGCTCCAATTGCCATGTTCCCCTAGTGTAACGAGCATATCTTGTCCGTATCCCTGAGACTGTCTCCTGAAGTCTTTCAACTCCACATCATGTTGAAACTGCCGCTCGTGAGTCATCTGGCCTTCTGTTTGCCCCTCCAAACCCGAAAGCCATAGGAAAACAGCCATTTGCTGAAAGTTTCAGGGTGCCAAGTAGTGGCTCGTAGCACCCTTGGCGAAAGAACACTGTTAGGGATGCTCTTGGCACGACCCAAATATCCCAGGCTGCTGCCGTATAGGCCACGGATTGATAATCTCGGCGCTGATGATATGGGGTGTTTCCTCCATAAGGCAAAGGGCCTGCTCTAAACTAGGAGCAGGGGCTGCTTATGGGTTGACGTTGGTGGCCATTGCCCTTCTCCTGGAGTGACACATGATCCACTCCGGGGTTATTCAGCACCCAAAGGTCCAAACGAGCCTCCATCCACTTGTGGGCTTCAAGGGGAAGTTTTAATTTGTTGGGTCGGTCCACGCAACAATAGCAACAACACGCAACCACAACAAAATCCACGATGAGGGAAGTCACCTGCTTCACAAAGGGATCCTCTAAATCAAATACTAAAGGCCATACCCCGACGAAGCCACGCCTTCTGGATGTGGACCTGCTCGGCATCCACCTGGGACACCGATGCGCTGGTCATCACCTCGATGCCCTGATTCTCCAAGGTCTCCCGGGCCGCAGTCTGCCTGACTTTCGCGAGGCGAATGTGCAGTCGGATTGTAAAAGGACCCCAAAGGCAGAACAACACTTTTCTATTGGCCTTCCGCTGGCACTTCGGGCCCGTTCGTGTTTTCAACCAAGAACAGGTCAACTGCGGGTTGAATTCCAGGTTTTCTGCCGCGCCCCCTGTCAGTTTCATTTGATTCCCAAAGCAGGTGTCTACTAAAGGGGTTCTTGCGGTAAGAGTAAAAGTCCAGGGTTAGATCTGGGTGCTCTCAGCTATCAGGGGTAGGCGTCTCTATGCCATGGGTGTGCAGCAGCACTTGAAAGCAGTGCAGGTTCGCAACTCCGAGGCTGAGTTTATCTCTCTCTTGCGCGATGGAGGGCGGTCATATCCACCAAGCGACCTCGCTTGGCTTTGGACTTGGCCCATATGTTCAGCGACACACCTCTTGCCTCATTGGCGGTCTGCGACCGTAATGGGGTAAGAAGAAACACGCTGACATAGAAAGTGAGCCCTCTGCGGACTTTAAATGGCTTGGACCTCTCTCGCTGTGAAGCGGTGCAAATTGCAGGCATCCAAGCACAGGACCTGCAAAGATACTTTGCAAGCAATCTTGTGCATCCTGGACAGAGACTCAGGAATCCTGGACAGCCACTCACGGAACCTCTTGCAGGATATCTTCTATGGAGCTTCAGAAGGCTTCTGTTCGCAGAGCAAGACCTTCTAGAGATCCTGTTTGCATCTTCTGCAGCTACTTTCATGTTACCTGCGTGGCTTCCTATCTCACTTTTTGACCACCGTTTGGGGTGGCTTGCTGGCACAATGTTGCTTTAGAACAACCAGAGAAAAAAACACGCCCATGCAAAAGTGTCAGCTACAAAGTGCAAAGAGCGTGCCGTGCTCCAAAGAAGCAAATCAAGATATGCTTAGGGTTGGCTGGGGGCGGGTTCAGGGCGGGTTCAAGGTTGATTTGGGGTTGGCTTAGGGTTGGTTTCGGGTTTGCTTAGGGTTTGGGGTTGGTTTTGTGTCCTAAGCAGGAGCATGTCGTTTTTTGCGGGTGCTCGCTTTGGGGTTCTTTGATGTGCCGGCCTCTCTTTTAGGGCTCCCGGTGAGAAACAACATGAGACAAACAAATCATGGATCGGGAAACAAGCCGAGAGGCAAATTCCCGGAGAAGGAGGGCAGCACCTGCTTCCCCCTGTGCAGCAGGATGATGCGCACCAGTGGAGCCAGGCGAGGGTAGAAGCGCCGCAAATCGTTCCTGTTGCTCGCAGGGGCGGTGGCAAGCAGCTGATTTTGTTTCAATAAACGGGAACTGAAAGGAGAATAGTTGCTTAAACATGTTTGAACGGAGAGTCGCTGGGCCCTTATAGCTGTTCGAAGCGCAGGATCAGCTAATTCTAGAACTTAAGGAGGTTTCCTCCAACGAGAACAATTGGCCAACGAGAACAATTGCCGAGATCTTGTGCTGTTAAATTGGTTGGGAATTCCTGGGTACAACAAGAAATATCTTGAGGGTGATTGGGATCTCACCTTGATTCACGAGCCGAGCCACCTGGGCTAATCCGCTCGCAAGTCCCAGCGACTTGACAAGATCCGTAGCCGCGGGCACCTTCTGAACAATCAGTTGGGTGACCCTAAATGAGGTTCCTGTGGGATGCCAAACGTGCGACTGTCCTTTGGCGCAAGATGTCTTCACATTCATTAGAAGCCGTCTGGTCTCGCCTCATTCAGGTTTTGTTTGAAAGAGGCCATAGCTATGTTGACTGAACCAACTTTGTCAATCCAACAATGGAGTTCACAGGGATAAGGCGGTGATAGTTTGTAGTGGATGTCTGGTGCAACGACTGCAGCGCTCCAATGCAACTAACTTGGATGCATCAAGAACTCCTTTCGCGGTGGCAGTTTGTGGGGTTGAAATTAAACCGCTGGATGTCAAACACGGGGTGTGAACAAAATTGGAAACGTTGGCCACTATGGATGACTTGGATCAATCCCTCAGGAGCAGGAATGACCTTCATCACGGATGAGCTCGTGCCACCTCCCGGCAAAAGTGGATGGCACTGGTAAATCATCGGAACAAAAGCGAAAGCAATGCCAGGGGGCAAACGCATCACACGCATTCTTCCCACATTATCATGAGGTAATCTGGTTTAATTCATGAGGTTGTAGCCTATTCTACTATTCTTCTATCATGAGGTACCCCTCAACCCAACGCTAGTCATTCAGGTCCTAGGATTTACTGGACGCCTCCGAACAGACCAAGCGTCAACAAAAGACGAGCCACTGAGCTTAGGGAGCTACAGGGGCCATGCGTTCAGGCGACTTCACGAAATCCGAGAGCTCCCCGCAGAACTCGCAGCCAGTAGGACCACCCCCAACCACCAGGAAGGTGAGGAGCCGCCTGCGCTCCTGCGGCACTCAAAGCAGGACCGTTCTTTTGTTTGCCTCCATTTCACCGCTTGTGGGGTCAGCAACATGGGGTCCCCCAAACAACACCTAGCGGGTCTAGGTTGGCATAACTAAGAATTGGGTCTGTCTCTCTCTCTCTCTCTCTCTCTTTCTCTCTCTCTCTCTCTGCTGTGCACCTTTCTGGGTTGGATGCCGTGCAAAGCGTGGCTTCCAACCAAGAAACTTTATGAATGGAATGAAGCGAGAACACTGCTCAATTTGTTTGCCACCGCTCACACGGGCTTCTGCATTTTTTTATTTGATGAAGCTGGAGGGGGTCTGAAAGGGAGCGGCCGTTCCAAACCCTGAAAGGCGGCATTGGGCGTCGGCTACCCTTTGGGCTTGATTGTTGTATGCAACATGTCTGCGCCGAGCACAGAGGCTCGTAAATCAATCATGATTCAAGGGAAACAGCCTCATCGCTGCATAGCCTTGAAAGCGCCATCTTGCAATACGTCCTCGTCCGTTTTGACAGGAAGGTCAGCCGCCTCGAAGTTCTGCGTGACCTGCTTCCTGATGCGCCGCGCATCCTCGATGTTCTTGAGAAAAAGGCAATTGGCATCCACGCCTGCAAAAGACTACAACCACAAGGGATGGTACAGACAGGTCCCGCATACGGTTTGGTTTTTTGGTCTCAGGTGAAATGGGATAAGTCACCAACCTGAACTGAAAATTGGGCAGAGGCCTTTTTGGATGAGGTTGCAAACTCCCCTTTGTGCGAGACTCGCACGTAACATGGGACGTGGCTTGCTTTCAGTCTCTCCAAGCATGAACAATGTTAAAGAAACAAAAGTCGCACCCGTGGGGCTTACGTGCTTGTAGGGACCGCTTAAAACTTCAAATTGTAAATCTCATATTGGCAGGCGTGGGTGTGCGTGGAGTCCTGGCGGGACCGACTCGGTCCAACAAAGCTATGCCTCAAAGAGGAAAGCAACAACTGGCCATGGATGTGCGCCTGCTACTAGTTTCTCTTGTCCTTCCCCTTTAAGGTCAACGTGTCGAGGGTAACTTTTCTGCGAGTGAAGCTTGGCTCTACACATTTGTGTGTGTGTGTGCTTAATTGTCTCTGTGTGTGTGTGCTCGAAATTGTGTGATCGGCACATGCTAATGTTTAAGGGATGGAAACAGCAACAACATTTAGTGATGACACAGGATTTTCGTACAGAAGCCAACATTTGCAGTGTTGGTGACAATAACATTGGATTGAATAACGTCAACCTGCATCAAGACTGGAGGCAACATGCACCATTGATTGGTGTACCGCCGGCATCAAATACTTACTGTTATTCAACAGGCGTAGGCTAAGGAATGGTTTTAATCTGTCTTCAGGCCGTCGTTTAGGACACGCTCACGCTGAAGCATCAAGAATAAAACATCCAACAACTCAACAACATATGTCTATGACAGTGGGAAACTCAGAAGCAAAGAACTGGAATACACGGATGACAGGTCAAAACCAACATGGATGCTTGCAATTGTTCAACGGGCTAGGTGCGTTCAAACATTCACAACGGCCAAACACACACACACACATTCTCTCTCTCTCTCACACACACACCTCATACAGTAGTTTAGCACATTTTCTTTCAAACAGGTGTGGATCAAAATCATGACATGCACATGTCCGCGTGTTTAGGGAGAGTGATCGCAAACTGGAGGCAACCGCGCGAACAAGGCGCAAGTGCTTTGCCTTGCCTGGAACTCCCAAAGAGCTGGGCCGCAGCCCTACTGCCACCACCAAAACCTCGATGCATATGGGAATCACAGTGCAAGCCTTTCTTCTCAGGGGCAGTCTACTTTAAATCTGTGTTCGGGAAGCGGCGTTTTGCACAAGGAAACTAAGGACAGTGGTGAGGTCCTTAGTTGCTCCTCCTCTCGCTCTCTCTCTCTCTCTCTCTCTCTCTCTCTCGTTAAAATCGGTGGTTACTTTGCTTACAAGTGCAAGTGCTGTAGTGTTCAAACAAACAGTCAACCAGTGTAGTCTGCAGCTGCCATGCGGAGTAGTAAGCTCAAGGCCTGCGGTAGTGAACATACATGCAACAAGAGTGCAAAGTGAAGCATGTAGTTTGACACGGCCCCTCAGTTAAAAGGTCTTTGTAGTACCTTTTCAACTGAAGTGCAAAACATGGATTGATAGTAGTGATGAAAACCATTGTTGTTCATCAATTCTACTGTATTGGCAAAAGTAGTGATCTGCGCTCAGTAGTTCACGCTGTTCAGGTTCCAGCTCGATGTAGGGCGCTGGACGGAAGTAGTGAGGCAGGCACTCGTTGTAGTAGAGCAGGAGCTCAAAAATGTAGTCCCCATTTCTGGGTGCGGTAGGCTTGGACCATCTGTAGTCGACTGTCCAAGGTCGCGTAGTAGTTGGTGGTGAAAAAGGTTGTCATGTAGTTTGGAGCTCCCCATAGTCGCTCATCATCAATCTCGGGACACGACATGTGTTGATCGTAGTCCCGTAGAAAGCGGTGTAGTAGTGCTTTGTGGTGTTGTGTGAGGTTGGTCATTGTGAGTAGTGTGAATCCGTAGTATTGGATGCTTTTGCAGAGGATTGTAGTGATTGCTTTGTGTTGGTAGTCGTGGAGTTGGTCTCTGTTGTAGAGGTAGTGGAGTAGTTCAGGTAGTAGTAGTGGCATGTGGAAATTCCAAACGTAGTTGTTCCTGAGGCTGTAGTTGTCAGTGAAGGTGGTCATGTTGTAGTTCACCTTGAAAATGGTCTGTGGCAGTGTTGTAGTCGGGAGGTAGTAGTTTTGCATCATGTAGGAGATGTAGTCCCTTGTGAAGTGTAGAAATTGTCCTGAAGTGAGGTACCTCAGGAGTAGTGGTTGTTCAATCTGGAGTTGGATGATGACGTAGTTGGTGTTGTCGCCAGTTGTAGTGTGGAGTGAAGTCGTGTGGTAGTAGTGGACGTTGGCTGCTTCAGGTAGTGAAATGCTGAGCAGTGTGGAATTGTAGTGTGGCATCCGAAGATCTCCAGGGATGCAGTGAATGGGTCGTTCGTGTGTAGTCCAGTTGTGCCAGTGGAGTAGCTTGTTGTTGTGAGAGTAGTTGATACTCTTCAAGTGTAAATGCAGTGAAAAATTGCGTGTAGGGAATGTTGTTGGCCAGTGGTGGTGCAGTGGTTGTCTGGTGCTCAGTGATGTGTAGTTGGTCCATCACTGTGGTCGGGTTGTAGTAGACTGTGTTGCCAGGTGTAGGATGGTTGAAGTGGTAGTTGGAGTCGTTGTAGGCTTGAGGTGGTAGAGTTCCATGGTCACTGGAGTCCGTAGTGACAGCCACCTCCGGTGTAGACGCCCTGTCGGGTGTAGTCGCATCTCCCATCGTAGCATCTGCAGTAGATGGAGCGGCCATGGCTGCAGTGGAGTGCGAATGTAGTGAAACGGGGCAAAAACAAAATGAGCCTGAGTAGTTGCTATCAGGCAGGCGGCGCATGCAGACATGTAACAAACAAACAACTGTAGTGTTGACTCAGCCGCCAAAAGTGCAAGTGCAAATGCATGTAGTTACTGTTACTTACATACCAAAGGTGTCGTGTTACATGTAGCTACTTACTTACATGAAATGTCCAAAGTCGTTGTTGTTGTTGTTGTTGTTGTTGTTGTTGTTGTTGTTGTTGTTGTTGTTGTTGTGAAACTGCTGCGCTGGTCGTTCGTAGTGCTAAATGCGTATTCCAATGCTCTGGATGAGCCTGTGTAGTGTTTCTTTGCTGATGTATTTGGTAAACAATTCTGCGCTGTTGTGGAGTGTGTTGATCTTAAGGATTCTGATGATGTCATGCTTGATGAGGTCTTGTGTGTAGAGAAATTTAAGGTCGATGTGTTTTGCTCGTTTGCTAGTGCCTTGTCGTGTAGCAATGCTCTTGCCTGCTGTGGAGTCTGTGTGGATGCGTAGATTTAGCTTGCTTCAAATGTTGGTTTCAAGTAGGAAGTTTCTGAGGTGTAGTCCCTCATTAACTCCTGTGCAAATGGCGTAGAGTTCAGACTCTGCTGAGCTGAGTGCTATTGTAGCTTGTGTTCTGCTGCCAAATGCAACTGTTGTTCCTAAAAAGATGATGTTGAAACCTGAAGTTGATTTCCTGGTAGTAGGGCATCCTGCCCAGTCGGCATCGACATGAATGTCGAGATCCAGGATGTTGTTGGTGTTTGCTCTGAGTGTTGTTGTTGGTTCTATGGTGAATTTGTAGTGCTTGGTGCCGTGCAAGTAGCGTAGTAGATGTTTGACTCTGTTTTGTGAAAGTTCTGTAGGTGCTGTGAGGTCTCGTGCTAGTTCTTTTGTGGAGTATGCAATGTCTGGTCGTGTGTATGCTAACCATCGAAGTTTGCCAACAATCCTTCTGTACCTTTTGTGTTGTTCGTGGTCAAGTAGCGCTTCATCTTCTATTGTTGGTTTGTAGTGTGCAATTCCTGGAGTGTTCACTGAGTTGCAGTTGTTCATTCCAGACTCCTCGATCATGTTGTCGATGTAGGAGTCCTTTAGTCCAAGATTGCAGTAGTTGCCGAAGTGGTCGATGTTTCTTCCAAGAGATTGTTGTGGTTTGCCAGGTTCGGGGTAGCCGATGTGCTTGAGTAGTACCTGCTTCTGGACGGCCTCGAAAGTGGAGTCGACTGCGGTCTTGTCTCCAAGTACTAGTAGATCGTCCACGTAGACCATGATGTAGCAGTCGCGAGTCGCATTGGTGTAGACGTTGGGTTCTGACTTTAGTCTTACAAAGCTGAGCTTTTGTAGAACTTCAGCCAGGTAGTCCTGCCATGCTTTCGGTGAACTGCGTAGTCCATACATGGCTTTCTTTAGTCGCCAGATCTTGTCTTGTTGTGGACAAAGTTCTTTAGGTGGCCAAAGGTAGACGTCACGTTGTTTACCGTCGTGGTCTTTTGCGATGGGTGCGTGTAGAAATGCTGTAGAGACGTCACCTAGTCGCGCGATCCAGTTTGGTCGTGACATTTGTAGTGCGAGAAGTGTCCGGAGTGTCGTGAACATTGGTATAGAGGCGTAGACGGAGTCTTCGTCCTCGATCTTCTCGGTGTAGCCTTTTGCGACGATTCGGCTTCGTACTCCTGGTCCTTTCTTTCTGTGTACCCATCTTGTAGGTATCGCTTCTCTGATGACGTTGTCGTTGACGGTAGACGCATCTACTTCGTCGTAGACGTCGTGTAGTTTCATTTGGTTTGACTCGTGTTTCATTCCTTCCAGTAGTTGTGTTTCGTCGTAACCTTCGTTGTCGAAGATCATGGGTTGGTCTTCTGAGGTGTCGTCGTTTGTGTAGGGAGTGATGGATTTTCCGTTGGGAAGTGTCACTGCGTTGATTTTCTGTCGTAGTGGTGGTGGTTCTTTGGTTGCTTGTTCCGTTGATCTGATTGTAGTGTCCTTTGAGGTCTTCTGTGCTTTGGTTGGTTGCATTACTTCTTCCGGAGTTAAACGTCGTAGTGTTTGTCGAGGTGGTGCTGGTAGTGGTGGATGTTGTCGTCCAGTTGGTGAAGTAGCCATAGGACTATCCGGTAGTGGTCGTGAACTTGACGTCGATGTTGACGGAAGTCGTGGAGGTGGTGTAGTGCGTTGTTGTTTTGTTGCGGGTTCTGCAACGATGTCGTCCGTCGCATTCGTTTGTTGTCCGAAGTCTTGCGTGGACCTTCTTTTCTCTGACGGTTGTAGTTGCGTGTCCAACAGTGTTGCGAACGATGGGTTGTAGGTGTTCCGCCGTGGTGCCCATGGTGTGCCGGAGACTTTGTTCAACAGTGCGAGGTCGTATTTGAAGTCCGGTTGTAGTCTCCGTACTGTTCGTACCTTTTGTACGCCTGATTCCGTTGCGACGTAGTTTTCTCCGGTTTCGGAAACTTTTCCGAGCCAGATGCATTTCTGCATCCGTAGGTCTGCTTTCGGAAGTTTCTTGTGTTGTGGTGGAAGGTAGAGTATAGTGTCTCGCCAAATTCGCAGATTGCTCGCTCGTAGTTTCTTCCCCAGCGGCGTTCAAAGCTTGTGTAGCCGTCTGAGTGGATGACGTAGCGATTTACCGTCCATGCTGCATGTCGTACTATCCAAGGTAGTAGACAGTGCTTTGTGGACATCGTCATGCTGTAGTTGCTTTCAACCTGAGCTTTGACGACGCGGATGTGTCCGAGAAGTGTTCTATGTAGTCGCTCAACGCTTCCTTGACTGTTGCTGCTGTAGGAAGGTGAATGTCGTACACTCATTGTGCCGACTTTTGCTGCTGTAGCTTTTAGAAGTGCGTTGAGTGTGTCCTCGTTGTCGCTTTGTAGTATGCCTTGTGTTCTTCCGCACTCAAAGATGAATGCTTGTAGGTTGTTCACCATGTAGTCCATCATTGATGCTTTGTCTGGAACCAATACTGCCATACACAGTTGTGTAGTAACATCAACTGCTGTCAGTACCGGTGTGGTCTTTGGGTCTTGTTGTGACTTGATGTAGGCAAAGTCTACTTGAATGACAGGTTGTCGGGATTGTTGTTTCTTGTAGTTGTCTTGGCGTCCTTTGCCTTGAACGCAAATTGGACACCAGTTTCTGTATGGTAGATGGGTAAGGTTGTGTTCTGCTATTTGTTGTGGAGTGGGCTGCTGTGGTTGTCGTAGTCCTCTTGCTCTGTGTGCTTCATGATGCTCGTGTTGTTGTTCTTCATCGTGGTTCTCCTGGATGTACTCGTAGTCTTTCTTCACGGTGAACCTTGTTGTTCCTTTCCATTGAAATGGTAGTGCTGCGTTGCCCATGGCTGTCCAGTCATCTTTGCGTTGTGAAACTTCTCCAAAGTTGTTGTGAGTGATTGTAGTTCTGTGAGGTTCAAGTGTGTTGATTGGTGGATGTCCTGGTCCATCTGTTGGAGTGAAGAGAGTTGTTCTAAGCGTTGTGTGGTGTCGTATCCAATGTTCACCTTGTCTTTCCCAGTAGTCTTGGTTGTCCTCCTGTGCTGTGAGTGGTCTGTGTATTGTCTCCTTTGGTTGTGTGGTGTCAAGATTTGTAGAAGGTGCTGCTTTGGGTCTCCATATCTTTTGTGGTGCTCGTAGTTGGATCTTTGATCTGGTTGGTGGTGTGTCCATTAGCCGTTGTGGTTGTGAGCTCTGCCTTGTTGGTGTGGTCTTTGATGTTGCTCTGCGTGTGGGTGGCATCTTTCTTCTGAATCTGGTTTCTCCAGTCCAGTTGTCACCTGCTAGTTTTCGTTGTAGTTCTTGCTTGGAAGTTGTGTTGGGTTCTCTTGTAGTTGTTCTTGCTCTTGCCCTTGTCTGTTGATGATGGTTAGTCGCCAATCATCTAGTTCTCCTTCTGGTATTGGACAGCCACTGTTGTGTGGTGTGAACAGTGCTTTGCGTGGTCGTTTGTGTACTCTGATGGCGTAGTCACCATCAAGTTTCCAGTAGTCAGTGTTTCCACCAAGGATCTGTCGTAGTCCTTGGTCTGTGTGTGTGTGTGAGTGGTGCGATTTGTTCTTGTTGTTGTGCTGCTCTCTCTGTAGGTTGAATCACAGCAATGGATTTTCCACTGTCTGTAGTCATTGGATAGATGTCGAATCCTGTAGGGATGTCGATCTTCTCTGCTCGTAGGTAGAAAAGTCCTGAGTGTCTGATGAGGTGTGCTTGTTGTTGTCCATGTGTGATGGTGCAGTGTCGTGGAGTGAAGTCAAGTCCATATCCTCTATCAAGTAGTCTTGATGCACTGAGGATTGGGTACTTCACATCACAAACGTAGTAGGGTATCATGATCCTGAAGTTGTCCTGCTTGTAGGGAACGTACTTGATGCCGTAGACTGGAACCTTCTTGTTGGTCACCGTGTAGAGTTGTGGAACTGATTCTCCACAAGGTCGTAGTGGAAGATCCGGTGCGTAGTCCTTTGGGCAAACATGTGTAGATGCTCCTGAGTCGATCAACAGGTGGTGGTATGACTTGAAGTTGGAGTACATGATGTAGTGTGTGATAGTGTCCTCAATCTTCTTGTTCCTTTGTTGTTGTCTTGCTGCTGCTATGCCAAAGTGTGGCTGTGTGTTGTCTTCTTGTAGGAATTGTTGAAAGCTCTTGCTGTGGTCGTTCCATGATGTTGTGTGTGTTGTTCTCTTGCCAAGTAGTGATTTGGATTTGTGCTTGTGTAGTCGTGATTTTGCTTGTCTGACGTGTCCAATGGTGAGGTGTGACTCGTTGATGCCTCCAATGTAGTTCGCTGTGTCCTCATAGCTGTTGTCATTCCAATCCCAGCTGTTGTCATAGTCGTAGTCGTTCCAGTTCTCCTCCATGTAGTTCACCTCATGTTGTCCTTCTTCTCCTTCGTAGTACCAGTCCCAAGTGTCGTTCACATCCTGAGGTAGTTCATCATTGTTGTCGTGATCTGCTTGTTCTTGTTCTAGGGGATGCAGTTCTTCTCCTTCTCCTATGTGCCATACCGGCACTCTGCAGTCTTGTGCCCAGTGGCCGGGCTTGCCACATCGATGGCATGTTGTGTAGTTGTTGTTTCCTTTTCCTTTCGATTTGCTGTAGTTTCCTTGGCCTTTGTAGCCTTTGCTTGATCCATATCCTTTGGATCCTGAGTAGCCTTTTCCTTTGCTCTTGTTGTATCCTCCTTTGTTGTAGTTTCCTTTGCTGCCTTTGTCGAATCCTTTGTAGTGTCCTTTACTCCTGTACTTGCCTTTGCTCTTGCTTTCTTTGTAGCCGCCTTTTCCTTTTCCTTTGCCTTTGTAGCTTCTTCCTTTCCTCCATATGTTGTCAACATCCATTGGTGCAGTTCCTCCATTGTAGTTTGTTCCTACTGCTGAAGTAGATCTAGTGAAGGCTGAAATCGTTTTGTAGTAGTCCAGGATGAGTGCTCTGATCTCGATGTAGTTCGTGATCTGTCCGGCTCGCAGTTGGAGGTGTTGCTGCAATGCTCCTTTGGTTTTGTTGAGTAGTATTGCTATTTTAATTCCATCTGGTAGTGCTGTTCCATTGTCTTTCTCGTAGCGGTTGATGTCGTATCCCCATTGTAGAAATTGTTCTTCAAACTGCGCTTCGTTGAATGTGGGTTCCAGTAGTTTGGTAAGGTAACCAACGCTCCTTGTTCCTACTGGTAGGCTGAACCTGTTGTGCAGTAGTCGTAGTGTTTCACATCCGTTTGCGTTGTAGCGGTTTTGCCTTACTACCGTAGCTGCTGCTCCCTGACAGATGTTGATGAGGACGTAGTGTAGATCTCTGGAGAGGTCTACTGCTTTGCTTGCTTGTGTAGGGTCGAGTATGTGTGTTCTGATGTCTGTGTCCTCAATCTGTCGTGTAGCCACTTGTGCTAGTTGTAGCACCAGGTCGAAGTCTCGGTCTATGAGGCCGAGGCATGCTTGTAGCTTGAACAGCCATTCTTCATACTGGGAGTAGTCACCAATGAAGAAGGGTGGTGGCAGTTTGTATCTATGTAGTCTCTGAACGTCGTTGTCTTGTTCTGTTCCTGCTCCCGTAGTCGTGGCTCCTACTGTGTCTGCTGTTGGCCCGTTCTCTGCTCCTGTAGTTTGTTGCGCTGAGGCTGATGCTGCTTCTCCTG
>CAUJNA010003859.1:0-42500 GCA_963377175.1 Effrenium voratum
CAGCTGCAACTGCAGCTGTTGCCCATTCGCTTTGCCTGCTGGTGCAGCTTGATCTGGGTTCTAGCTGATTCTGTCAAGTGTAGGCTTGGATATCGCTAATTCGAGTGCTCAATTGATTTCGTCCACCATCTGCTTTGAAATGTGGTTGATGTTACTTGCCCCTGGCTGACGATGGGCTTGCCGCTTTTTGACGCCAGGTCAACGCTTCGTTCTTTTCCTTCTCATTGGATGAGGCCGAGAAGGTCACATACTATGAGAACCTGCGCCTTGGTTCAGCTTGGTTTCTGACACGGAAAGCGCGCGACTCCCCTTGCTCGAGGTGGGAAATTTGGGTGAGAAATCACGCCCAGCTCAACAACTACACTCACTGCTTGGACTGGGTAGAAAGCAGCTATTTTGGCATGAAGCCTTTTCAGGACGGTCGTCGCCATTTTGTACAATTTCAGCATTGGTTGACATGACGAGTTTTGCTTGCAGCCCTGTGGCACTTGCGGTATCCATGTCGATGGGCTCTTGGGGAGAACCTGCCAGGAGCATGCCCACCCAACGAGCATGGCGGAGGCGTCGGGGATTGGCCGAGGGACTTGCACCCCGTAAACCTGGGATCAGGACCCCGTGAACCTGGGATCGAAACAGGGGCTTGTCCCTGGGAGAGTTCATTCGTGGAAACGTCGCAGATTGGGAACGGGGCGATGTCTCCGGTCCACATGTTTGCGCTTCTCCCTCCACCCCGTTCCACACGTGCCGAATTTTTAGGACCCATTTGCAGCCTTTCCATGGCCAGTGGCCAGGCAAGAGAGCGGAGCGCGTACTTTCTGCTGAACTCTCTGCGTGTGGACGAGGGGTCTCCGCTCTACGGCGACGTGTCGGTGGTTTTGCTGCCCAGCTTCGCACGTCGGGTGTCCGCAGCTCGGCCATGCTCAGCTGATGCTCAGTGCAAATTCGACGGCCAGTTTGCCGTTTTTCACGGATTGCCACAGGCGACCCCATCTTCCAAACGTAGAATGCCCACCAAACACTTGGGTGCAGATGGAAACGGTGTGTCCCCTTCGGTGGCCGCTTCAGAGCTGTCCTATGCTCACTCAGGTCCTTTCGCCTTTTGACTCTGGCAGTTGGAGTGGTTTGTGCAACCACTCCTTTGTGACGCCGAACACCAGCAGCTTGGACAAAGCTTCAACTTCGGACATGACGAAAGCTTCGAGAGGCCCAAGCACCCCCCTGAAGGAACTTGGTGAGACATGCCAGAGACCTTGGGCAAGCCTTCGGGTCGCTTGCAAGGTGCCCCAAAGCGTCGCGTCTGTCGCGTGTGTCGCGTGCTTCAGGCTATGCACACAACTGCAGTGCTTTCTCTGGACGCGGTGGTCTTGGCACCTTCCAGGCTCGGGGTGGTCTTGGCTTCAGCTTTGACTGGCCGAGAATGCGAGGCCTTCGATCATCTCTTCGAGATCAACGAGAGGTATTGGGCCAAGCCGGAGGCTGTGATCGTCCATGAAACATCCTCTCGGGGCTTTGGGTGAACAGGTTTCGGCTGGCGCCTTCGCTGTGAGGGCTGATTTATGCGGGGTAGGGGCCATGGAGTCCCGACTCGCAGGCCTTCCTGCAGCCGCTGGCGCGCTTGCTGGGCCCGGAAGGTTCCACCGGGCTGGTGGGCGAGAACTTTGTGCAGTACTTCGAGGTGTCGATGGTCGAGTTCGGGGGGACCTGGTTGGCACCTGTGAGTGGAAGGAACATGAAAGAACCAACGAACAAATCTCTTGGTGTGGAAAGCTTTTCGGGGAAAGGGGAGGAGTTCTTGCGCCAAACAACCCTCAGCCTGCGAATGAAAAGTAGTGAAGGGACGCGTGTAAAGCCCCCGCGAAAGCCACACGGCCGCGAAAGCTTGCGAAAGCTGTCGCGAATGTGCCGAAAGAAGGTCCGCCATGAAGGCCCCGCGAAAGCGCCCAGAGGAGGCGCGCAAAGGCAACACATGTCGCGAAAGCGTTGCGAAAGGGCCCGCGAAAGCAAGCCCAGGGCACAAGAGTTGTTTGGCGCCGCTCGTTTGGAAAGCAATGGGACAGCCAAAATCCAAATCTGCATGATAAAAAGGACGGGAGGGGGGGCACTCCCATAAAGATGCCTGCTGTGGTGATTCTGGGCATGTTCCCTTGATACTGGGTTTTGATCTTAACTCACCATACGGTTCAATATTTATGAGCCGGCAACACCGGAAGCATCAAGGCCTGCACTTGCCAGGTGCTTCCAACTGCACGAGTCGAGTTCACCCATGTGAAGCGCCTTGCTACAAGTCTGCCTTGCCGCATAGATGGGCTGGTATGGCATGTAGCTTCTTTTGCCACTGAAAAGGAAGCCTTGCCAGGGATGCCCTTTTCCGCTGACTGTCTAGACTAGTATCAAGCACGGCGGCATGAGCATGTAAGATCGTGCCTGCGAGCTCAGGTTCATCATTGCCGCGTTTCCAAGCCTATTTGGCACAGATCGGGGCGAGCGGGTCCAGCGCTGGTGTCGGAGGAACGGCTTGATGCTAGTCTGGTCTCTGGGTCTCAATGTCGGCTTCACTACAGATCATGGCCGCTTGGATCGTTCCGTACATGCTTGAAGACTCTTGCGATGTTTTTTCCTCGCCATTTGCCCAGGCATGCCGCACTTCTGGGATGTGCAGAAGCAGCGGGGCCCATTCTACAGCAACCAGCGCCTCATGGATCCTGGTGTGCTGAGGAGACCCGACCCGGCAAAACGATGTTGGGAATATGCCCAAGGCCATTGACTTGATGCGAACAGGAGTACAATCAGCAGTTCAATCTCTAGAGGGAGCTACCCAACGTTCATAGCAGTTCTCTCAAGCTTCGTTGTCAGAAGCAGGGGTCCCACAGTGCTGTAAGTGCAAAAGCAGCATGGTGTTATCACATTGATGGCATTTGCATTTCGGAGTCTAGGCTTTAGACTAGAGCTACCTGACCTAGCCTCAGTAGTTCTTGAAAGTTCTTCTGAGAAAGAGGCCAAAACAAACACAGGCAAAAAGCAACGCCTAGGACTTCCTCCCTGAACGCGACGGCGGCAGCCGAAGATGTTGCTGCTTTCTCCGCGGCGTGGCAACTGCTGGCTTCAGAAAGACGGAGGCACCTAGAGCCGGCAGCGACCTGGAGGCATTTGAATGAGGCGTTCGGTTATTGCTGGTATGATTGGGAGGGCACCTTTGGTGGACGGCAAACCGTGGGAGCTATGTCCAAAGACTTGGCCGTTCCCATTAAGATTCATGGCCATTTCCTGGGATCTGAAAGGAATTCTGAAGCGCTTTGCTGGATGTACGTGGGTGCCGCTGTAGCGAGAAGTTTGTATCGAATCCTTCCATCTCGCTTGTAGAATGCATTTTTGGGGGACAGACCACAGATTTTGGTACGCCTTTAGGAATGCTTGGAGTCTTTTTTGACTTGAAGCGTGGCACAGCGCTTGGCACTGGGATTCGCAGCACTTGTCACGCCCCGCAAGTTAACAGTACGCGCACAGACAATTGCGCTTCTATATCGTGTGCACTAGGCATACAGCCCTCCCAGCATACTTTTCCAAGTCACAGTGGCATCAGGAGATCGATTCACACGCCCTCATAAGCTTCCCATACGGCAGATCCGTGTTTACATATTTGAGTTGCATGTGGAACTTCATTCGGCATGTCCAAGGACTTCAACCGCCTGTGGGCGTCTTTGACTGCCAATCTGTCACACAGTCTACAGAATCTTGGCTGCTTGCAGACTGGAGGCATTTGGAGGCTTGAGAAACTGCCACACTAAGTATTGCTGCAAGAGCAACGACAGAGCTTGCCAGCGGAGAGGATTTCATTCCACAACCACTTGACGGCTTGCATTTTTGCATGGTCCAAGCTGGTTGCTTGCTGCAGGATTGCCCCTCTGCGGGCTGCTTCCTGTGCGGATTTGGACCGCTGCATTGGTGTCACCCGGCTCGGGTGCTTATGCAAGAAGGAAGCTGCCGTTGTCGTGTGAGCCAAGCTGTGCGACAAGAGGCCCAGCATCAGTTCTTTGAGTGTAAAGTAATGGCCACAAAGAGCGGATTGGGCAGAAGGGTCCAGCCGCCAGAGTGTTGCCCTGACAGCCAATATCTCAAGTATTTAGATTGCCCGAGACAATCTCGGGACTGTAGATAGAGCACAGTTTTCCTGGCACAGGCCCATTGCTTGGCCAACGAGTGCCTAGTGAGATCCTTGTGCCTGCCGTGTAAGGTCAACATTAAAGGGTGCTGAGATAGCCGGGTGGCTCTTAGATCTCCTCTACCCCATCACTTTGCAACTGCATGCAGCTTGCATCCCATATCTTGCGCATCATTTTGGCTGACGCATCGTGTCGCATCGCAACGGGGTTTGAAGTTTGGATCTGCCGAGGGAATAGCTATGCGGAAAAAAACAACAACACACACAAACAACAACAAAGAAGACTGTTTTCGGGTGAGTGAGTCCACGGCCTTCGACAGAAGGTGAGAACGTTCTGGTGGATCTAGACAAGGATGGGGAGGCCTGGGGCCGCTGCCTTGAGATCTTGTGGCTGCCTTGAGCTGCGCTTGCGGCGGGTTGCATGAGTTGGGTATACGTCAACATAGTGAGACTCCCCCAAAAAAAGACAGATTTGGCGGTTTTCCTTTGGATTTCCCTTGGAGCCCAACCCAAAAGGGCTATCCTCAACAAAACACGCCCAGTTGCAAAAACAGGGGGCCTTACCGCGGACTCAATGGACTCCAGTGCCGAAAGTCCCAGAGACTTGTAGCGCTTGGCCAGGTCAAGGTCCTGAGACAGCAGGTGCCACAAGAGGAGGAGCCCGAGGAAGAGGCGGAGTCACGGATAGCTCAAATGTTCATCGGGTAAACCGTGAAGCAGCCAGACCCTGGGCCCCTGTAGAGGGACGCCCTATGCAGGTCACCCGTGTTTTTGGTTTGAACATGTTTGAGAACTTGGCTGGCCCGAGCCTGTGAACGCCATGCCAGATTGGCTTGAGGAATCAGACTGCTTGGCAGGCGGTGGAGACCATGGTTGCTGAGACTACTACTGCCTAGGCCACCAGGCAGGGACGGGCTAACGTCATCTCGCGCGGTCTGCACATGAGCGACTCCTTTCATTTACAGAAGACTACAGTAGAGGCTGGCGCACCCCATTTTTTGGGGGTAGCATACGGAATTAGGTTCAAAACGAGATAGGATCACCCCCAAAGCAAGGTAAGGCCAAAGATATGGTGGGGATCACAAACACATGCGTCGTTGGATTCAACCATGTGGCAAATAGCTGCTGTATTTCTCACACTGCCTATGGTAGAGCATCAGGCACTGAGTGCAAGAAGGAAGTTCTACGAAGTCTTGAAGCTAGCCTGGAGGGTACCAGGTCTCGGTACCAAGTCGAGCAGTAGCAATTGAGAGTGGCAGGGCAGCTCGAGACCTTCCTGATGGCCGTCCAATGAACTGAGGGCATCTCGTCGGTCGGGTTTAACTTGTTGACCATCTCTTGAACTGCATGAAGAGCCTGTTGGGTGTTGAGCGACATGATGTTTCCACTGTTACAAGGCAGGGACGGCCCTGAATCTTGGCTGCCCGGGTTTTCGCCTCTGGGCATGTCGCCCACGTGTCACTGTGTGTCATGGCATCCGAGTGTGACACAACCTGATGGCGGCACAGACACACCCGCACAGCCACAAGGGAATCTTAAGCCCGTCACACCCAATCAAATCAGTTGAGTGCAAGCAGTTTGGCACGTCTCTCGTTAGTTATCAAATCTTGGCCAATTGGAGAATCATGCTACAGAAAGTCTCAGAAAGTTTGATCTTTTTGTTTCGCCCGGCCCTTGTTACGGGACTTGGATGTAGCGCGTAGCTCTGGGGCAATGGCCTCATTTTCCCCATCCGTTCTGCCTTGAAGATGTGCGAGGCAGGGTTTGCGTGGAGTGGAGACTGGGTTGCGACCATGGCTACTCAGTGGACTAACCAGATGCCCCAGACATAGCCGCTATTGAACACACTGACTCAATCCACGGCTCATAGATGACCATGAGGGTTTCTTGAAAGCCGAGCCCCGCAACCTTTATTTGTGCCTTCACTGCTAGGCGGTCACTCATTTCTGTTTTTGGGGAGCTTGACATGAGAGCATTGATAGGGAGGGAAACGCATGCAACTCGCCTGCCACACAGTAATGGGCAAGCACTTGACACAAGCAGCGCCCTCAACTACTTGTCAGCACAGTTTTTTAGGCTTTTTGTCCGAGCTTCGCTCAGCCACTTCCTGCCATGCGCATGCGCATGCGAGCATGCACGCTTGTGAATGAGTTGTGCCTACCATTGCGCGAAGGTATGCGTGCCACTGGCGCCACACGGTTCATAAGGGCATGAGAGGCAGGTGCGCGCGATTTCGGGCACACGTGAAGAAAGTGTACGAATGAGTTCTGAAACAAGCGCGCAACTGGCGCTGGGCCTGTGCAGGTTTGCTTGTTGCGACGAAAGCAGAAGCACACGAGAAGGCACGCGCGTGAATCAATCCTGCTTATCGCAGATTCAAACTGCGCGTCCCACCAGTGCAGCACGTGCACGAGAGCGTCATTACTTGAACTGCCAACGCCGCTGGTTTGCTTGGCATGGCGCGACCACTGCGCGCGCAGATATGAATATATTACGATGCGCGTGGGCAAGCTGTGCTTTCCTGTCTTGCAACCACATGTTCCACTAGCGCTGTGTTTGAGTGGGTGTGCTTGTCAGTGATACGAGCACGTGCGCACGAGCGACTGTAGGCGCACGTGAGAAATGTGTTTTTTTTCTGTGCTTGAAACTGCGTACGGCACTGTCGCTGTGCGAGTGCGTGGGCGGGGTTGCTTCTTGTGATACGAGCATGCACCCGCGCATGGGCGAGCTTGGAGGATGAAGCTGAACTGCCATTAGCGCTGCGCTTGTGCGGGCATGCTTATCATGATGCATGCGTGCCCGAGCGAGTGTGGACGCTGCAAGCAGGACATGCACGTAATGACCACCCCGAAGAATGCATGCAACTGCGTTTTGTCTTACGGCCATCTATTCTTGCCGTGATCGGAGTGGGATGCAAGATGGCTCTGGTCCTGCGCATAAGCCTGAGCCTTGTGCAGGTGACCTTTGCCGGGCGCAGTAAGCTCCAGGGAGGAGCCCTTGCAGCCTCTCCGGCTGGCTAAAAACTACCCTGGTTTGGGGCGGGCAATCTTCGCCGCGAGGGCCTCTCCGGATTCCGCCTGGAAGCTCAACAGTCCTGGCAGAGAGGCGCCATCCAGGGCCCGTTCGGCTAAGTGAAGCAACGCAGATCTGATTCCAAATTTCAATTGGAATGATTCTGCAGCACCTGACCGTTCTTTGTTCGCAAACGGCTCCCAATCCAATTTACAAATTAAGAAGAACAGACGCCGACAGTGTTCCAACACAGACCAGTTTCAAGCTCGCACGGCTACATGAACGAATATCGGTAGTCTACTGTTGCTTTGGGGAGCCAAAGACAGGGGGACCACCCAATTTGCCACCGTCCTCTTGGGGAACATAGTTGTATCCGTGGGTTACCGTGGCCTTAGTTCAAAGGGAGACCAAAGGGAAACTCACATTATTGGCCAGGACCCTTATTTTTCTTATTTTCATTCCCATATGATCGATACAAGATCAACCGTTAACGAATTGCGCTCTGGATCGTCTAGTTTTACGGGCTGGCCCATGCATCCTTGAGATGCGTGAAGGCATGGACAGGCTATGCCCGACTCCCCGACTGCCACTTGCGTTGACCTAGTCTGGGCGCAAGTGGCACAAGGCGCATGCAAGGCCGTGAATCAATTCTCGTCCGTGTGATCTCACATGAGAGAGCACAAAGTGGTGCACAGTACAGATGCACATGTTGTCGATGCTGTGTTAGATGTGATCGAGATGCTGAGGTTCCGAAAAGCTTCGGCTCTAGTGCCCGAATGTGACACAGGGTCTGGCGCTTGCAACTGGTTGCTGGAGAATATTATGTAGTGCAAGCTTCGTGCCACCAGCCAAACACACGAAGTTGCGACTCCTTGTCCAGAATTGAGGAACAAACTCAGATACTTCTGGTACAATTTCATGGGAAGTATCTTGAAGAGTCAGCTTGCCAGTGTATTTACCGTGGCGTTTTGCAGTTGGTTGCTACTTTGTCTCTGGCAACAGCCGCCAAAGGGTCGAAAGCGACCCAGTCGCTTGATCAATTTGCCCAAGACATGTCGCCAAACTATGTTCAGCACTGTACAACTATGTTCAATACTGTACTGCGATCAGAAGCCGACATTTAGCATGTTGAACGTGGCACTTCACATTATTTTCTCATCCTGTGGACTTACAACCTCGCGACCTGGCGCCTCTCTAGCAGTGAGCCTTGCTGGCGATCGCCTAAAGGATGCGATTCCTAGCGATGCGAAGGTCACTTTGAGAGCGGGAGAACTGCCGCAGCTTCACATCAGGTTCATGTCAGAGGCGCACGGCCGAGTGTCAGGCCTGGCGACATACGCCGAGGCAAATGCGAAACAGCCACGTGAGCAGTCTCAGCGTGTACTCAAAGCAGACGCTAGCATTAGGACTTCTGGCAGTTCGCGTGTTTGGCACGCGGATATGCTGGGCATACATGGCCTTGCACACAGCAGAGTTTCCTTGCTTCAAGTGCATGACTGCCTTAGGCGGGCCAAAGAAGCGGACAATCCGCCGCCCTTGCGCCCTAGATGGCAGATGAGCAACCTGAAGGGTTCTCATCAATCATATGGATGTGGAGGCCTCAGCTGCTTCATGGGAAGCCGTGGTTCTGCTCGATGTTTGCGAGCAGTGGATGGCAAAGAAATTAAACTGCAAATGCAAGCAGGTGGCGGACGCAGAGACTCAGCAATGATGGAACCATATCCAGTAGCTTTTCGGAGTATATGCACAGTGACATCATATTGGGATATTCCTTATTCACGTTTGGCCTGGGTGAAAGAACTTTCCCAGTTGCAGCTTAATTCTTCTCCAGCAATCACAACTTTGTAGGCTGGCCATGCAGTTGCGCATGCTGAGTATTTGCGCATAGAAAAAACATGTCACCCTTCACGAGGAAGCTAAAGCCTCTGGTTTCTTTGTGCTGCTTGGCCGCTTTGCCGAGGCCATCATCAAGCAGTTCTTCGACAAGAAAGTAGGTGACTTCCTGAAGGCCGCCAAATCACGAGCTGCGAGTGGCTGATCTTGGGCAGTGGCAGCCAGGCTTCCCCTAGCGAGAAGCTGCCAAAAAAAAGCGAAGGGTTTTAAAGAGGATCAAAAGGGCGGCTAAACCAATCACAAGATTGCAGATTTATTTCCAGCAAGAACATGGTACCTTACAGAGATGAGACTTGGCAGCACAATTGATGTGACTTGACTCTGAGCACGATGCGCTGAAAACAGGTTGACGCGGGCAATCTCCGCGTCGACGCCGCCACCGGGCAGTTCGTTTTGAAGAAGGCTCGGGAGCCCATGCTCACACCTCGCCCGCCCGTACCCGCATCGCAGCCGCGTGCAAGGTACAAGGTGTACTGCGTACTGCATTTTTACTTAATTGCTTAGTCGTGGTTGCTTTCTCAGCGGAGCCCAGAGAGGCAAGTAAGAAGCTTTGGAAGGCAGACCCCCAAGTCTGCACAGGCTTGATCAAGGGAAGGCGCAAAAAACAAGCGAGTTGTTCAGACTGCAAAGCTGAGAACTTTCAGGATCGTTGCTGAAACTGCGCTGAGCGAGCGAGCACCGAGCATCGCTTTCTTATCTTTGTCTGGTCTCTTCAATCTTTCCAAATTTCATATTCCTTCTCAAACCCGTACATGGCGGAAGTTTCTCACTGAGTCTGTTTGCTGACTGTGTGCCAAATATGCACGTTTCTTCGTACAATCCATTTTGAGGCATGCATGCCCACATGCATAGGCTACGCATGTACATGCTGATTTTGCACATATATGTGCGACAACCGAACGGGTGAATTGACGACGAGGAGCGCTTGCCTTGACAGCTGGTCACATGAATGGCATGTCGCAGCTCTTGTGCTGCAACTGGGCACCATTTGTCAATGCAGATACAGTGGGATTCATAGAAACAAGCATTCCCCTGAGACGAACACCGTATTCATGCTAAGACCATTCGAATTCGATAACGGGTTGTAGCTCATTTCTCAGACCCTACGCCTGCCACACAGCCGCGGTACTTTGTTTTTAGTGTTCCAACACCTCGTGGTCCACATCGTGCATGCTCTGCGAACCTTGCGCTTCTTACATGTCCGTGCGCAACATGTGCCTTCACATGTACCAATCATGCACGGACTGTTGATCGCGTTCTTCACATGTGCCAAGCCTGCACACACTTTTGTCCGTGTGACTATATAACGCCCGTGTGCTTAACATGTGCCAAGCACGCACGCACTGCTGTCCGTGTGCTGGACATGTTCCAAGCACGCACGCACTCTTGCCCGCGTGCTTGACATGTGCCAAGCATGCATGCACTGTTGTCCGTGTCCTTTGCACGTGCCAAGCATGTACGCACTGTTGTCCGTGTGCTGGACATGTTCCAAGCACGCACGCACGCTTGCCCGCGTGCTTGACATGTGCCAAGTATGCATGCACTGTTGTCCGTGTCCTTTGCACCTGGCAAGCATGCACGCACTGTTGTCCGTGCGTGCGTGGGTGTGTGTGTGTGTGCTGGACATGTTCCAAGCACGCACGCACTCTTGCCCGCGTGCTTGACATGTGCCAAGCATGCATGCACTGTTGTCCGTGTCCTTTGCACGTGCCAAGCATGCACGCACTGTTGTCCGTGTGCTCAATATGTGCGACGCATCCACGCACTGTTGTTCGTTGTGTACATGTGCCAAGCATGCAGGCACTGCTGTCACAGTTATGCAAGAAACACACTTGCGGTTTTTGACCGGCATACACATGCAATGTGTATTTGCGTATGTATGAATGTCCGAAGGTGGAATATAGCTCCATAATTTTCCAGCAATAGATTGATGCACATATTCAGCTCAGCAGCAATAGGATTTGATCCCTGTTGGGGCGTAAGACGGTAAACAGTGTCTAAGGAAAACAAGCAAATCCTGTAGATAAGTCAAAGGCTCCCTCCCCGTCATCCCCAGTTGAGACCCCCAGCATCCCTCGTCGCCCGTGCCAGGGTGGAATCGAGCCCCAGATGCCCAGAACAGACTCACACCTTCGCTAAACACAAAGAAGATCTGGTCCCAGAAGCTGTGTAAGTAATCCCCACGTGCGCATGTACTGTTCGTAGCCGCCATGGGATGCTGATGGTGTCAATTTAATAGTTTACGTAGTTTGGCGTGGGAGTTTTGGCTGTTTGCGCGTGTTCTACGCATTCCGTCGTTCCCCGGCACCCTGTGAAGAAGGGGTGGGTGGATTATTAGCGGAGCCTGAGCTCCGGTTCGGTCCTTTGCGGTTCCTCGGGCTCAGTCCTTTTCAGTGCTCTTCGGCGCTCTTCAGAATCCGGGCCCAAAAGTCGTACCAAACGCTGAGGAAGGAAGTGAAAGAGCAGACATCGGTGACATTTTGCGGATTTGTGCAAGTTGAGTCTTGGTTCTTGCTTTAGTATTGGGCTTCCCAATGCAGCGGGATTTGCGGTCCGAGGGCGGGGAAAGCGCCAAGCATTCTCACTAGTTTAATATTGGGTTAGAGTTGGCGTATTTAAATTCTGAATTAAGTGTTGCAGACTTGGGAGTTTCCGGGAAACATTTATTCATGATTGTCATTGTGATTACTGTTCGGGAGATCATGCACATGCCGCCTTGCGTATGCCCATGCACATCTCTATCCACACGCGCACTACGCACGAGGCCTCCATCGTCGGCCAAGCCTTCGATGGCCTGCACCTGCCTGTGACGCTACGAGGAGGTTTCATCGATGAATTGCCGGGGTGCCCAGATGCCCAGCTGGTTGCTCTCGGGCGGGACCTGGGTGCTGCCAGCGAAGAGAGGAGCAAGCGACCCGACTCTTGAAACATGGAAACTGAGAGACCGTCACATTTGCCAGAGCATGTAGCAATTGGCAACCAGTTTGAGGGTTCACCTCTGAGACAAATGCAGTGCCTTGCAGGTCAATCCATTTGCATCTTGATGTCTTCAATCGTGGCGGCAATGCATCGCGCTCGGAGATTTCTGCATACCGTGGATTCCCCAAGTACTCAGAATCCCCACGCAGAATCTCCCTGATGTTGTTCTTTCTTCTCGATGGTTTATTTGGCACCTACACCTAGCGTTACAAGCGCTAGCGCGCCGTTTTCTACAGCCGCATTCAAGACAAGATTGGACCTGCAAGAACAACAATATCGAAACAAACTAGTAGCTTGACGCCACCTTTCATGCTGTACCTTTAAACCTTTAAACCATACATATAAGCTGCCGAAAGAGTTCAGGAGCTTGGCGCTTGGCATGATTGTGTCAGGTCTCCCTCCAGATTCTCATCAAGAATGTTTTCCTGCTCTTCGGCCCGCAAACGACAGATTGGTCCTATGACCATGTGAAGCAGGCAGGAAGACTTTGCCAGCGTGTTGCGAATAGGATCACCAAGAGGCCAGTTGTCGCCATGCAGAACCATCCAGGGTAGGTTCTAAATTGCAACTCGAGCTAGAGGCAGAAGGTGTCACATCACTAGCTATTTTAAGAACTCCTGGATTGCGCAAGCTGCCATGCGCAAGTCGCCAGTGCAAAATGCGCCAGTGGTTTGTGTGAGAGGCCTGGTTGAATGTGCAGCCTTTTCGTCGAAACCAATTTGCGTGATTTCCATTATGAGTCCGCCGCAGTGCAAATCGAAGATCGTGGACTTGGTCATGAAGATCCTTGATCCTTGGCCAATGAGGTTTCGTTTTACCACGCTGCCACTTGCGTTGAATAAGCTCCTGTCACTGAACTGGAAGCCTGTGGAGCTTGTCACATCCTTGGCACATAAGATCAACGTGCATGGCCTGTATGGCAAAGAAGTGAATCGCAGTAACAGCCTTGCCAAGTTGAGTCCGCCAAGGAGCTGAAGCCCGCAAAGAAGCGCCGAGCAGCTGAGGAAATGCTGGGGGGGTTGGAACATGCACATAAGATTGTTTCACTGCCCCACACCACTACTTGGTCACAACCTCCGGCAGATTCAGCTGTGCATGTTTCCCGCCGTTTGCCGAAAAAACTCAAATGTCAGTCCTTTGGTCGAAAAACGCTGTTGCACAGCAACAGTCTCGTTTCAGTTTTGGCGGGAAACACGGTCGGGGAAAGTCGCCCTTTGGTCGGGGAATGTCGCCGTTTGGTCGGGGAAAGTCAAAGTTTCGCCTTTGTGGATTTGTCCGAGAAGAGCAACAAAGTGGAAAGTGCCCGAAGACACAAACAAGTGTCGCCTGTCTGAAAAAGAAGCTTTTGAAAGACGCCTCAGATGAAAGACGCCTCAGAATCAGCAGCCCGTTGCCTCTGCCACTTCTCACCTGAGGCATGCCGCTGAATTCGCAGCAATGCAACTCGGAATAGGGGATTCTTCGTCCATCATCAGTGCCTCAACTCATCCGCGTGCCCAAGCTTCGGCATCCCTGCCATGGAGCAGAGTTTCAAGCTCGGCCCTCACGACACCCCCCACTTCGCCAGCTCAAAGCCGGGCCCTTCCAGCAGAAAACATCTTCATTGAGGATCCCGGTGGCGCTGGAGGCCGGCGGCTCTGGACCGGAGAGATCTGCCATGGAGCCTAATGCTCCAGCAAAATGCCATGGAGCCAAGAAAGGTAGGCATCACTTACAAGTCTTCCAAAAGCAACATGAGCCTGATGCGAATGAGCACACCCTCGTTGATGAGGAATCGACCATGAGAGGGTTCTGGCTGTGGATCAAGATACTCCCAATCGATTGAGACAGCAACATTCGTCGACATATCGCATGCTACCGACTTGAACTTAACATCCTGTTGGCACATCCTGAAATGAGGAATCTCGCAAGAAAGACTGCATTAGACGCGAGTGCCATGACGCCTGTGAGTGGGCGTGCTGCAAGTGCTGCGCTTGTTATTGCTGCATTATTGCCTTTGGTATCGAAGTTGCCCTGCGTTTGTCGGAAGCCTGTTGGTGAAGAGGAGCAAGCTGGTACAATCTGGCGGGCATCCGGTTCGTAGAAGAGACAGTTACAAAGAAGAAACATCAGAGCAGGAAGAAGTGACCTACGTGTTTCCCAACTCGGTCACCAAGGAATGGCCTGGGCTCGAGCACAGAAAGAGCAAAGTCGCTCGACAGCTTCCAACTGTTCACAGCTTGGGTATATCAGGCGCTTTGTGTCTGTGAAGCACAACGCCCGATTTGCCCACGACCTTCGTGCGATTGCAAGAATCAACCAGTATGGCGACGCCAATGTTTGTGAACTTTCACCACTAAGCTTTGCCCACCACTTCAATTTGCTTCGAGTGCGGGTGGTTGAAGGCAGGAGCAAGTCCGCGGGCTTCCAAATCGGGTCATCATCGTGGTTGTCGTGGTTGTCATCATCAGCAGCATCAGCATCATCAGCTGTAGCACATGAGGCACTTAACTTGAGCAATTTTTCGGGAGACGAAGCCACGGGTTTTGCACTGTGCAGCATAACGCTGAGCTTTGCGTGGCACCGTGAAGCAGGGCTCGATTCTCCTTTATCATCAGTGCTTCCAAGCAATAGCGGCATACCCACACAGCATGGCCAGCAGGAAACAATAGTTAAAGTTAAAGGGTATAAACCCATATGGCTGTGGCTCAAATAAATGTACCAAAATGGCACCTTGGTAAATGGAACCAAAGATTAAAACCTGCGTAACCGTAGCTGTTTAATTTTGAGCCGCACCCATATATGGTCCCGGGCTCGGTTCCCAGTCCCCCCCCCCAATGGTATCCCCCCCCCCCCAGAACCCAGACCCTCACGAGAAGCCCTGCTACTGCGGTCCCCAAACCCCAGCCCCTTCACCCCCTAAACCCACACCTCGGCACGCCCTGCGCCCAAACCAACCCTAAACTAAGCCTAGACCAACCCTAAACTAGCTCGAACCACACATCTTTAAACCAGCACTTGACACGTTCTGAACACACTCTAAACCAAGCCGGAACCAACTTAGTCAACCCTAAACCAACCGTAAACCACAACCTTTTACCAACTTTAAACACATATCTTAAACCAACACTAAGCACACTCTAATCCAACCCTAAGCCATCCTAAACCACTACAACTAGATCAACCCTAAACCCAGTCTAAACCACTACAACCGCCCCACCCCCCCATGGTATGGTATGGGGGGGGGAGGCGGGGTTGGGGGGGGGTCCGTTCAAAAACGTTGGCCCTATCGGCAAATAAACCCTAGACTTTTTCCCGATCCTCATTTACTGGCAGGGTCGTCTTTCATTTTAATATAGCCTCTACTGCACCCGATGCTTGCAACAGAAAAGTCACCCACCACGACTCCACAGGGGGGGGGAGGGGGGGCCCGGAAACATGATTTTTATCACAACCTCTGAACCCTGCCCCTCCCGGAAGGTGGGTGGGACCCCAGGACCATAGACACGGGACCATTTATATATTATATATATACACACATGTATGATACTTTTTGGGGGTGGGGGTGGGGAGGGGGTAGTGGTTTAGGTGGGTGGTGGAAACTATCCTAGAGTATTGTGCTTTGCATTGCATACATCTTGGCATTGTGCTTCCCGTTTTATCATGGCATCCGAAGAGAATTGAAGCAGGAGACAGCCACCGGGTGGCTCAGCGATATTCAGACCCGCATCAAGCAAGACCTGATGAAGAAGGTGGCTGAGATGATCGAGGCGATTTGGGCCTTGTGAGTGTGTCACAGGCATGTCCCTTGTGTTGTAATGAATACCCCCCTGTCTAGCTAGGAGCGGATCCTTCTCTTTGGGAACCTTCAATCCACTAGGTTGATGAATCCGTCGGCATGAACCTAAAAACTTCAGTGGCCAGGTGAACATCGCCAACTTCCACGTGCGGTTTGAGGACTTGCCGAAAGTGCGCCATGATTGCACCGCTAGCTGTCCAGGACTCGGTGACGCAGCCAGTGCCCTTTGCCTGCGGCTTTAAGCTGGGCTATGCCGCGGTCTTTTCCAATGAGGCGCGGTATGCTGCTGATGTTCATGCTAGTCCGTGCAGAACTTGGACTCTCATCGGTTCAGGACAACAGCTCCCAACGGACAACTGGCTACTGGCGGGTGCGCTGCATAGCTTGTGCAAGTGGCAGGTCAGTCAGTCAATTGAGCTTGTCCAGACACCAAAGAAAGAAGCTTGTTCAGAGCAGTAGATGCAGCCCTCCCGACACGTTGTCTCACAAGAAGCCGCCAGCTCCAATGGAAGCCAACTTTTCTTGCGGAAGGGGACGGCTGCCATCCTTGACGTTTTAGTCGACACTGCTGACACTATCCCGGGCCAGCATACCGTGGACAACCTGGCGGATCCGCTCTTTTGTCAGCCGGGCACCCGGCGTAGGAACTGGTGCCAATTGGGAGAGACCGGCCAGGCGTTGTCCAACACCGTCTATGATGAAACATAGCTTTATTCGTCCTGGGTCAAAATCATGTTTGAGGGTGCAGTTTCCAGTTTTCTCATCACTACAACATGACGTGAACATAGGTCAAAAGGACACCAAGGGTCGTGAAAGCTATAGCTTTGGCGATGTCGGGGAAAGCTGGAATGATGCCTTTGAGGGAGATGATTGGTGCACCACCATTCAAGCTGGGAGCCATCTTTGAAGATCTTGGCGGAAGTGCCTGGCTCAAGTAGCGCTTGGGGTTTCCTTCTGCCTAGGCGGGGTGGCGTTGGCACAGCCACGCACAGATGTCACTGCCAAAACCCCCTGGTAGTCAAAGCAATCGGGACTTTCGACCGTGGTAGGATTGTTAAGGGAACCATGACTCCATGAGCCCCAATGACCATGGGGATTGATGGCACAAGACTTCGATGGCACAGCGCAGGTAGTATGGGCCTCTCTTTCGGTCGACTCTGGCAGCTGATATGGGGCCCCAAGGAGGTCAATGTCCTGATGCTGGGCCTGGATGCAGTGCCTCGGACGAAGCAAAATGGGTTTGTGTCAACATAGAGGGCATCAACAAGTAGTTGGTTTCCCAGTGCCAGTGGTTTCCCGGCCAAGCCCCAAAAGGGTACGCTCAAAAGCACTGCCCCACACGGGAGCCTTGGACTGAAAATGATAAGCCCCAGTTCGATGAATCGGGGTCCTTCACGATTGTGGGGAACACCACCTAGTAATTCACCAGATTGCTTAATCCAGCTCGACATTGCAACATATGGAGGAACTAGGCCTGAGAGAGTTAGCAAGAGCCCACTGACAATAGAGTTTGGCATGGACAGATTGGAGCAACCAACTTATTGCCATGGCAACATACATCGCAGATCTTCAGACGCTTTCTAGGGAAGACTTGTTCCGGAAACCGCATGCCACGTGCAAGGGACTGTCACATCCAAGTTCCAGGCTGGCAAGACTACCATCCTGTACAAGCTGAAGATTGGAGAGGTTCTCTCGAGCTTCGGCTAAAATGTGCCGCAACATATTGCTTCTTCCCCGAGCTTGAATCGCAGCATATGAGCATTGTTGTGGTCAAAGTTGGCTGGCGAGACAGGGTTTCAGCTCGAACTCCAAATCTGCACGAACTCTTTTCACAGAATTTTAAGACAGACAACAGCCAATGCGCACGTTATCCACATGGAAAGCGCTCCAAACACAAGCTGGCCAATTTAGTGAGAGTTGTGCAGAGGTATGGCCCGTCAGTCCCCTTTCTGGACCCTGGCGCCCGGGAACAAACCGAAACTCACAGGACCGTCCCGACCATCGGCTTCAACGTGGAAACAGCCGCTCGCCAGCATGGAGTGCTTCAGAGACCTTGAGGCGTTGATGCTGGGCAAATCTGCTACAGCTGCTACAACCATCCCGCTCGAGCACATGACGTCGCCTTGACTCTGGTTGCGTCGGAGGTCCAATACGGCAACCTCAGCCTGTGCGTTTGGGACGTGGGCGGTGCGGCACTCGGCACTCGGCACGGCATCAGATGAGCGAAGCCGCGGGACGGGGCACAGGCCAAGAGAAGCTCCGAAACCTCTGGCGGCACTACTACAAGGCACGTTCAGGGCAGAACAGGCGGAAGGAAGCTTTGTCGATGCTGGTGGCTCACATTGGGAGAGCACTTGTATAACTTGTGGAACTGTGGTTTCCATAAATGAAGGCCCATGTCATTGCCGGCTTTTCAAGAGTACGGTGCTGAAACCGACTCTGCCTGCCATGGCTCATTGCATTGAGTGTGCTTGACTTTGCAGGGTGGCAATGCCTTGATCTTTGTGCTGGATAGTGCAGATCATGAAAGGCACGGCAAGTCGGGAGCTTGAAAGACATTGCAAGCGAGCTGTGGGCTTCTCCCTGAGTTGGGGTTCCTTCCATTTGGTTCAGAACATCCTTTTATTTTTCCCCAGTTTTTTCAAGGGACCCGATTTCACACATACATTCCCCGTTTTTCCCAGGGGACGAGCAAAACACGCAGATGGGTTCGCTGGCTTTCTGAGCAGGCTTCCAGCAGCCCGCGAAGCCCTCCAAGCTCTCCTGCGCGAGGAGGAGAGCTGGTTGGGCCGGGCCTGGAAGCGAAAGGGAGCCAAAGGGAGCCGGTTTCAACCCAAGGGCTGTGGGTCAACAAAAATCGGATAAGCCGAAAATGGGGGTTGCCCTGGTGAATGGAAGCCAGGATATCGGTTGAGACATATATATATATATATATGTATATAGTTTAAAGGGTCGACGCCTGGTCAACACCCTGTTACGTGTTGGTTGGCACGGTCACAGACCGCGACGGCGTAGGGAACTCCGAGGATCATTCATTGTGAGGGCCGCAGCAAGGACGCCAATGCCCATCTCAAAGAGTTTTGACCAATTCGCATTCTTTTCTTCAACAGCGCGAGGGCATATGGTCGGCTTTCGTCACCAAGGCGGTGCATAGAGATTATCACTTCAAGCCATCCCTTGAGGGCCAGCTGAGGCTCGATGCCCGAAGTCAAATGACATGACATGACATCGGAGAGGCCTCTCGGTGCGGTATGTGAAGCAGCAGGCAACTCCATGCACAGTCTCAGGAGCTGCATGACGCTCCGGTGCTCGTGCTGGCCAACAAAAAGGACCAATGTTGGTGAAAGAACCGAGAGATTTGCAGGGAGTTGCACACCTCAGGTGTGGCGTGTCAGCTGGAGTGAGCACAGGGTAGATTAACCAATACATTCCCTGCATGCATTCATCCATCCTTCCCTTCCCTTCCATTCCATTTCGTGTCATGCCATTTTGGTTTTATTCATTTCACTCATTTCATTCATTTCATTCATTTCATTCATTTCATTCATTTCATTCATTTAATAACTCATGTCATTCATTTCAATCATTTCAATCATTTCAATCATTTCAATCATTCATGCCATTCATTTCATTCATTTCATTCATTTCATTCATTTCATTCATTTTACATATTTCATTTGTTTTATTGATTTGCATTCCATTCCGTTCCATTCCATTCCGTTCCATTCTGTTCAATTCCGTTCCATTCTTTCATTCTGTCATTCTTTCATTATTTCATTATTTCCGTCTTTCCATCTTTATTCGAGCATTCGTTTGTTTGTTTGTTCGTTCGTTGTTCGTTCATTCGTTACTTGCTTACTTTCGAATCCGTTCCATTCCCTTCCAATCCATTCCATTCCCTTCCATTCCAATCCATTCCATTCCCTTTCCTTCCATTCCATTCCCTTCCATTCCATTCCCTTCCATTCCATTCCATTCCCTCCCTTCGTTCGTTCATGTATTCTCCAGGAGTCCATTCATTCATTTTATTCGGCTTGGGTTCGGCGCATTTGCTGCCGTCATCCAATTCCGGGAAGAGCGCAGGTTTCACTGATCTCAGCCATGCGTGCTCGCATCAAGGATTTGCTTGCCAAGTCACCAAGTCACAATTCTGGCGGCCGGATTGTTTTGCGCTCACTCTGCCTCGCCAAGGCCTTCAAGAGAGATGAGTCTCGCTCGAATGCATTGGCTCAGCTTTCGACTTCACGACGTCAGAGTAAAACAGAACCACGCTCTGTTGTTGCAGAATGCAAACATGATGTTGAGCCACTGGCTGGAAATAATGCGCTTCTTAGGTTTCAGCCAGAAGCTTTCACATGACATGCCAACAGAAGTAGATGATCCATAGATGATGCCTATGCACCCATGGCTTCGAAAGCTGGGCCACTTGGAACAAAGCAGACTTGCCCAGTCTCGCGCATTGATGGGCTCACGGTGAAGGTGGAGGCTTTTACCAGTCAAGGCGATATTCCCAACACTACCAGCTGCACGTTCCCTTTGAACGCTTCAGCTGGGCTAGGTCGGAACTCTGAAATGATGATGTAAACTCTTGTCCACTGCAAATCAGCAGGGAAAGCAACTTGTTTCGGTGGTAAGGCCCCCAACGTCTACGTGGAACTTGACACCACCTGCGCCGGAGTAGGTTCCCTATACCATCTCAAAGGGTCCAATCAGCCCAATGCCTCGGCTGATTTCGCCGGCGAAATCGGGCTGAGGCCCGGAGCTGGAGTGCCTGGTAAGGCGGACTGGGTATTGAACCATCAGATTGACAGTGGGCTTAAAAAAAGGTTTGGATTTGTGATCGCACCTGTCAGGCGCTGAGCCGCTTGCAGCACTGGCAGAAGGGAGCCTCCGACAAGTGGCAGATCCTGCAGCTGGCGCGCGAGGTTGTGGCGGCGCTATGGATGCCTACGGTGCCATTTGACGGCAGGGAGGGTTCCAAGGTGGCACTCTACAACAAGCACATGTTGCACAACGTTTGCAATGTGTTCGCAATGCGGTGCAATGCAATTTGATGTGTTGGGACGTGTATGTAATGTTCTGTGGTGTAGTTGTAAATGCAATATGATGTAACGCCCCGGTATGTAAAGATGAATTAGGTTTGCGTTCCGCCAGATTTCGGCTTGCGGGTTATGGCCACTGGCCACTCCTCCGAAGGAGTGTGCCAGTGCGACTTGTGCCTGACCCTTAGCAGGGTCAGGGACCTGTGCCGAGGGTCTAGCTCCTACTTTTTCTGGAGCCGGGCCCTCGAGCGTGTGAGGTTGCTGCAGGGGGAGATCCTGGACCTTCGGGATCGGGATCACTGGTTGTCAACCCAGCCCCCTGCAGCAACCCCTCCTGGGACGGGAGGGGTAGGAGGTGCTCCTTCCGAGGGAGCATCTCCAGCGGGAGCTCGAGCTCTTGAGGGAGGACCGGGGGACCTGGCAGTCCCCCCGGCCTCCGACACAGGTTCAGCGGCAGAGGCTGCTGGGGCCAAAGAGGCCGGTGAGGAGAGAGTGAAGGAGAAGAAGAAAAGGAAGAAAGAGGAAAAGAGGGAGAAGGAGAAGAAAAGGAAGAGGTCTAGGTCATCGAGGGGGAAACGTGAGGAGAGCGTAGAGGTCACCAGGAGTCCGGGAGGAAAGGAATCGAAAAGAGGAAGGGAAGAGTTTCCGTGGCACCAGGTTGGAGGGTCTGTGGGGGTCAAGGAGGAGCCCGCCGCGAGCGAGGACGAAGAGGAGCGCCCAAGAAAAGCCAGACATCGGACCCCCACCTCTCCGGTGTCATCAAGCAAGGAGGATAAAGCGAGGAGGCATAGGAGCACTTCGAGTGAGGGGCACATCAGGCGGCTTATTGCAAAGAGCAAGGAGGCCACTGAGGAACGGGCTGAAGGTGAAGAGAGGAGAGAGGAGGCATCAGACAGCAGAGAGAAGGAGGAGATCAAGAGGAACCTCAGCCGGTCCCCTTTACGGAGGCTTTCGGGGGGCTTCATCGAGGACCTGCTGATCCGGCCCCGAGAGGAGTACAGAGGTGAGGACAGGAGAGGAAAGAACAAAGGGCGTAAGAAAAGAGAGCAGCAGAGGAGGTTCAGAGAGCGCTTTGGTGGAGGAAAAGGAAAAGGTGGTGGAAAGCACTGGGGAGGCCGAGGAGATTGATGCCTCCGAAGGTGGGCGGCAGAAGAGGAGCTGCTAAGGCTGAAGCGGCTGCGAAGGGAGAGCTAGAGCCCTTGCCCGGCTGCCGGTGGCTCCTCCTAGGGTCCGAAGGAGACCAGCTGGGGAGGAAGAGAGAGAGGATCCGGCCGTGTTGAGGAGGCCGGCTGGTAGACAGGTGGCTCCAGTTGAAGAGAGGTTTGAGAGAGGGGAGAGTGTGAACGTTGTGGAGTTGCCAAGACATTTGATTAGGCCAGGCCAGAGCTTGATCGTGGTTGAAGGCAACTACTGGTAAGCCCCCGTGACGCTATGTGGAACAGTGGAGAGAGTCGAAGAGGACGGAGCAGGGGTCGTCGTGGAGGTTCGGCTGTTGGGCACGGAGAACGAGGACCTCCTGAAGTGGTCGACAGGGAACCCAGCGAGCCGATGCAAGCTGCACATGTGCGGGGACGGTTGCGTGGCAGGCCTATGCGAGGACGGGCTGGTCCACGTGAAGAAAGTCAAGCTTCGCCTCCCAGGCGCAGGGGAGGCGTGGCTGGACAACCTGGTGGGGCATGTGCCGTTTCAGGTGGACGACATGGCGGCCTTGAGAGAGAGGGGCAACGAGCTGGACAAGGAGGATTTGAAGGGTGGAAGAAAGAGCAAGAGGGTAAAGGAAAAGGAGACAGGAGGTATGGAGAAGAAGAGGGCGAGAAGCGAGTCAAGCTCTTCAACCAGCTCATCCAGCCGGAGGAGAAAGAAGAAGAAGAAAAAGAAAAAGAAGGCGAAGAGAGGAGTAAAGGTCGAAGCAACAAAGGAGCTGAGCGCCGTGTTTGGAAACGCCGGGATGGACCCGGATGTCAAGGTGAGGAGACAGGTGGTGAGGAAGGTAAAGAAAAGCCTGAGGCTGCTGCAGAGACAGATGGACACCTCCGATCGGGAGTCTTCGGGAGAGGAGTCGACAGAGGAGGAGGACGCGGGGGTGTTCGAGGAGGCGCAGAGGATCAGGAGAGTTGGAGTAAGAGGCCCAGGAGTTTTGGCAGCGGCGTCCATCAACGAGATGAAGAAGTCGTTGGTCGCGGCTTCAGGGCAGCTGTGGGGCCAAAACAGAGCTTTGGCGCCGGTGGGAGTGCACTATTTCAGGGTTCTGCCAGGCACCTTCTCCGCGGGCTTCCTTTATCGCGATCGCAGCCTCCGCCCGGGTTGCTACCTGAGCTGTCTCCAAGGGGCACAGCTCCATCTTCTGAGCAGTCTGCCACGGCATCCCCTGAGAGACCTGCTCCAACGATTTCAGGCGCTGCAGCAACAGGTCGATCGCCTCGGCGACCCTCCCTTGGGCCAGGAGGTCCGCACCATAGGCCAGGGTGAACGCTTCTCGGGCCATCGCGCCATGGAGTTTCAGCTGAAGCACCGTCCTGGAAAAGGTGCTCCTGGGAGGGAGCAGCAACCGAAGGGTGGTTGGCGAGAGCCAGGAAAAGGACGAGACGGCAAAGGCAAGAGCAAGAAAGGCAAGGAGGAGAAGGGATCAAAAGGCGCGGAGAAGAAGTAAGTAAGGCAGGAGTCAGCCAAGAGGAGAAAGTGCCAGCCTGGAGATCTCCTAAGAATGGGAGAGGTGAGAACCGGACTATGACAGAGGAGGATGAGACCTTGGACCACAGCGTCCCTCGGAAGATGACAGACCGCAAATCAGGAGTGAATGGTGGAAGAATTGAGGTACTGCCGTGCATGATGGGAGCCAATAGCGCTCCTAGCCAGGGGATGTTGCCTCTGTCCTCGGGCCGACGGGAGTAGGAGAGATGCTGGGGGGCCTTACTTTTGGTGAGGGAGCAGTTCATTTGGGAGCATCGCTGTTTCAATATTTGTCTTCAAGCTGCATGACCAAGTCCATTGGCAACATCTTTCCCTTGCCATCAGCCTTTTGCTCCCTCAAGAAACTATTCCCGAACAAGAAGGACGAGGAGTTGAGCATTCTTCAGAACATGATTTGGTCATTGAATCATCTTAATGGCTCCCCAGTGTTTATGGTTGGAGATGGGACCTGCCAACAGCGGCTTTTGGGGGGTCTCATGGATGAAGCGTGCGCCGCTGGTCGGTGGCTGGAAAAGGCGGAGTTCCTGGACTGGGGTGAGTTCTTCAGAGTCAAAGGTGTTGATTATCAAGGAGAAGAGGTCAAAGTTGCACGCGCGGTTTCTTGGGAGATGTTATCCCCTGCATTGCCCTCGGAAGTTGGGACGGTCGCCCTTTCTGACGTTTGTGATGCAGGGTGCAAACATTATGTTGAGAACTTCGAGAACTATCTTCTCCCGGTTGAGGACCAGGTGTTCACGAAAGGGCCAAAGGTCATGGTTCCTCCCGGGGATTGGGAGGAGCTCGCAACAAACCTGGTTCAACGAGGTATTTGCAAAGTTATTGAGGAGTCAGAGGTTTATCACGTTCAGGACAAGCCCTTGTTGAATGGTCTCTTCGGGGTTTCGAAGGGCGACTGGTCAGGCGAGATTGAGGTCCACCGGCTCATCATGAACTTGATACCCTTGAATCGTATTTGTCGGGGTATTGAGGGCGACATTGCTACTCTTCCTTCGTGGAGTTCCATGGGACCACTGTCGCTGGATATCGATGAGGACCTTCTCATTTCAAGCGAGGACGTGAGATGTTTCTTTTACATTTTTAAAGTACCCGTTTCTTGGCATAGGTTCATGGCTTTCAACCGCCCTTTGCCTAAAAGCCTCTGTGAAGGGAAATCTGGTACATGTTACCTGGCGGCGACGGTTCTTCCTATGGGTTTCAAGAATTCTGTGAGCATTGCCCAACATGTACATCGGTATGTTTTGCGGCAGGGCTTGATGAACTCAGGTCGCCTAAATGGAGGGGATCAGGAGTTGAGGCGTGACAAGCCTTTTCCTTCTTCTAGCAACATGTTCCGTATTTGTTTGGACAATTTTGACGAGCTCACAAAGGTGAACAAGGACCTAGCCGCCACGTTGAAGGGAGAGTTGACTCCTACTGTGTTGGCCCTTCAGGAGGCGTATGCAAGATGGAACATCCCAAGGCACCCCAAGAAAGCTGTGGCCCTTCAATCTCAGGCAGAAGTACAGGGAGCTGTGGTTGACGGGGTGCGTGGCGTTGCCAATCCAAAGGTGGACAAGATCCTGAAGTATGTGGTTTTGGGGCTGAAATTAGCCAGTTCTACCTTTAGCACGCAACGACAAGCTCAGATTGTGGGAGGGGGTTTCGTTTATATGACTATGTTCCGTAGGCCCCTCCTTTCGGCGCTGAACCACATATGGTCTTATATCAAGAGCTTCGAAGGTCTGAAAGACGGATCCGTCCCACGTACTCCTGAGTTGGTCAAGATGGAGATCTTGAGGTTTGTGGGTTTAGTTCCCCTTGCACATTTTGATTTCCGTACAGAGATCCAGGGGATGGTTACAGCCAGTGACGCTTCGTCAACGGGGGGAGGCGTAACCCGGAGCAAGGGCCTGAGCCCGTGGGGAGTTATAGCCTCCCAAAGGCCACAGCGAGGTGACCTTCCTGAACCCTTTGATTTTTGCGGGGTGGTGACCATTGGGCTCTTCGATGGCATTGGTGCACTTCGAGTTGCGGCGGAGGCCTCGCGGCTGCCATTGCTGGGTCACATTGCTGTCGAGAACGCAGAGGCCAGGAGGGTTACAGAATCCAAGTACCCTGCCTCCCTTATGTGGGAGGATGTTACTACGGTGGATGCCGAGGTGGTAAAGGGTTGGGCCACTCATTTTTCGCAGGCAAGTTTGATCGTCGTGGGAGCTGGGCCCCCGTGCCAAGGTGTCAGTGGACCTTAAAGACGAAAGGTCGTGCTTGTTCGCCCATGTTCCTAGGATACTGGAACTGGTTAAACAGGCTTTTCCCTGGTGTCAAGTTCGCCTTCTTATGGAGTCAGTTGCCTCAATGGACGACACGGATCGTCTCCTTATGTCAGCATCTGTGGAGCTATCACCCGTTCGAATTGATGCAGCAGGAGTTTCAGTCGCACATCGACCTCGACTTTACTGGTTTGATTGGGAGGTCCCTGACATGCCAAACGTTCATAGGAAAGACGGAGCCGTGGTTGACATCGAGCTTGACGCCTCTATTGACCCCAGTATTTATTTAGAACCTGGATGGTCCATGAGGGGAACTGAGAAACTACCGACCTTTACCACATCTCGACCTCGAAATTTCCCTGGGCATAGGCCGGCGGGACTCAACAAGTGTTCCCCTGAGGAGCGTCAGAGATTGGGAAGACGATTCTTTTCGTTTCCCCCCTTACCAGTACAGGACTTGTTACTGTCTTTTCAACAAGGCTGGTGAGGTTCGTCTGCCCAATGTACGAGAGCGAGAGGCAATGATGGGGTTTCCCATCAACTACACTGAGAACTGCCTCCCGAAAAGTGGTTCAACTCCCACACAAAAGACTGATACGCGGCTCACGCTTATTGGCAATTCGTGGAACGTGACAGTCATCACTTTTCTTTTGAGCTGCTTGGGATCAGTATTGGGTCTATGCCCGCAATTGACCCCTTCAGACGCAGTGGAGGCTACAAAGCCTGGCACAGGACGCAACTTTATGGATTTTTTGCAGCGACCCCCCCTATCGTTTTCCCGAAAAAGAGGGTCGAAGGAGGAGGAGCTCACTCTCGCCAAGAAATTCCTCAACCATGTCAGTTTGAAGGGAGAGGATATTCTAGTCCACTCGTCCGCTGAGGAACAGTTGAAGTTTCATAGGTTGCGGGCTAGCATCCCTTCGCAGTGTTGGAGGTGGGTGACTGTTGCTGGGTGGGGTTGGAAAGGAGACCCCGAGCACATTAATTGCCTGGAGCTCCGGGCCATTTTAACCAGTGTCAGGTGGTGGATTGAGAAACGCAAAGTGGCTCGTGCCAAATTTATTCACTTGACGGACAGTTTAGTATGCATGCATTCCCTTGCCCGAGGGCGTACCAGCAGTCGCAAACTTCGCAGAACTTTGACCCGCATCAATTGTCTTCTTTTGGCCTCCCGTTGTTTTCCGGTGTGGGCGTATGTCCACACGTCTCAGAATCCAGCCGACCGACCGAGTCGGCGTAGTGTCCGGAAGAAATGGGTAAAATGAGCCCTAAATGCGTTGAAGGGAGAACCAAAGAAGACAGGGTCAAAATTCGCAAGCGACTTGGAAGTTTAAAACAAATCACAGTTCAGCCAGCTACTCGTGTCCGGTATGACCGAGCTTTGAAAGGATTCTTTTCCTTCCTCAAATTTAATGGGAAGGTTCTTCCGACTGATCAATCCTTCTTGGATGAGTTGGTCGGCGAATATTTGGAACATTTATGGGCAAATGGTGAAGGCAGGGCCCTGGGGTCTGATACTTTAGCCGCCATACAAGATGCGCAGCCCCAGGTACGAGGCAAGCTCCAGCAAAGCTGGAGGCTTATGAAGACTTGGGTTTCTAATGAAATGCCACATCGCGCGCCTCCAATTTCCGAAGATATCCTTCACGCGCTAGTTGGTCTGGCGCTTTTCCGGAAGGATCCGCTTTTTGCCCTTTCACTCCTTGTCGGCTTCTATTCCATGTTGAGGACTGGCGAAATTTTGGGTATAATGAAATTCCATGTTTCTCCGGGAGTTGGATTTACTCCCGCAGTCATTTCATTTGGTCTTACCAAGGCTGGTAAGCGGCAGGGTGCCGCCGAAAGCGTCACCGTGTCAGTCGCGGATGTCGTTCGTCGACTCTCACAGTGGAAGGAGTCTTCGGTGACTCCCGTCAACTTGTGTCCCGCGCCCCATAAGTGGCGTCAGAAGTTCGCGCAATATCTCAAGGATCTGCATTTGGACGCTTTGGAATTTCGTCCATACAGTTTAAGGCGAGGCGGGGCAACCTTTTGGTTTCGTAAACATGGGTCTTTGGATAAGATTCTTGTCCAGGGACGTTGGCAGGCGCAGAAGACCGCCCGTATTTACCTCAATGAGGGGTTAGCCATTCAGGCTGAAATGAAAACACCCAACCATCCGGATGTGGGGGTGTTCAAAAACCAGTATCTGGCCGCGGTCAAAGCATCGTTGCCGAAATTTGAGCATGCCAAAGGCAGGACTGGGGGACGTGGAAAGAAGGTCAAAAGTGAGGTCGAGGGGTAATCCGACCCTTTTCAAAACCGCCCTGAGGGCAGACGGCGGTTGGAGTTTTAAGGAGTCGAGGGGTAATCCGACTCGAAAGACTCAACCCCCTTTTAGTTTCTGGGCTTGGCCAGACAAAGTGGGGTGGTCTTTAATCAAGGCTGGGGCTGGGGCTTACCTGGGCTTGGCCAGGAAGACCCCGGGGTCTTGAACAACCTACTGGGAAGAGGTGTTTAGTATTTAATGCAGGTTTCAAGTTTCAATTTTTCAGACAAATCTGGTCTTGCAGCGCGGAAAAGAGCAAGCCAGAATGAATCTTTGATGTAACGCCCCGGTATGTAAAGATGAATTAGGTTTGCGTTCCGCCAGATTTCGGCTTGCGGGCCACACCCTCCCGCCCAGTGGAAGTGAAGGTCAAAAGTGAGGTCGAGGGGTAATCCGACCCTTTTCAAAACCGCCCTGAGGGCAGACGGCGGTTGGAGTTTTAAGGAGTCGAGGGGTAATCCGACTCGAAAGACTCAACCCCCTTTTAGTTTCTGGGCTTGGCCAGACAAAGTGGGGTGGTCTTTAATCAAGGCTGGGGCTGGGGCTTACCTGGGCTTGGCCAGGAAGACCCCGGGGTCTTGAACAACCTACTGGGAAGAGGTGTTTAGTATTTAATGCAGGTTTCAAGTTTCAATTTTTCAGACAAATCTGGTCTTGCAGCGCGGAAAAGAGCAAGCCAGAATGAATCTTTATATATATATATACATATATATATATGGTACCCCCCCCGTGGATCTACCTTCCTTGAGAATTCACTGGTATGTGCAGTGTTGCGTGCCTTTTTGGGGGCTTTGGGGAAAGCAGCAAACACAAGGCGCATTTCCAGAGCCAGTCGGGTTGGATCTACCTCGGTCCTATTCCTAAGCTGAGGCTTTGTCAGAAGATGCAAATTAACAGCTATGTTGGAGCCACTGGCCCAAAAGTGAAAGCGCAAAGAAGTATAATTTTACAGCCAATGACCCAAAGTTAGAAAGTAAAAAAAAGTAACAAGTAAACAAGTAAGCAAGTACAAAAGTAAGAAAAGTAAAATTCTGGAGCCAATGACCCAAAAGTAAAAACCAATTAAAATATCATAAAATAAAATAACAAGTAGAAAACAAAGAGTAAAATATTTCAGTTCATGGTCAAAGCAGTTTGCTTCAGGACCATGGGCTGATTTGTTTTAGTTTACTTTTTTGTTCTTCTTTAAATTACCTTTTTACTTTTTACTTGTTTGCGTTTACTTTTTTTACATGTTTTTGACTTTTTTTTTTTGGGTCATTGACTCCAGACATTTACTTTTACTTCTTTACCGTTTTGCTTTTGAGTCTCTGGCTCCAGAAATTGACTTTAATTGCTCTTGGGTCATTGGCTCCAGAACTTTACGCTTTTACTTTTGGGCTATTGGCTCCATAATTTCGCTTTTGTATTTTGACCTTTCCAAGCTGCCGGTTTGCATCTTCTGACCTGATCTTAGAATGGACAGGTTTAGGGTGTAGGGTTTGGGGGTTTATTAACTCACGTTTATAGGAATCGGACTTATTTCTCGTAATTGGTTGTTCAATGAATTTCATTGGAAACATGCTTGTTTGTTCAAAAGACACGGCTTTTTGTTCCAGTTTAGTGTTTTTTGCTTGGAATTCAAAATATTCGATAAGGATTAAACATCAAGCAATTCAATTAGAATTATTGTCACAAAATAGATCTGAACGATGCCGTTTACAAGATCTGTTTCTAGGCTTGTGTTTGTTCAATATTCTCATTAGAATTGACATGGAACTTAATAATGAACACACCCTAGTAGAGTTTCTAGATTAAATATATTTTTAGTAGGATTTCCTTGTCGAACCAGATGCGTAGTCAAATTCTTATTTGAACCTAGATGTCAAATGGGTTGATTTGTTGGCATAGGTTCAATTGAATTTAATAGGTACATAACTTTATTAGAATATCTAGCTTTAAAACGAATTTACATAGTGTGTGTGTGCGTGTGTTCTTTTGTTAAAGGTGTTTAATGATTGGAGTTCTTAAGATAGATGTTCAAAAGGATGTCTTTTCCATGATTATTTCTTCAATTTTCTAATTGGACCTCAAATAGAAATTGAAAGTGAACAAGACCTAACTTAATATAATGTCTAGACTTAAATATGATTTGATTACACTTTCCATTTTGAAGAACATTGGTAGATTTGCATATATATATATATATATATATATATTTTAACGCCTCCGGCTCAGGCCGCCGACATTACAGGCCTGCTTTCTTATTTGCGTCCCTTTGGAATTGTCCCCTTGCCCCCTTTGTTTGCCCCCCTTTCTTTGTTGAGATCCATTCCCCCTTTCCGCCCTAAGGCCTTTTCTCCCTCTGATATTTCCCTTTTCCTCCCTAAGATGTTTTCCCCCCTCTCCCTGTTGAGATCCTTTCCCCCCTTTCCCCCTAAGGCCTTTTCCCCCCTGAGATCTTCTCCCCAAGATCTTTTCCCTTGGTTGAGATCCTTTCCCCCTTTCCCCCCAAGATCTTCTCCCTTTTCCTCCCTAGGATCCTCTCGAGCTCCTTTCCCCCTTTTCCCCCTAAGGCCTTTTCAGATCTTCTCCTTTTTTTTGCGAAGATCCTTTGCCTTCTTTCCCTGTTGAGATCCTTTCCCCCTTCCCCCCCTAAGGCCTTTTCCCTGCCTGGGATCTTCTCCCTTTCCTCACTGAGATCTTTCCCCCCCTTTCCCTGTTGAGATCCTTTCCCTCCTTTCCTTCCTAAGGCCTTTCCCCCCGCTGAGATCTTCTCCCTATTCCTCCTTAAGATCCTTTGCCCCCTTTCCCTGTTGAGATCCTTTCCCCCCTTCCCTTTAAGGCCTTTCCAGATCTTCTCCCTTTTCCTTCCTAAGATTGTTTCCCCCCTTTCCCTGTTCAGATCCTTCCCATCCTTTCCCCCCTCAGGCCTTTCCCCCCCCCCCTGAGAGCTTCTCCCTTTTCCTTCCTTAGATCTTTCCCCCCTTTCCCTGTTGAGATCCTTCCCCCCGCTGAGATCTTCTCCCTATTCCTCCTTAAGATCCTTTGCCTCCTTTCCCCGTTAAGATCCTTTCCCTTCTTCCCTTGAAGGCCTTTCCAGATCTTTTCCCTTTTCCTTCCTAAGATTGTTTCCCCCCTTTCTCTGTTGAGATCCTTCCCACCCTTTCCCGCCTAAGGCCTTTCCCCCCTGAGAGCTTCTCCCTGTTCCTTCCTTAGATCTTTCCCCCCTGTCCCTGTTGGCCTTTTTTCCCCCAGATCTTCTCCCTTTCCTCCCTAAGATCTTTTCCACCCCTTCCCTGTTGAGATCATTTCTCCCCTTTCCCCTCTAAGGCCTTTGTCCCCAGATCTTCTCCCTTTCCTCCCTAAGATCTTTCCCCCCCCCCCCCTTCCCGGCTGAGATCCTGTTCCCCCTTTCCCCCCTAAGGCCTTTCCCCCCCCCAGAGCTTCTCCCTTTTCCTTCCGAAGATCTTTTCCCCCCTTTCCCTGTTAGGCTTTCCCCCCTAAGTCCTTTTCTCCCAGATCTTCCCCTTTCCTCCCTAAGATCTTCCCCCCCCTTTCCTCCCTAAGATCTTTCCCCCCCCCTTTCCCTGCTGAGATCCTGTTCCCCCTTTCCCCCCTAAGGCCTTTCCCCCCCTCCTGAGAGCTTCTCCCTTTTCCTTCCTAAGATCTTTTCCACCCTTTCCCTGTTGGGCTTTCCCCCCTAAGTCCTTTTCTCCCAGATCTTCTCCCTTTCCTCCCTAAGATCTTCCACCCCCCTTTCCTTCCTAAGATTGTTTCCCCCCTTTCCCTGTTGAGATCCTTCCCACCCTTTCCCCCTGAGGCCTTTCCCCCCCTGGGGGCTTCTCCTTCCTTAGATCTTTCTTTCCCCCAGATCTTCTCCCTTTCCTCCCTAAGATCTTTTCCACCCCTTTCCCTGTTGAGATCATTTCTCCCCTGTCCCCTCTGAGGCCTTTGCCCCCAGATCTTCTCCCTTTCCTCCCTAAGATCTTTCCCCCCCCCCTTTCCCTGCTCAGATCCTTTCCCCCCTTTCCCCCCTAAGGCCTTTCCCCCCCCCTGAGATCTTCTCCCTTTTCCTCCCTAAGATCTTTTGCATTTTTTCCCTGTTGAGATCCATTCCCCCTTTCCGCCCTGAGGCCCTTTCTTTTTGTGAGTTTTTCCTTTTTCCTCCCTACGATGTTTTCCCCCCTCTCTTTGTTGAGATCCTTTCCCCCCTTTCCCCCCTAAGGCCTTTTTTCCCCCCGCGATCTTCCCCCTTTTCCTTCCTAAGGTCTTTTCCCCCCTTTCCTTGTTGAGATCCTTTCCCGCCCTTTCCCCCGTAAGGCGTTTTCCCCTCCAAGATCTTCACCCTTTTCCTCCCTAAGATCCTTTGCCCCCTTTCCCTGTTGAGATCCTTTCCCCCCTTTCCCCCCTAAGGCCTTTCCCCCCCTGAGATCTTCTCCCTTGTCCTCCCCAAGATCTTTTCCCTTGGTTGAGATCCTTTCCCCCTTTCCCCCCGAGATCTTCTCCCTTTTCCTCCCTAGGATCTTCTCCCACCTTTCCCTGTTGAGCTCCTTTCCCCGTTTTCCCCCTAAGGCCTTTTCAGATCTTCTCCCTTTTCTCCCCCCCCCCTTCCCCCTTTCCCGCCTAAGGCCTCTTTCCCTGCCTGGGACCTTCTCCCTTTCCTCACGGAGATCTTTCCCCCCCTTTCCCTGTTGAGATCCTTCCCCACGCTGAGATCTTCTCCCTATTCCTCCTTAAGATCCTTTGCCTCCTTTCCCCGTTGAGATCCTTTCCCTTCTTCCCTTTAAGGCTTTCCAGATCTTTTCCCTTTTCCTTCCTAAGATTGTTTCCCCCCTTTCCCTGTTGAGATCCTTCCCACCCTTTCCCGCCTAAGGCCTTTCCCCCCTGAGAGCTTCTCCCTGTTCCTTCCTTAGATCTTTCCCCCCTTTCCCTGTTGGCCTTTTTTCCCCCAGATCTTCTCCCTTTCCTGAGATCATTTCCCCCCTTTCCCCTCTAAGGCCTTTTGTCCCCAGATCTTCCCCCTTTCCTCCCTAAGATCTTTCCCCCCCCCCCTTTCCCTGCTGAGATCCTGTTCCCCCTTTCCCCCCTAAGGCCTTTCCCCCCCCCGCGAGAGCTTCTCCCTTTTCCTTCCGAAGATCTTTTCCACCTTTCCCTGTTAGGCTTTTCTCTCCTAAGTCCTTTTCTCCCAGATCTTCTCCCTTTCCTCCCTAAGATCTTCCCCCCTTCCTCCCTAAGATCTTTCCCACCCTTTCCCTGTTGAGATCCTTTCCCCCCTTTCCCTCCCAAGGCCTTTCCCCCCCCTGAGAGCTTCTCCCTTTTCCTTCATAAGGTCTTTTCCCCCCTTTCCCTGTTGGGCTTTCCCCCCTAAGTCCTTTTCTCCCAGATCTTCTCCCTTTCCTCCCTAAGATCTTCCCCCCCCTCCTAAGATTGTTTCCCTCCTTTCCCTGTTGAGATCCTTCCCACCCTTTCCCCCTGAGGCCTTTCCCTCCCCCCCCTGAGAGCTTCTCCTTCCTTAGATCTTTCCCCCCTATCTTCTCCCTTTCCTCCCTAAGATCTTTTCCACCCCTTTCCCTGTTGAGATCATTTCTCCCCTTTCCCCCCTAAGGCCTTTGCCCCCAGATCTTCTCCATTTCCCCCCCTTTCCCTGCTCAGATCCTTTCCCCCCTTTCCCCCCTAAGGCCTTTCCCCTCCTGAGATCTTGTCCCTTTGCCTCCCTAAGATCTTTTGCCATTTTCCCTGTTGAGATCCATTCCCCCTTTCCCCCCTAAGGCCCTTTCTCCCTCTGAGTTTTTCCCTTTTCCTCCCTACGATGTTTTCCCCCCTCTCCCTGTTGAGATCCTTTCCCTCCTTTCGCCCCTAAGGCCTTTTTTCCCCCGCGATCTTCCCCCTTTCCCCCCCCGGAAATCTTCTCCCTTGTCCTCCCCAAGATCTTTTCCCTTGGTTGAGATCCTTTCCCCCTTTCCCCCCAAGATCTTCTCCCTTTTCCTTCCTAGGATCCTTTCGAGCTCCTTTCCCCCTTTTCCCCCTAAGGCCTTTTCAGATCTTCTCCCTTTTCCTCCCTAAGATCCTTTGCCCCCTTTCCCTGTTGAGATCCTTTCCCCCTTTCCCCCCTAAGGCCTTTTCCCTGCCTGGGATCTTTTCCCTTTCCTCACTGAGATCTTTCCCCCCCTTTCCCTGTTGAGATCCTTTCCCTCCTTTCCTTCCTAAGGCCTTTCCCCCCGCTGAGATCTTCTCCCTATTCCTCCTTAAGATCCTTTGCCCCCTTTCCCCGTTGAGATCCTTTCCCCCCTTCCCTTTAAGGCCTTTCCAGATCTTCTCCCTTTTCCTTCCTAAGATTGTTTCCCCCCTTTCCCTGTTGAGATCCTTCCCACCCTTTCCCCCCTCAGGCCTTTCCCCCCCCTGAGAGCTTCTCCCTTTTCCTTCCTTAGATCTTTCCCCCCTTTCCCTGTTGGCCTTTTTTCCCCCAGATCTTCTCCCTTTCCTCCCTAAGATCTTTTCCACCCCTTTCCCTGTTGAGATCATTTCCCCCCTAAGGCCTTTGTCCCCAGATCTTCTCCCTTTCCTCCCTAAGATCTTTCCCCCCCCCTTTCCTGCTGAGACCTGAGAGCTTCTCCCTTTTCCTTCCTAAATCTTTTCCCCCCTTTCCCTGTTGGGCTTTCCCCCCTAAGTCCTTTTCTCCCAGATCTTCTCCCTTTCCTCCCTAAGATTTCCCCCCCCTTTCCTCCCTAAGATCTTTCCCACCCTTTCCCTGTTGAGATCTTTTTTCCCCTTTCCCTCCCAAGGCCTTTCCCCCCCTGAGAGCTTCTCTTTCCCTTTGAGATCCTTTCCCCCCTTTCCCTCCCAAGGCCTTTCCCCCCCTGAGAGCTTCTCCCTTTTCCTTCCTAAGATCTTTTCCCCCCTTTCCCTGTTGGCCTTTTTTCCCCAGATCTTCTCCCTTTCCTCCCTAAGATCTTTTCCACCCCTTTCCCTGTTGAGATCATTTCTCCCCTTTCCCCCCTAAGGCCTTTTTGCCCCAGATCTTTTGCCGTTCCTCCCTAAGATCTTTCCCCCCCCCCCCCCGTTCCCTGTTGAGATCATTTATTTCCCCCCTTTTCCTTCTAAGGCCTTTTCCCACCCTCAGTTCTTCTCCCTTTTCCTCCCAAAGATCTTTCCCCCCCTTTCCTCCCTAAGTCCTTTTCCCTGAGTTTGTCTCCCTTTGCCTCCCTAAGATCTTTTCCCCCCTTTCCGGCTTAAGATCCTTTCCCCCGTTTCCCCCCTAAGGCCTTTTCCCCCCAAGATCTCCACCCTTCTCTTCCCAAAGTCTTTTTCCCCTTTCCCGTTTGAGATCCTGTCCCCCCATTGCCCCTTAGGGCCTGTTCCCCCCGAGAAAGATTTCCCTTTTCCTCCCAAAGATCTTTTCCCCCCTTTCCCCCTTAAGGCATTTTTTCCCCAGATCTTCTCCCTTTCCTCCCTGAGATCTTTCCCCCCCCTTTCGCTGTTGAGATCCTTTCCCCCTTTCCCCCCTTCATTTCCTTCACCAGCATGGGCAACATCCCCAGCATCACTTGCATCATCCGCATCCTTGGCAGGCGCTGATGCGGATGATGCAGGTGATGCTGGCGATGTGCCGCTGGAGCTGCTAAGGATGCGAAAGCGCACCCGGGGGGAATCGAACACCCCAATGTTTTCGCACAATGAACAGATTTAGTGAAGCGTCTTCGAATCACCGCGTGGTACGTGGACCCCCCCTCGCAATAGTCTGAAATGGTGCCCCTGGGGAGGGGTTAGGGGAGGGGTAACAGGTGAAGAGGTAAGGAGCATTTTTTGTGTCCAACACGCCGTCTGTTGTCGGCGGATAAATGCATACACGTATGTGAACAGGATCCTGGCAAGCAGTGCCAACGTTGAAGGGTCACCGAGCCGACTCAATTCCTGAAAAAGGTTCTCGCGCAGTCATTGTCCTTAGCAATTCCAGTTTGTTCCGGGCGCCACAGCATGCGCGCGCTGCAGAAAGATCTGAAATACACATCCTGCGATTTGTACCGAGTTTTACTTCCAACCAGAGATGCCCTGTCCGTGAAGCACCCGAAGCTGCAGACTGGTGTCACACGCTTATGGACACCTGTGATACTTTGTGCTGCAGCCGTGGTGCCGTAGCCGCACAGTGCCACTGGCCATAGAACATCAATGCTATTGCAGTAGAAATGTGCCAACCAATTGAAACACTTGGCATTGTTGAATTGTTGAAACTTAAAGCAGAGACGAGGCGCAAAAAAACAGGAGAGTGCTGCTACACTGCCCAATCTCTGGGCTGAAGTGCGTGTGGCACCCTTATGGGCTTGCCCACAGCAACGGTGCGCCTTTAAGTGTGCAGCTTGCGTCCGGTCTGACAGCGAATTGGATGCTTCAAGTTGCTGGATTTTCTGAATTGTTTGCATCTCCTTGGTCGTTCTTGGCGGAAGGCCTGCTCGTTGTATGCAGCTGCGTGTCGCATGTTTGTGCTGAACACGCACCACCATGAGTTTCATCGCTCAAGCAGCTTGAAGCTGTGCAATGGATATGTCCGTTTGCAATCGGCAGCGCGCAGCAATCTTTGGCAACGTCATGACAGGAACGAGTATGCCTCTTTATAGTGTGTGTCTCATCTGTTTTGTGCACGCGCATCCTCAGATAGGCTTGACTTGAGTATTTCTGAAATGTCCGCGAGGATCAAAAAAGCGAATCTCAGACGACTTCACATGGCTCAGTTTATTGGAGCTCCACAGCTCTGCGAACATCGGCTGACCCCACCGGTTGATTGCCTTTTGGATTCCTTTTGTGAAGTGTCCCAGAAATGGGAGCTTGTAGAAAATTGTCCCAACATCCTTAAATCCTTTGGACTCGTTGGACTCCTGATCTGCCATTCTTGCTGCTGCTCAGAAGGGAATGAGGGAATGACCCTTATAAACCATACCTTGTGGTTTCCTTTAAGGGCCTTCTGGGTTCATTCCCACATTCCCTACTGAGCACTAGCAAGGCATTGGATTGGATGTGAGGTTGTGGGGCAACACCAGGAGGAGCCCTTGGCTGCCAGCCATGGCGGTCTCGCACATAACCCTCGTCCTGGCACTGGCCCACGCTGCTTACAAGCGGCTGAAGCGTCTGCAGCAACCAGGCGTTTGTTGGACTTTTTGTAGAATGTGACTGTCCATGGTTGTATGGCCTGTGCAGCGGTTTTTCTACATGTAGCCCACACATTTTTCCAACTGACGGCGACCCACAGGTGCTCGTGCCGTAGCGCTGGTAGACCAGATGGATGTGCTGCACCGTGCACCTCCACACGCATGGCGGGATATTTTCCGATTCTGCGGTCGTTTGTGCCTTTTGCTTGAATCAGAAACCTCTTGTCACTATTGCTCTGCAGGTTGCGACTTCTGTGGGCCTCGTTTCTCGCAGCCAATGTCACCTTGACTCATTTGGGCGCCTTAGTGTACCACTTCGATCGCCGCGTGACTCCGACGCTGGGACCAATGCATGCCTGCAGCTGAAATGAGCAAGTTCACTGACCAGAAAGCATCCCCTAAACACCCCGAGCTCCAAAAATCCTGTGCGCATGGTCTGAAAGGGCTTCACATGGCCAATGCGTTTGGATTGACTACGAGCTGCACGCCGCTCTCGGATTCACTGGAGGCCAAGCCTGCGGTGCTTCCGTGGCTGGCTGCTGACGGTAGGCTTTTGTGCACCCTGGCTGAAAGGATCCAGCCCAAGAGCAAGTGACCTGGTGTGTCAAACCCGGCCCTTTGAATCTTTGAACACGGAACACAGGAACACATGCACCGAGTTCAAGCTTGAATATGCGTGCCCGTAGGTGGGGTCTTGGTCCCTGGCGCTGCAGTACGTCTATTCCGAGTGGGTGTATCTGCGCAGCGGGGTGCAAATCTCCAACTTCCTGTACACAGAGCGCCTTGCCGCGAATAGGCAGGCGACAGTTGCAGTGCGGCCAGGCGGCCAGGCGGCCAGGCGGCCAGGCGGCATTCGCAGCATGTGCATAAGGATCGCTTATGTTGCGGACGAGAACGAGAAAACTGACTGAGCTCTCGAAGCAGTCCCTTGCGGCTAGGCGCGGGTGCTTCCACTTTAATGCGTTGTGTTTGTGTTTTGGATTGTGAGTTGGCATCATGAAGCATCCCTGTATTCAGATGCATCAGGCTCACATGCCAAGCCCTGCTTCAGCAATAGCACTGCCTCATGGCAGCGGGAGTATGACATTGCAATTATATTCATGCCTCATTCTTGCGGGTTTTCTTCAGATTCACGGCCCCCACTTTGACTCAAGAGATGCGTGTGCAGGTAAGGGCGGCCTGGAGAGGTGCGGCAGAGCGCGCTTTGCGCTCTCGGGCCTTATGCTCATTGTACAAAGTGCCCAAAGGGCTCTCGGCGAACAACGAGCGATGCTCACCCGCGGCCTCGTTCTTTGGCAAAGATGGCGCGTTGGCTGTGTTGGCTTAGTGCAGTGTTGATGTTAATCATATTTTTACGCGTCTCACGCATCTTCAGCCATAACGAGGCCATTTTTGTCTTGCAACGTTGCAAGCAGGCAGCTGTGTCAAAGGCTGGTGCAAGCAGTCAAATACACATTGAGCAGAATCGTATTGGCTCGTGTCATGCAACACTGAGAAAGTGAATCATCTCTTCACCCCACCAAAAGACCGTTCCCCAAAATACGGAAACCCCCCCCCTCTGTGCGGAACAATAATTATAGATAGGGTAGCAGGAAAATTAATAGAATCGTCTGAGGCACTTTTTTGGATTTGTTCGCTTGAAAAGAAAGTTCCCTGAGAAGAGCGGAGTTGGGGTTGGCGAGAAATCTGGGCGTGTAGACTTGGTTTAGTATTGCCTAATTCTAATTTAGTTGGACATTTGGGGTCTGGAAGAACTATTTGTGAACAGGGTGCATTTCATTCCTTTCATTCTGGGGAAGAGATTGCAATACGTATCAAAATCTGTTTGTTTCCGGTATTTGCCAGGACTTGCCCAAGGCACTTTCACCAGAGGAGGCGGCGGAAGAGTTGGGGTTGACAAAGGTCAAGAATCGGCGCGAGCCTCATCCTTCCCAGTGCATGGTTGTGTCGATCAAGCTCTATTTTGGGGTTGTTTGAAAGGAAACCACAAAATATTCACCACTTTGAGGGTCGCATCTCCGATTTTGAGCCAAAGCGCAGCATGAATCAATGGAATACCTCCCTCAGGCCCTGGCGGGTTTTCTCAGCGCAGGCCACTGCAGGCTGGGACAAGATCGGGTTGGTTTCCCAGCTATGGATGTGCGATTTTTTGAGGTAGCCTTTTCAGGTTTAAAAAGGAAACCACGAGGAACATCTCAACTTTGGAGGTCGCCATACTTTGGCACATGCCCATATCACTGTTGAGAACAGGCCCCTGGTGACTTGCAAGGTGAAGGACTCTACGAGGGTCTTGAGCTCAGCTGTTGCACCCACCTTTCGTGTGGCCCAGGACCATGCAAATGCCAGAAACAATCACCGCCCAGCATGAACTACTCATATACATCAACTTGTTCTAGACAGCCTTCTTGTTTCAAGCTGGAAAGTCGAGGCGGCGCTTGAAGCTTGCGCCATCTATTTCATGCGGTCTTGACACCTTCCACAGAGGCCTAGACTGGCTTTCAAGGGAGCTGAATCGACGGCGCTGTCGATGATGATGTGGCTTCGTTTCACAGCAAGTGGCAAAACCGGGCAGTACAGCCGGTATGGTGGCACTTGCGCACAGATGAAGCGTCAGGCACACTCAGGGAGTTTCAAAGATGCATCTGCAAATGGCCGTTGTTGTTTTTGTTCTTGGGAGTTTGCAACTCCAGCTTGTAGCCATGACCATGCTTCCACGAGCATGAGAGCCAGTTTTGTGGAGCCCCGCCTGAGCAGTGCCACTTCTGCTCCATTTGTGCAGAGGGGCTGGAAGTGGAACAGTTCAGGTTGGTGGAGGCTTCTTGCCGGGATGGTTGCTATTCCTGACACTGTTGCCACAAGTTGCTGTCAACAGGCCCGCCCCTTCGCGCAACTACGAGTAACTGTAGCTTGCCATTGAACCATCCCGCAGAGAGACTGCTGGCCCAGCATGCGCTCAATCTCCATAGACCTGCTGAGTGCATGCTGCGTCACTGAGAGTGCAAGCCTCAGATGTACAGCCGGGTTTGCACTTGCCAGGTAGTTTGAGGCATGCGCCTCGCATTGCCAAGCCCGACATCCCGGATATCCGACAATGAGTCGCAGAACTGCGTAACAAAGGAGCGACCCTGCGCGGTAGGGCCACTTCTCTGGCTTAAACAAACCACATGAACAGGTTGTTAAAGCAGATTCGAACAAGCCTTATATATATAGATATGTATATATGTACCGTGCAATTCCCGAGCTTGACGTCACATCACGTTAGGCTGCTTGCATCCTTGAGTATCCCGAGGACAATCGTTGCAAGGCGGATGTCTGTTTACTGGGACCTTGACAAGGCGGGCTGGACTTGGCACAGGTGTTTTAAGGGCCAAAAGTCGCTGGCGACGGAGTGCAGTCATTCCAGGCTTGAGCCCAGAACCGAAAACGAGACGCTAGGGCCATCAGCACTTCACCTCCATCCCAAGCGGCGAGGAGGTGCGCGTAAGCGCTGCTACATGTATGGGCGCATGCCGCATGCTGGAGCGGGCTTTTTGCTTTGTATTTCCACTCGAACAATCGCGAAACACGTGTTTTGTTGACTTGTGTGGTGCGGTTGAGCTTGGCACAGCGCTGCAATGACCTCTATGTTGCAATGCTCCCAGCGTTTGCAAGTTCCTTTCACTTTGTGAACATTTGTTGCAGCGGGTTCTATTGATGTCCAGCACCAGTTCCAGCGATTGAGCGCCGGCTCCACTTCCTCTTGGCCATTTGAGTAGGTGGTTCTACCAAAAGTCAATGGGTGTGCGAGTTTTTCTGGCAGCTTTTTCATGGCTGAAAGGGAAGTCAAAGGAAACAGCACCATTTTGGGGTTCCCATATTGACAAGTATTTAAATGGGCGACTGGTTTTTTTGCTCAAAAACGGCCACGGCCTCGCAGGTCTTCCGTCGTTTCCGGCGGTTGAACCTCCGTGAGACCTTCTCTGCATGTGCAGGGGGACCAAAACGGTTGCGTTGTGAGCGCAGTTCGGTCGAAGAATTGGCGGCCTGTCTTTGGTTGAGGGCACCCTTCATTGAGTAATTCGAAATGGGGAACAAAAGGAGAACCACCAATTTTATCAAAGTTCCATATTTTGAGACAGTCACAATTCCTTAGCCCCAACAGCTTCCGCTGATGCAATGTTCGCACCATGGCCAAGCATCCCCTTCTCTGCTTTTCCAGTCTATGGTAGATTTGGAAATCACGTGAGCCGTGCGCCTGGCACTGAAGAACTGACAGCCTGAAGCGGGCACGGGGCACAGATGGGCGGCTGGCTTGCAACTGGCTGGAGCTATGGGGCTCCCTCGATCGCTCTGGCCTCCTTCACCCAGTGCCCTTCCAGGCCATCAAAATCTTTCTCCGGCTTCCGCAAGGGCGATGACCAATGGCATATCGAGCAGCAACTGACCGTTGAACTTGGCGTGCTGCTCATGTTTAGTGTCGGCATACGTCTTGATGGGGAGTCCTGCAATGCTCTGCATGCTTCGCGCACGCGCGATAGAGGCAAAACTGGATCCTTGATGGCCGGCTGATAGCTGTGGGGGCGCCCTCCCAGCGAGACCTTTCAGGGAGCGTGCTGTCGAAGCTTCACCGAAGCTAGCCCTGTCGTAAGAACTTGGCGTGCCTTCTGGCAGCTGAAAGGCTTGAGTTGTAGGACAGGCTGCCCGAGCGCGGGTCAGCAATGGCTCGTGGGACTTTGGCATTGTATTCCAAACAAGCACTGATGAAACGTTGTGACTGCAACAGCTGGATATTGTGCCAGAGTTTGCATCGCAGACACGGCCCATATGGAGGCCGGCCAGCCCGCGAAACTCCAGGGTGCTGCAAGACACATGCACCACCTGCCAACACCAAGAAATGCAACGCCTCAACTAAGCACAACAAGCCAATCGTGACGATCCGCATGCCACGCTTTCAGGAGCAGGTTTTGCGATAGGTTGTCAAGGGCATCGTAGCCACCCTAATTGGCACACGTGGTTGTAGGCGCCATCGCGCGATGCCAAGGGCAAGCTGCATGTCGCCGCTCTCGTGCAGCCCTTGGGCCTGCGATGCAGCGCCTGCGTGACGAAGTTGGGTCTCGCGAGTTGCTGGAAGATATGCAGGCGCATGAACACGGTATTGATCCCTATGGTGGGCATGTTGGGAACAGGCCACTCAATGTTGAAAGGCAATCGCAATTTGAGAAGGCAGGGGGTCGCCTCTGGAATCCGTGCTGTTTGTACTTAGCGCTCTGGCGACATGGTGCACAGAA
>CAUJNA010003859.1:47500-52500 GCA_963377175.1 Effrenium voratum
AAAGGAGTCTTTCAAGTTGTTTCTTCCGATCATAAATAGTCATTCCAACTTTCGGTCACTGCCGGTTTGCCGGAAAGCTAGATATAAGAAGCTCAAATCCACATTTTATGCAAAGTGAGAAATGAGCACGCGGCCTCGCCAGCCATTGGCTCAACACAGATACATGCTCGCATCTCCAAAGTGCACAAGTGTTTGAGGGTTTCAAGGTCGTTTGACGAGTGCATGCTTTCACTTAGATCGTGGTTCTAGTTTCCATGTCTTCATTGCCGGATGCTCCGCATAAAGGAGGCGTACTTCATGCTGTATTGCACCTGTCGATCTCCATTTTCCCAGAAGTCCTGGCTCAAACTGAATTCTGGCTTCCTGGAAGCAGTGGGAAGGCTTTCATTGTGATGGAATTTCAGTGCTTTAGACCTGCCTGCCAACACCAAGAACTGTCCCGCCCATTCCTTTGAAGTCTGCCACGCGAGCCGAGGTTTATGCTGGGCGTGCATTTGTTGACCTGGGGTGGCTACCAATCAGGCTGGTTCCAAGTGAAGTATGAAGCTGCGGCAGTAAGCGTGGACTGGATCGACCTCAAGATGCTTACAGTAATGACGACCTTCTTCATGGCGTTCTATGTCAATCAGTGCTTTACGAGATACCAGCACATTTGCTTTCTCTTGCACAGAGTCTTTGCGTCTGTGCATGACTTTGCCTATCAGGCTGGGGAGCAAATATCAGGGCTTTCATTTGTCCTTGTCCAACTATGCCCAAACCAACAGTAAATAAATCATCATGAGCTCAACAACTTCCACAACAGCCACCCGCGCGTGTTCTGCTTTCAGCTTGCACGCGCAACTCTAGGCGCGTCTCTTCTTGCGGGGTGAGAAGCCCTACGACCGCCTTGCCAGCCGTTGGCTGGGCGCTTGCACGCTGCTGTCCTTGGCAGAGCTGCGGCACGGAGAGCTCGACGCAGCGGCAAAAGTGAGTCACAGTCGGTTTTGAAAGCGACTTCTGAGTTGAAACGCGAGAATTTGAGTTGATCTTAGAGAGGGAGGATGTTGATCTTGCTAAGGACGATGAGAGATGGCGGAAGTTTACGACGCACCAGCTGGTCTTACGCAGTGAGGCAGGGCATGCAGCACAAGCAACTCCGAGCCAGCTGAAACAAGCGCCACCCTGCGTGCCAGTGGCTATGTCACACCCAAGGGATCCCGAACAGTTTCAAAAGGGAACTCGCAAAGGACACCAGGATACCAGCCAGTTGGAGATCCAACCGATCCCACCCGCCATTTTATATGGAGCTCCAGCCATGTCTTCGGAGCCATCAGGTGGACTTCTTCCGCGGCATGAGCGGGCGCCAGCGGCTTTTGGCCATCGCTCACATGGCGGCGGAGCTCACGAAGACGGCGCTGGAGGGGGATGAGCTGCTGGAGGTGCTGCAGGGCATCATGAGCTACAAGGCGACGCGGCCGCGGCCTTTGTGTCGCGCGGGGTTTGGCTCGTTTTGGGGAAACCGAAAAGGCTCGTTTTGGGGTTTGACCAAAATGTGCGTGAACACCTCTGGGAGGTCTACAACTGGTTTAATGGGGGTTGCACTAAGGGCTTTAACCTGTGTAGCACCATCTAAGTCACGGGGCTTTGGGTGATGTTAAAACGGGTCTGTCAATGGTAGTAGAAGAGACCACATTTCAGCCTGTTCCAGTGGAAGTCAGCGTTGATAAGCATCAGGAGTGTCACCAAGAGCTCTTGGACGTTGTGAAGTTGGAGGTGCCCTTCTGCTATCAGCACCTTCTGAGTATCTGAGCTGATCACCACCTTTCAGGGGGTGCAGCAAGCAATCATGCACAAAAGCAGGCTGCGCCCACTTTACAGCTATTGGCCTCCCGCAGCGACCCGCGTCAGCGCAACCCTAAACAGTTTCTCAAGCTGCCCCATATAACCCTGAGCTTTTCCAAGAACTCGAATGTTTGTCAAATTGGGTGGGTTTCAGGGTACTATGAAGGGAGTCGCCGCTGTGAGCTCCCATCCAAGGCATCACGGTGTTCATGAACTTGCTCTTACTGGCCTATGGCATGGCTCTCAGCGAGTCCTGTTTGGCACCAGGCACCGTGGCTGAAGCACAATGAGCCGGTGAACGTTCTGTGGGTTTCAAGCGATTCGTTTTTTTTGCTGGCAGAGTTCCCAACAAAAATCTGTCACACCGAAGCAGCAGAGGACTTTTCATCATTATGGACCTCGTCCTTCTTGGCATGGCAGATATTGCCAAGCAGGTCTGGAACCCCTTCCGCTCTCACGCGGTCGGCTTCGCGATGGATCAATGGGCTGAGGACGATCAGTAGGAACTGTGAACCTGGCAAGCAACAGTAGGAACGCGGGCGGCTGGCCACTTTGGCGTGGCCATGTGGTTCGCGCATATGTAATATAGGATTCTACTTCCTGTCCCCATCTCAAGTACTCGGCATTGTGAATTCCCAGGTATCTATCTGTTTGGTGAAGCAAGGGTTAAACAATGCTAGCACCAGTATATGTCCATTGCCTCATTATTTGAGAGCATTGCGCGCGTAGTCCACCCAGAATCAGTGTAGTTGGTGTTGCTCGCGTCTCAACGTATCACGGGCAATCGTGTGGCGGTTAAGGATTCTGCACCAAGCCCGACTCGACTGCAAGGCATTGGGCACATCTCACTTAGTTGAGCTGAGTATGATGCAATGAGGGACTGATACAAGCAGCGCATAATGTTTTATTCATCTCATGCCCGGCCATGGCAATAGGCAGCCTAGGCATGTAGCTGGACTGCATAGGCCGTGGCAGTTCCCAGCCAGCGAAAGGACTTCTTGGCTGGCCTGAAGGCGGTGCTGGATTACGAGCATGACGGTGCCACAGAGAAGTGGCAGTCAGAGCTGCAGGACAAAGTTCGAAGTGACCAGAGCTGTACGGAGGTTCCCCTGATACCTGTTATGTTCCTTTCCTGCCTCTCTGCTATTCGCAGCTTCCTTTTTGTCCCAGGAAGAGCATCGTGCGGATGTGAACCTGCACGCTCAAGCAGGTCTAGTCTGCAAGCTACTGGAGGGAGCAGAGGCCTGGCCAGCGCCGGAGCAGCTTGTCTCAGACGGATTGGCGCTTGACGGGTGCCCGCGCAACCGATTCAAATTCCAAGTGGTTCTTGGATTCGGGTTTGAACCCTTGGCCCAGATGCGACCGAGGCACTCGGCTTCCCAATTGCAGACTCCCGCTGAGACTCAAGAGCGGGAACCCGACGGGAAGGATGTGCTTCCTGATGCGAAAAATCCGGAGGACGATCCCCTCGCCGACTTGCCGCCTTTGGAAACACTTGAAGGCAGCTGATGCTTGAGGATGTCCAGTTTCACCTGTCTCGCCATCGCTATCGTGCGATTGAGATATTTGAGTGAGAGTTGGCAAAGTCCAACAGGCGAGCAGATTGCTCTCAGGAAAGCCACGATAACAAATGGGTCGGTGTCTTGCATACCTGTCAATCGGATTCATGGCTGCCAGTGGCGCATGACGTCCAGGTGTTTGCAGATTCTTGACTTGAGTGTGGCCTTTTGGAGGATACCCTTTTTGAGGTTCATTCTACGGGCAACCAAGAGGAACCACCCATTTTGGTCTTCCCCGATTCTGAGACAAACCCACTTAAGCGCATCCCCTTGAAAGGTTGGGAAGGCGAAGGAAGAAGAGGAAGAGGATGTCAGCCAAGGCAGGAATTGCTTGCCAGAGGGATGCTGGTCACATCGACGTGGTGTGTGTGTGTGTGTGTTCTGTACTTGTGTGTGTCTGTTTATCTGTTTGTCTGTCTGTCTGTGTCTGTGTCTGTGTCTGTGTCTGTGTGTGTGTGTCTGTTTCTCTGTGTGTGCGTGTGTGCGTGTGTGTGTGTGTCTTTGTCTGCGTCTGTTTCTGTGTCTGTGTCTGTGTGTGTCTCCTCTTGTGTGTTTGTGTGTGCGCGTCTGTGTCTGTGTGTGTCTGTGTGTGTATGTATGTATGTATGTATGTAATGTAATGTAATGTAATGTAATGTAATGTAATGTAATGTAATGTAATGTAATGTAATGTAATGTAATGTAATGTAATGTAATGTAATGTAATGTAATGTAATGTAATGTAATGTAATGTAATGTAATGTAATGTATGTATGTATGTATGTATGTAATGTAATGTAATGTAATGTAATGTAATGTAATGTATGTATGTAATGTAATGTAATGTAATGTAATGGTAATGTATGTAATGTATGTATGTAATGTAATGTAATGTAATGTAATAAGGTAAGTAAAGGTAATGTAATGTAATGTAATGTAATGTAATGTAATGTAATGTAATGTAATGTAATGTAATGTAATGTAATGTAATGTAATGTAATGTAATGTAATGTAATGTAATGTAATGTAATGTAATGTAATGTAATGTAATGTAATGTAATGTAATGTAATGTAATGTAATGTAATGTAATGTAATGTAATGTAATGTAATGTAATGTAATGTAATGTAATGTAATGTAATGTAATGTAATGTAATGTAATGTAATGTAATGTAATGTAATAATGTAATGTAATGTAATGTAATGTAATGTAATGTAATGTAATGTAATGTAATGTAATGTAATGTATGTATGTATGTATGTATGTATGTATGTATGTATGTATGTATGTATGTATGTATGTATGTATGTATGTATGTATGTATGTATGTATGTATGTAATGTATGTATGTAATGTAATGTAATGTAATGTAATGTAATGTAATGTAATGTAATGTAATGTAATGTAATGTAATGTATGTATGTAATTATGTATGTATGTATGTATGTATGTATGTATGTATGTATGTATGTATGTATGTATGTATGTATGTATGTATGTATGTATGTATGTATGTATGTATGTATGTATGTATGTATGTATGTATGTATGTATGTATGTAATGTAATGTATGTAATGTAATGTATGTATGTATGTATGTATGTATGTATGTATGTATGTATGTATGTATGTATGTATGTA